>VYXH01005116.1:316758-333846 GCA_013397275.1 Burhinus bistriatus
TTTTTTAATTTGGCATGTGCCTCTCACAGCTTAACAGACCGCTGCTCCACAAAGAGTGGTAAACAGAGAAAGGGAAATTAAAAAGGGAAGTCCCATGATAGACAAAAACAAATTAGGGCAAACAAATTACACAGAGTCAACAAATAAACAAGGGAACATCTGTGAATATATTTCTTGGATTTTCTGATTCTGAAAGCAACCTGAGAAACAGTGGAGGGATGTATAAAATTTAATCGGGGAACCGAGCCTCTCCACCTCTCCCCCGGCCCCTCCTTCCCTGGGAAGGTTGGGTTGCAGCAGGGGATACCTGCGGCTTCCCTGGGGACCCCACTGGCAGGGCACGTATCGTAGCCTCCCCGGTCCCCATCCCAGTCCTGGTCTCGCTGTTCCCACCGGTGCCAGCCCCGCAGGCTCCCCCGGGAGTGCTGATGACGGCCAAGGAACCCTTCGATGGCAGTGGGATGGGATGAGGCTGTGGCCACATCAGCGCACAGGGGGTTTCACTTTCCCTGCTGCTTCCCCCGATGCTGAGGCTGGGTCTGTGTTGCATGGGGGAGTCAATATTTTGTCCTCCAGCTCTTTGACATATCACTTGTTGTATCCATACATATATATTTATGTATACATTTAAATACAAATATAAATGTAAGTCTATATATAGTACATACATATTTTTTTATATATATAGACACATAGAGAGATTCATAGGTACAGAGACATAGACACGGATCCTAAAGATTTTGGGATTTTTCTTCTGGGAGGTATTGCTGAGATGCCTCAGGGTCTGAGATAATATAATTACAAACCTGAAGTTGGGTGGAAATTCTCAGACAGGCTCTTCAGAAATGAATCTAGTGAAACAAAAAAAGCCCCCAAACAGCTGTATTTACTTTTTATGTATACACTATCAGAAAAAGACATTTAGTTACTATTGGTTGTGGGGATGTATAAAAAAAGAAAATGGAGGAAACTTGGATTTAGCAAATTGATTGTTTATTTTGGCTTCTAGAAATTTAAAGATTTATTTTCTTTAGGAACGTTCACAGAAAGGATCTGAAATCAAAGAAATGCATGCAAGGGGCACTCATTTGAGAGTCCACCCAAAAGCACAAAACATGTATTTCATTTCTTTCCGGGCTGTCACATGGCTCTGAATAACTGTGTTTCCCCCTCTTATATCTATTACACTAAAAGATGCTTTCAAAGGAAATTATTATGTTGACAAGCACTCAGAAGAGATATATCAATAGTGTTCAAGTTTTCTATGCAGCCCTTAATTTACCCCCTGCATAACAAGCTTTAGTCATAGCGTTGCATAATATTTTTCCCACGCGGCTATGGCCTTATTCTGTACATGGAAGGGGCAATACTTACTTAACAGGCAACTATTCAGCACTTTGTCTTTGACTTATTCTGTGTGTGGTCTCTGCGTACTATTCAAACTCAGCTCTGCAGGCAGAAGTTGTTAATTTTCTCGAGATTTTGCTGTATTGTCCACCACTGGGTTTTTGCGGTGCTTCAAAAACCTTGTTTTGTTTTCATGGCTCTCCAGTCAGGGTGGTGATGGTGGCCGTACTGCTGTTGCCTTACAGAGGAGGAGCGGAGGCAAGGAAGAGTTGCAAATAGACTTCTTTCAGGTGGTCAGTTTGAAATGCATGGGACCTGGGCTTTATTTTCCCAAACCACTAGTATTTACATTTACGCATCTTTTCTTGTGAATCTCTTCCCATCACTCTGCTAGTTTCGGATCCCCAGGTCCTTGCTCTGTTTGTCCCAGCTTTTGTTTCAGCTCGTTTTCCCATCTTGGTTTTGACACGCTGTGGTGTGGCTATTGCTCTAGCCTTATTTTCCTCCCTAACTCTTGGTCCCTCTTTAATTCCCTGACACCATTCACTCTCTCCATGTCTTTTGATAGACGCAGCTTTTTCTCTCCTTTGCCCTTGAAGTATTACACAGGGACGTCACAGAAAGCTCAGGAAAAGCAAGTCTCATCTTGCTATAAACCCCAGTTAGAATATTGAAGGAAGCCCCCACATAGTCCCATGCGACATCACGTCCTCCACAGAGCAAATTCATCCGAAGGCAGCAGTCATTTCAGGCTACTGTGCCGTAGCAGCAGCTTTGGGTAGTGACAGCTGGACAGGCATCTCCCAATCATCAGTTTCACTTCTGATGTAACTAACATCAATTAAAGAGGTGCAGCTTAGTAACCACAAGTATTTTCACTGAAAATGAAGAACTTTCTATTTCTGCTCATTTTAGGAGTGGATCTGTAATTATATTAATTGATCAGCAGTCCTCTGGGCATTTGGAGGCATCCAAAACTGTCCTGACTATAACAAAAAAAAAAAAAAAGTTCAAGACTAGCCAAAAGGTGAAGCAGAAAGCACAGGGCATGGCTAGAGGATAGTTCCTGCCTTACAGACTGCTGCTGGAACTTTCCCCATAGATTTGGACGCTTAGCTGCTCAACTTTCAAGAGCAATTTTTAAATGCAAAATCTGGGAGAGAAGTTAGAATTCAGCTTGCTCTGAGTAAAACGCATTTATCTGAAAGGAAAATCACATTTTTGAAATGCACTTTCTGCCTCACAGCTTTCATGTGGCTCGGTATGCAGATCAAACTGAGTAGGTGCTGGATAAACATGATCAGTAAAGGTTCATATCAGACCGATGCACACCAGACTGGTGGCTTCCAGTGTTATCCAGGCTGGTTATACCATGCAGAGAGAGGAAAGGAGATGAGGCAGTGAACACTGTCGCTTGCTTTCTCTGTGATCAGGCTGGCTTGGCCAGGTGCTGTAACAGAAATGCTGAAAAAGTTGAAGAAACTTTTCTTGTCTAAGACTTCCTAAGGAAGGGAGCTGTAGGAGGAGAAGTTACCAGGGAGTCTGTGTATACCAACATACTCCAGGCACTTATGTTTCTGCACGGTCCTGAACACAAGAATAAGTTTCATTAAGAAAAATAAGAGTCATCAGAAGCTTAGTGTAGGCTTTCAATTGAAATTTTTAAATACCGGGGGTTTGTACTAACAGTGTTAGTTATTAAAAAGCGTGGCTAAGTGTCCCTTTATTTTTCTTGTCATCCTTCCATCTGACTGCAGACAAACCTAGCCGAGAAGCTTAATGAGTTTTGCTGGTCAGCCTCCCCAAGTCTAAGTTGAGGGAAGGAATCCAGGGTGAATTTGTCTTTCAGGAGTTTTGTACTTTGCCCAAATGGTGTCTATTTCCTTGGGATCATCACAAAATCCTGCTCCATCTCAGGGGGGCATGGTGAGACGCTTAATGCCACCATGCCACTCAGACAAGACATGGTCCCAGTGCCTGGTGCATACTGGGGCATTGTTTAATGCAAACTGACTGAGGGTTCATCCTCATGGATGGGCTTTGGGAAACATGTGGGTTGGACAATCCTTTGATATGGAGGGCATATATCCAGTCTCAGCCAAGAAGGCTCTTCATCAAACAATGAAGACACATTTTGCAATTTTCATTTTCTCCCAGTTACTGGAGGCAACTATAATGTCCATCTGTATCTCCTTATACAGTTATGACAATTTCCTCTTCCAAATAGGTCTTCTCTCATGCATCCACATATTGGTGGTCTACTTGTTAAGGTATTCTTTACCTAGACTTCATCAATGTAGAACATAAATTCTCTCTCCTGCCTGCTATAGGAAACATATTTCCTTTGCAAGGGTTGCCACATCTCTAATTTAGACAAACCACCACTGTATCATTTCATAACAGAGAATTCTGTGTCTAATACCTGTTTTCTTTAACTTTGTTTGCACCACCAGGTTACGTATGTACCATCAAAATTCAGATCTGGGTCCTGCTTATTTTCATCTGAGGACCACAGGTTCACCTGAGGCATCTTTGCAAAGTGATTTAAGACATGAATGATTAAGCAGGAGGTACTGTTTCTTGCTTACAACTACAGGAGCCTACTAGGGTCTCTAAGTACTGGGCACACACACTTAACTGATTTCAGGAGATGTTTAACAACTATATGTTTTTGGCTTCCAAAGAAAAGGCTTATTTGCACTAAGTCCACATTTGAAGCATATTTCCTAGCTCCTAAGACTGAAAAATTTGACCATAACCAGCTAACCTGAAGCTTCAAATCTTGAAATTTAAATACTTTAGCGTTATCTGCATGACACTGGTTTCAGTATCTTTCCATTCCCTCCACCCCCAAAAGTGTTTGAACACATTTTGTTCAAATTTGATCTCTTTCCCTTAACTTCTGGGCAATTTCAGGAGCTTCAAAAGCTAAATAACACCTCTTACAAGCAAGTCCCATATTCCCTAGGGATGATAGCAACTCAAGTCATCTCTGGTTTTACAGTCTATCAAGCACTGCGGTGCCAGTTGCAGTGGAGGGAGGTGGTGGTAATACTTGCTCACAGGGAACGTGAAGCCTCCGGTGGTACTAAGGGAGATGGCAAAGAGTCATGAGTCTTTCTCTCTGGATACCTATGCCGTATGCTATGTACCTAGCATACAGCAGTGTACCGGGAGATAAAAAAGTAACTTCACACATCAGACTGCTCCAGAATCTGCCTTTCCAATGCACAGCTGTAGAATGAATGCCACCTGTATTGGCTCTTGTCTCCTCATGGTCATACCTCAACCATTTATGTGACACTACTGAGCTCTCCAGCTTCTCTTGTCTTCCTGGGGCATCAGTGGCAGGAGGCTGTGGGAGGGAATGGAGGGATAGCAACAGAGATCCTGGGCACGAGGGAGGTAAGGGTCATTGCAGGAGAGGGACTTGGCCTTGGGATGGAGCTGGATGGCTGTCAGGATCCAGTGGAGAGTTTCATGTTGTAGCTAGTGGTTTGTGGAGGCTGTGAGGTTGGTTCACTGGATGTAGAGACAGCTGTAGTTCTGCACAGAGTTTTCATGATGCATTTTAAGAGGACTTCAGACGGAGGAATGGAGACATTTTGTAGCAGATCATGACTTGCTCTGCCTCTTTTCTTTTCTTGATCTTACTGCTGGTGCAGGATATTTTTTGACGACCATTTGCAAAAATTCTTATTTGATATTATCATCTCATCCAATCAGAGGGATTTGATAAGAGTGTAAGTGCTACATATATGTATATATACTACATATGTAGGTAGATAGGCATGTATACCAGCTCGTGTATGTATACAATGGTTGTAATGAACTTGCCACCTTGCTTAATTATTTGAACTATGTGGGCTCACAAGCTCCTTAGGTTTCCCATGTTTCCTTACCTCTCCATCAGCAAGGCTACTTGGGGAGTAAGGAGTTACTCTCAGTGAGGAAAAGGATTGGAATCTGGCTCTTAGTCACTCATGTTGACAGCAAAAGCCACTTCAAAGGTTGGTCATGAAGGGAGGCAAGGACTCGGTATTCTCTATAGAACTTGGTGTAATTTTACTCCCCCATTTCTCTGCCTTCACCTTTATTTTCAGCCACACATGTTCACAAGGAGTAGTACTTATGAGTTCATCAGACTCTCTGTAAATGAGTGTTACTTTGATGTATGCGATGGAAGCAAACTTTGAGGATTTGCGTGTGCTGTGAATAACTTTTCTAAAAACAGATCTTTCTTTGTTTAACTGCAGTAGTCCTTGCTTACAGGACTGTAGCGCTGACCTGAAATGCAGGAGGGCTTGTGATGGCGTCTACCTCTCTGCATTACTACAGATAACTTCTTGTCTTTTCACAATATAATGCAGCTGAAACAGAATACTTGGTATTTTAGATACCTTGAAAGCATCTGACAACAGATGAGCCTTTGCTGGCATTCAAAAATCCTGTTACTGGCAAATGCTGGTCAA
The DNA here is from genome assembly GCA_013397275.1 of Burhinus bistriatus. Classification (NCBI taxonomy): domain Eukaryota; kingdom Metazoa; phylum Chordata; class Aves; order Charadriiformes; family Burhinidae; genus Burhinus; species Burhinus bistriatus. The sequence goes on from VYXH01005116.1 coordinate 322,578, forward strand.
CCCAACATCATGTTTGGAAACCTTAAAGGCAGAAGGCCAATGAGAGGAGATTGTTACTTCCCAGCTCTGTATTCAGCCCACAGGTTGGAATTACTCCATCTAACACATCTGCTGTTCAATTAAACAGGAGGCCAAATCCTCTGCAAGATCCACAAAGAGCAGAAACCTACTCCTTTAAAAAAAAAAAACCACAAAAAACATGAGTGTCTTTTATGAGTTGCTTTCAGAAAGACTAGAAAGCATCTTGACAATTCATTAAAGAAGAATAGATTGTATCAGAAAGTGGCCTTGATGGCAGTCCACCTGATTCCTAAGTGTTAAAAAAATAACCAGGATAAAAGATTATTCTTAAATTAAATGGGTGGGGAAAATGATTGTATAAGATGAAATGACACATAACTGGGGCTAATAAGGCCTGAGTCATTCTGGTTTGATTCATTAAGCCCCCGAACTGAATGTCAGCATGCTTTTCTCTATACTTGGTGTTAAATTCCAGTATGAAGTATGGTCTTTTCAAGAAAGGTGTCTTACCTGGAAATTAATGTACAAATCTAGACTGGCGGGCGGATGTTTTTGTGAATCAGACCCTGAGCTAAATATCAGACTTCGGTAAAACTTAAGCCATATAGACACAGACATTTTCTTTGATTCATAGTTTGATTAGTTTAAGAAGAAAGATTAAAGCAGGGATGAATGGCTGTGTTAATGAAAGCTGATAGGTCTTGGAATGGGCTCAGTTACAATGTTGAGCTCAGTGTCTCAAAAATGTAATGTCATTATACAGGATTAGAGATTATAACTGAGAAAAAGTTTCTTTGTGTACATAAATTTGTTCCCAAACTCTCTTGATTATTAGATTACACTAAAGACTTCAACATCATTATGTATAACATAGTATGATGAATAAAACAAACAAGCAAACCTTCTCTGAATTAATTGCAATATTTTTTTCCTCCTTCAGCCCATTCTCACCCCATAAACTGTGGGCCAATTTTGAACATTTTATCAGAAATCATTCTGGACTGCAAGTAAGGGTTCATAGGCTCCAGGTAATTTCTCTCTGCCTGCAAACTTTGTAACTTGAAACTATTTTCTTGGTGTCTCTGACTGCTTCTATGGGACAGCAGGGCCAGAGGAACCCCAGTGACCATCTTGTGTGACCCCCCTCAGGACACAAGCCAGGCTCCCCTCAGGTGTCTACACCCAGGCAGCTCCTACATCTTTAGAAACCTATCCACTCCTGAATGAAAAGCTTAGAGGGATCCACAAAACTTCATCCTGTGATTCTTTTAGGTGTTAATAATGCTCCTTTTAAAACCTCTGTTTCCACTTTTTTTCTCTGACGTTGGCTTCTACCTCCTGGATGTCCTTTTCTGCTATATCAAAAAAGTCATGCAGCATCAGAGATCACTTCCTCATGAAGGTGCCTGCTTACAATAGTCAATCACTTCTTAAGTCTTTTTTTGGGTTAAATAATATAACTAAGATTCTGGAGTCTTTTACTATGAGACAAATTTTCTGAACATTTACTACAACTTGAGGTTTTCCCCAATGTTTCTAGCTTCCATTTGCCTGGAAGGGAGACACAAAAATCAGGATGTGCTATGATTCACTGCATATGTGTTCCAGCTGTTGAGGTGGAAACGCAGAGCCTGCCAAACTGGCCAGACCTGGTTGGTTTTGAAAGCTCAAGCTGATTTGAGTAAAAAGTGGGGAGAAACATCCAGAGGTATTTCAGGTCTCTCATTAAGTTAGTCCTATGACAGTTTGTCCAGAACTCACCTTACTACTCAAGAGTTTGATACCTTAAGTGGGATCCTGCCGCATTTGAGGAAGTTCTATTTTGTATTATATTACCTGTACCTGCAAGGGTTATGCAACGTGAGTGCCATTAGAACATCAAAGACAGAGTCATCTTCCTTTTGAGAATTTTTCCATCTGTTTCTTCTGTTCTTCTTGTTGCTTCAAGGATCGCTACAGTTTAAAAATTAAAGTGTAGATCTCTTTTCATTACAGGAGAGTTTGTAAATTCCAGCTAGGCACTTCTCAATTTGCATTTGTCATCCTTTAAGCTAATTTTCAGTGCTGCAAAACAACTTTAAATATTATTTGAAGCCCTCCATTGAACTCTTCTTAATATGACTAACATAAAGTTCTTGTAGTCTTTTACTTCAGTCTGACCAGTGCTTATTATCACCACAGAAAGCCAAAAAAGGAAGAAAACTGTAACTTTGTTTCTACACACAAAAATGTCATGAAACTCCTTAAATGAGATGACTTGGAAATGTTTTCAACCCTCCAAAATTTTAGGTTATTAAAAAAAAAAAAAGGTGAACTAAACAAACAAAAGTTGGAAGAAGTGAGATGAAAGAGGGTAAATTCACAAATTTCCCTGTCTTCCATACCTCTACAGTGATTAAACAGAAAACCCTTTAGCAACCAAGTTACATTTTCACTTTAAAAAATCTTCAGCAAAATATAACCTTGCAGCTGTAAACATATGTCTGAATAATTATTCTGGCTTTATATCAAAAAACCCACCTCTGCCAGAGCAGACAGATTTTAATTTAGCATTCCCCCCAGAGCTCTGGAGGGCAAGGTGGATGATTGAGAGGGCAAGGTGACTTGGCTTCAAGGGCTATCTTTATTTGCATGAATGAGTAACCGTAAAGCACAGAAAATATCTTTAAGTAAATTCCGCCTGTCACTGACAGTGATCTAAATGGAATTATAGTTGCATGAAACTCTCTTTTGCTAATATATATATTTTTTTTTTCTGAAAAATATCTCCCCCCGCCCATTTCAAAATAATGCAAAAAAAGATGTGAGAACAAAACAAGCATTATCAAAGAGCAACCAAGGAACATGATTAAACACAGCAACAAACCTTTCAAACAAATGGAATTTTTCCACTGCCAAACCATGCTGGATGGAAGGCGTTGCACCTACAAGCCTCCCATTTAAAACTCCAACAGCTACTGCAGAGCCCATGGCAGCCAAGTCTTCTCTGTAGTGGTGTGCCAGTGTAGTTCAACGGCATCCTGGAGAGATCCTATCCCAGGTGAGCACTTAGTTAAGCCTAATGTTAAGACTGGGATTTTAAGTTGGTGAGCTTTCTGTACACAGTAATTAAAGCTGGGACTACTCAACCTGAATAAGAGGCAGGGTGTAAAGAAGGAAGGGCGTAAAGAAGCTGGGCTCATTTCAGTGGTTCCCAGTGGCAGGACCAGAGGTAATGGACACTAACTGAAACACAGGAGAGTCCCTCTGAACTTCAGGAAGCACTTTTTTTTTTTCACCATCAGGGTGACTGAGCACTGGCTGCCCAGAGAGGTTGTGGAGTCTCCATCCTTGGAGTTATTTGAAACCCAACTAGACGTGGCCCTGCTTGAGCAAAGGGATTGGACCAAATGACCACCAGGTGTCCCTTCCAACTTCAACCAGTCTGCGATTCTGTGAATATTCATTCATTCATTCAGGCCATTTCTTTATTTCAGTGAAGGTTATAAGCATTTCTGATGATTATACCCTACCAACCATGCAAGGTAGGCAATGGAAATGAATATTTCTGGAAAAAACAGAATCTGTAAACCTGGCCTACTGAAAGACAGAGCGCAGGAGAGTGCCTATTACAGGAAGCAAACCCAAATCTTATTGGCTCAAGTCCTGTGCTTGGACTACTGAACTACTCCCAAGTCATACCTCCTGGGCTATAAGGATGGCTAGGATACTAAAAAAACCCCAACACTGAGCTGCATTGTTCTGAAATAGATTGCTATACCTTTCTGCAACTTCTATGGGTGGTTATCCTACTACAGCTCCATAGCCATTCTTGTAAGTTCTCTCTCAGCCGGAAAAATCCATGTGTAACAAGTACGGTAGCGCTGTCACACTTATTTATTACTATTTGTTTATCACCTACTCCGATAGGCTTTCAGGTTTTGGGGGAGAAAGACTTGTACTGGAAAATTTTGCCAGCGAGCAGATCTCCAAGATGTGACATCCCTTGATGCATGATTAATTATGATTGAGATCTTCCTCTCTCTATGTATGCATCATTTTCTGAAAACATTGAATAATGTGTGACAGTTTGGCCATTTTGTGTCTGAAAGTTGCAAAGAGGGAAGTTTTGTTGTAATCCTGAATATGACCAACAAGTCGGAGCTAACGCAATCTACCTCACTGCAGCTGTGGGGGAACTCCAATAGGACACTTGATGCAAAGACACCCTCACCTTGGCTTGCTGCCTCCTCAGTGAAGTTTAGTGGCTTCCTGCAATTGCTTTTGGAGGAGGAGGAAAATCCTGATGATTTTGGATGTTCTCAGAGCCCTTCCCAGCTTCTCTGGTGAAGCTGCCAAGCACAGTTTGACATCCATGGTGCCACTGCTTTTTGCAGGAAACACAGAAGTCAGCTAGAAGGGCGGCAGGCTGGCAAGAGTGGAGAAACTACCTGGTATTTAGAGCCAGATATGATTATGATTAAAGGCCAATTCCCAGAAAAAATATGCATAGTTAGCATTTATCACCACATGGAATAGTAAGACTGGGGTCTACATGTACAAATAGCTGTAACCTTGTAGGTATTTTACAGTGAGATTTGTTAGCCTGGTGGTCTCGCTTTGACTGGAATAATTTTTTTGCACGACAGTTCCTGGCTTCTTTTTGTTTGGTCTGCTGTATCTAATAGCTTCCTAATTCCACTAGATTAATAGAAGAAAGATGTATTTAAAAATCTAAAATAATTTGTATTCAAAGCCTCTGCATTTTCACGATTTTGCCGCGCTCCATCACGGTTTAGGGTCATTTCAATGTTATTCTTCTCAGTTCTATGAAATGTCACTCACAATGGGAGAACACTGGGGAATACTCCTAAGGACTTGTCTACACGGGGAAATTTACTGGCAGAATGATGCTGGTATAATATGAAAGTGGTATTTCATTGGCATTCACCATGTCACTACTGATCCGGGATATTTAAATGACATGGTAACTTTGAAAAACCCTCTATTTGATTATGTTATGGAAAGCAATTGCATTTTTCTTTTGTGTGCGACTCTTAAAATAAAAATGATTTTTACAAGGTGTTTACTGAGTTAAGTGAAAGTGCAGCAAGCAAAGTTAATTATAAAAAATACAAGAAAATATACTACTGGTAAGAGGAAGACCAGAAAAAGCATCAGTTCAGTCTTCAACAGTGAGGAAAACCTAACAAGGAGGAAGCTAAGAAGGGCAAAGTTTTTGGTATTTCTTTGTATGTCATGAAGGTTTAAATGAGACAGCTAAAACAATTAATACTAACAACTTACACCTAAAGACTCTGGCTAAAATAAGAAAGAAATGTGTCTTAAAATTGAGACATTTCAAATCAGCTGGATATGTCAAGGTTGAATTTGGATAGCTTGGAAGCTGCCTGAAGGAGGTGGAGAATTAGCAGAGCTTTGGGAGGGGGGTGTGCAGCTTCAGAAGAGTGCGTGATGGCAGCCTGGGGGTCTATCTTCTCTTAAAAAGAGAAGAAAGGGGGATCCCAGGAATTAGACTCATTTTAACTTAATTCTTGGACATACATGCCAATGGATCAACAATCTGTAACCATCTGGATGATAACAAAGCAATGCCCAACTGCCAGTAATGGCCTTGTCAAGAATAAAATACATCAAGCCAGGTTAACTGACTTATGGGCAACAGACCTTAAGGATGAAGGAAGAATGATATCATAGACTCATAGAATGGTTTGAGTTGGAAGGGACCTTAAGGACCATCTAGTTCCAACCCCCCTGCCATGGGCAAGGACACCTTCCACTAGACCAGGTTACTCAAATACTCATCCAACCTGGCCTTGAACACCTCCAGGGATGGGGTATCCACAACATCCCTGGGCAGCCTGTTCCAGTGTCTCACCACCCTCACAGTAAAGAATTTCTTCCTAATATATAATCTAAATCTACCCTTTTTCAGTTTAAAACCATTACTCTTTGTCCTATCGCTAGACTCCCTGATAAAGAATTCCTCCCCATCTTTCCTGTAGGCCCCCTTTAAATACTGGAAGGCTGCTATAAGGTCTCACCGGAACCTTCTCTTCTCCAGGCTGAACAACCCCGACTGTCTCAGCCTGTCTTCATAGGAGAGGTGCTCCAGACCTCTGACCATCTTCATGACCCTCCTCTGGGGCGTAGAGGAGGACATATTGTCTATATGCCAGACAGATCTTGACTCCTAGTAGATTTTTATACTGTCTCACATAATAGTCTCACGAGCAAATTTGGACAATATGACCTATGGTCAGATGGGGGATAGCTAGCTGGAAAACTGGCCAAAGAATAGCAGGCAACACTTCACTGCCAGACTGCAAGGCTGCACTGAGTGTCCCTCCTCTGTGGTTTGGATACTCTCAGACAGATTTAAATACTAAACTGGGAAACACTTCAAGTGCATTGGTGGGCAAGACTAGAATTCAGAATTATATTGAAAATTTGAGAAATTTTTCTGCAAAAATAGGGTAGCTTTCGATAAATGCAAGCTCCTAGACTTTGGTAGCATAACTGACTGCAGAAATGCAGGAAAGGGAATAACTGTCTAGGGAGCAGTTCGGCAGCAGAAGAGATGGAGATTGGAATGATGAATGTACATCCACAGTGTTATATAAGAATAATTAAAGCTACGTATTAGATGTTAGTATGCAGATATTCGAACACTATGGTTCTCAGCACTGGAGACCAGTGCTAGATACCATATATTCATGAGAGAAGAGGGGCCAGGGAAGGGCAGCAGGACTGTCACCAGCAAACTTAGCCTCTGAAGGAAAAATTTCATGGTTAGCTTTGTTTCATCTGAAAAAGAAGAAGAAAAAAGTGAGGACATAAACCAGTTTTAACACACAGTAAGCATAAACAGCAGGTATTTAAGTGATCTGGGTGTTCTTTGGAGATCAGATGAGAAGTCATGGGGATGTAGGTTAGACAGGAAAGAAGAGTTTTCTGCCCGCTAAAGCAGCTGAGCACTGGGACATGGTGCAGGACAAGGAAGCAGGGAGTGGGCTCTGAGACCTCCAGAGTAATTTTCTTCCGTTCACAATACAATACATCAATATGCTGAGGGTAATAAACCATCACTGCCTTGCCTTCCTTGCAATCATGTCAAACATCTTCAATTTCTAGATGAAACATGAATTACCTCAAGTGGTTTTTGCAAATTTTGTGCACTTCCACACTGAAAATTAAATATGTAAATTTTATTTGTATTTTTTTTATTTTTATAGTCTTTACTTTACTTAAATAAGTAGTATACCAAAACATGAATTGAACAAAGTTGTAAAGTTTTAACAGAACACATTAGTTTTGCTACTTAGCTGGAATTGAAAGTTCTTTTCAAACTCTCTTCTGTGTGTGTATTTTAATAAGCAGGTTTGAAACTGTTTTATTAATCCCCAAAATAGCTTAATTAAGTATTTCTAGGCTAACAGAAGAAAATTGAAAGTACCTGTTCTCAGTCACACATCATGTTTATTGTATTAGGCTAGTCTCTTTAATTTGTGCTTTTATGTGACATTTTAAAATGTCAATTTGCCATTAAGATAATATAATAATTAAAATATGCATTCATGCTATGGCCATGTAAATATGTAATACAGTAAGTAAATATTTGCATTTAAATGAAATTCAAATAAACACAAAATTTTTATATTCTAAATTACATTCTTACATAAAAATGCTGATTTTTTTTTTAAAGAAAATTTCACTAAATTGGCTATGATTTCACCTCCAGTTATTTGCAGTCAAAACAACCTTTTCCTAAGCCATAAATTTTCTGACCATTTCTGCTTCTAGTGGAGGTGAGTCATATGTATCAAGAGTTAGCCTTTTGTACCTTTTAATAACAAAACCTGCATTTTAATCATATCCTTTGTATTCTTGCATTGATTAACAGGATATATACTGTACTTCGTAAGCATTAAATGACTGTTTCCATTTATTTTGTAGCTTCCTGGAATTGCTGAAAAACCCATTTGTACATACCGACTTTTTTACTTTTTTTATTTTAATGTTCATACTGATTAATAAACTTATTTTTAAAACACAGGCTGGGCACAGCTTCATAAAGGAAGAGCACATATGCTATATTAAATTAGGCTGTTTGTATATTTTTTCCATCTCTGTGTGTATGTATGTATACGTGTGTTTGCACATACCTAGGAAAAGACAGCTTTTTTTGGCAGTTCTATCTGAAATAGTAAAAGCTGAAGAAAAAAGGGTCTGTGGGGAGCAGAAGATGGTCCCTGAATCCTGCAGTTAAATCTTACTCACTGACCTGTATCCCAGGTCCTTGACGTGGTGGAAAGGGTTTCTCGGGGAAAAAAAAAAAAAAAAAGTTATGTTCAGCATTCACTAAGTATATTTTCTTGCAGTGCCAGGTCTTTCTCTTTGTGTTTGCCAAGGAAATTAAGAGCTGAGATGATGATGGGATCTGATAGAGGGAGAGAAGGTGGTCTCCATGGGTGCCTGGGAAAGTGTTAGGAAAATACCTTTCTTTTCTGCTAGGACAATGTGTGTGTCTCCACAACACCCGTCCTGAATGAGAAAGAGTAAAGCAGAGCCAGGAACACCATTTCATTGCAGCTGCTTTCTGAAGTGATTTACAAGGAAACCTGTCATTTGCTTGCAAGAAATTTTGGTGCATTTAATACTGATTAATTTCACTAAGGACCTTTTCCAGGAGTCCTTACACAAACCACCTCCCAACTGACTTGATCTACAGGCTCAAGACCAGGGTATGGACTGAGTAACACTGCTTTTTCTACGGTCTCTCGGTGAAATGGCAGTGAAGTTTAATAAAACTATTGCAAGTAAGAACTTAAATCTGCAGTTACGGTACCCAGAATAAATTGTTTCAAAATCAGAGCTGTCTGAGTAACTTCAAGAGGACTGGTCTTCTTAAACAGAAAAAAAAAAAAATCCAATATTCTGCTGCTTTTGCAGTTTAGGGCTCTGCTCAAAGGCATGGCAAACAATTCTTACCAGGAGACCTCTCAGGACCTCTGACTTTCTATTTCATTTAAGTTCTTCAGTGGAAACCCTTAGGACACACATTTTGCACTCTCTCAATCACTGGCTCCCAGGAACAACATTATGTAAACGTTGCCCTGAACTATGTTAGCAGCAGTATGCAAAAATGGTGTGATTCAGCTTGTTTGGGCGAGGAAAGATTCTGCAAAGTTACTGAGCGGTGTTGTTATAGGGTGATAACTCGGTGAAATTGAAGCATTTAATCCATGAAGGATAATTAATAGCACCAATGGATACTGATTCTTGTTTTTCTCATAGTTCCAGATGGATTATACTTTGAAGGGCAGCAGGCATTTAAACAATGTGGATTAGCATTACACATCACTAAAATCTAAGCCTTAGATATGATGGACTGGGAAAAATCTCCTAAGTAAACTTAATCATTGTTGTTGCTATTATTAATGCTGCGAGCTAGATCTGTATTTAAACATCCAAAACTTTAATATGAATTTTGACTTAAGCAAGCACTTATATTCTCACCTTATAGTCTCTCTTATATTTGACCAATTCAAGGGAGTGATATAATGCATATCATGTATGTATCTTATGGTTTAACCTTTTTTTATAAAGAACACTGTACATAACTAGTTGCAAAGCTTTTTCTGAAGGTTTAAATGATGAATGAAGAATAAAAATTATTTCCCAGGGGTATTTCTTTTTTCTTCTAAAAAGATTTATAAAATAACCCCAGCTGGCCAAAATCACACATTTTCTTTACGTGCTATTCCATGTATCACAGAGGCAATTGCAATGTTTCAGTGGTAAGAGATCTTCGAGATCTTGCAAGGATGATGGACAGCAAAGACCTGTAAGGTCTGGAGGCAAGATCTGTGACTTGATCTTCACTTTTTATGAGATATCATGATGGAATCATGGAATAATTCAGGATGAAAGTGACCTCTGGGGGTCATTTAGTCCAGACCCCTGGAAAGAAACCCATGGAAAGATATGAGACAGCAACTTATCTTCCAGCAAATGTAAGAGTGAGGCCCTCTGCCCCATACTTCATTGCCTATGTCATCAGATTATTATCACCAACCTGACTGAGGGTTTTGGTAAATGGGTGATTTGCCACCGAGATCTCCAGGCTCATTGTAAATTCTAACAGGGTGCTGAGCAGCCACTGTAACTTGAGTCAGATTGAGGGCTGATTTTCAGGTGGTAAAAGACTCTTTAAACTGCGCACATCCCAGGTGCATGGTGCACCCTTATGCTTCCTGATCTTCAAAAATACTCCTGACATCGAATGTGCAGACTTGGGGTCCTGGTGCTTTGCCTTGCTTCTTGCTCAACATCTATGTTGAGCCTGTGTTGAAGAAGCTGAAAAGCCTTTCCCAGCCCTGCCTTGTACTTCATTTGTATGTGTACAGACCACTTCACGGTCTTCTCCGGAGGTGGACATTAGTCTGTGGAGACAAGGTAGTTCATGATTTCTACCAGACATCCCCCCTTATGCATCCAAAGATCACACTGCTTTCTGCTGTTATGAGAGTACCTGTAGAGGCACTTGTCTTCAGCAACTCTAAATCCTTTTCCAAGGCTCCATGGTCCCAGGCAGAGCCTGTTCTCCAATCCCCAACGTATTATCTGAATTATGTGGCATTTAGCTATCTTAAAATGCATGTTCCTGGCTTGCGACCGTCCAGACGGGCAATTCCCATCAGCTTGTAACAGTAAGCTGCTCTTATTTACTACTCTGCCAATCTGCGTGTCACCGCTGACTTTTACAAGATTTAATTTTATCATCTGGGTTGCTGATATAAACTGAAATGGGCTCCTGCCTGCGAGCCCTCTCTTGTAGCAGTGACCCTTCTTCATATTTCCCGACGAACACCAGCATTTAAGCCCTGTTATTGAGACCTGATACCTGCTCTGTTTGTTGTGGGTTCTTCCTAAAGGAGTTCAAGGCACAGCTTTAAAGTAAAGGCAAAGCAAAGCTGTTTAGATTCTGAACCACAAATAGCAAGTAGCCCAAAGTTACAGAAACAAATATTTTTTAAGCTGCAGAGCTGGAAATGTCTCTCTGTTGTATTCACCTGTGCTCAGTGTTCTGCTTGGCTCCTTTTATGTCTGGTAGTATCCCTAAAGCTGTACAGTAAATTCCTTTTAATGATGGCTTGAAGTGTTTGATATCATCTAATGTTTTATGAGAAACACCCAGACCAGAATACAAGTCTTGGCAGGTTAAAAAAAAAAAAAAAAGAAAAGA
>VYXH01005116.1:336529-364811 GCA_013397275.1 Burhinus bistriatus
AAAAAAAAAAAGGAAAGACTGAAAGCTAATTCCATTCCAGGGTAGGATAAAGAGGGACACAAAAGGATCATGGATATACAGCACGAGTGATGTGGAAAGCCCCCTGTTCTAACAGTAATCTTTATTTTTATTCTCGGCTTTCCTTACCTCATTCAGCATTTCCTATTGATTCTCATAGGGAAAAGCAGCAAAAGATCCCATTTTCATGCTGCTCTTTGGGAGCTCACGCCTGTTAAATGCTGTTTAAGCCAACGCTCATTTTATCTTTATTTATTGTTTGGAGACTAAAAATGAAGTGTGATTGCGGGGAGCTGAAGCCAAACGACAGAATTACTGCTGCACACACCTCGAATCGATACTGTTTCTTTTCACAAATTAACTCTCTGGGAAGTACTCAGTTGCTGGGACTGCAGCAATGCTAAAACGCTGCTGGAGAGGAAGGGGACGCAGGGACAGGGTGCCCAGTCTACGCCTGCTGGTGCTAGCCTCCCCTTACCTCTGCTCTGCCTCTGAGGAGCCACCTGGGCAACTGAATGCCCCAGGGCGACCCAATCCTTCCTGAGGTGCAACAAAAGGAGATGGAGGGAGAAATAAAGAAAGGCGGGAAACCAGGCTGTTTGAGGTTCATGAGATGTGAGGACACCCTTCAGCACCAACCTAGCAGCAGGAAGTCTTGGTTTTCCTGGGTTGGTTGGTTGGTTTTTGAGGAAGCCACGCAAAGGGTTGTGTGGCCCTTGTTTGAGGACACATAGTCTGAGATTAAGGTGGGCCATAGCCCAAAGGGGTTTTGGACTCATCTAGCTACTCAATGCACTGTGTCTGGAAAAAGTCCACTTCTCCCTGAAAGGAGTTACCAGGTAATCTGTAATACATCCCATCAGGCATAGACTGGGACATGCTGGCCTGTGTCCCCATCATCTAGACACTTAGTTGTAGCATCACACCCTGCCTAGGAATGAAAAGGTACTCCTGTAGAAACATGAGTGGCACAAAGTGCCATAGCCCATGGCAGGGCTTCCTGGGGCACGGGCAAAGCTGAGCTGTGTTGGATGGATGGGTGGAGGAGGAGAGGGCAGTGCTTTGGCCAGTCCAGCTGGTCTCCTGCACCATTGCCCAGCCCCAGCATGGCAGCTGAGGAAAGAGGAGCCCAGCTCGACTCCCCGTGCCTCCCAGCACTGCTGCAGCCTTCCACACCACAGAAAACAAAGGCTGAGTGAGGATTTGGCTGTTAGCTGCTTCCACTGGTTGTCCTTTCTGCCTGTGCCTAGGGCTGATCCAACTGTACCCGTCACCTAGTGAACCCTCCAGCAGAGGCTCAGCCACCTACACTGGCTCTGCCTTAACCCCAGACAGAAGTCAAGGGCCATCCACTTTGGTCTGCCCTAGCTGGGGTGAGTAAAAAAGGCATGCAAATGAAGGAATTTTTGCAATTAGTGCCTTTTTGCAATAATTTTATTGCACACATACAGCCCCATAAATGAGCCAAGCTTTCTTCTGCATACTGGGAAGGGCGAACGTGACTCCTTTGATACTGCCTCTATTTTTAGAAGTTTGCAAGTCTCAGGTACAATTGGAAAGGGTAGAGGGAGAGCACGTATTTACCCAGATATAATCTGGGTCCAGTGTAAAACTAGACTAGAGATTCCAGTTTTAATACAGACCCTAAGCAAGCCTCTTAATAGCAATCTTATAGCGTCTCTAACTATAAAGTATGGATAATTCTTAACAACAGGTGTGCTATCAGGATTAATTAATTAATGTAATGTAATTAATGAGATCTTGAAAGCAAGGTGACATGAAATGCAAACTAGCACTATAGCAATCAGTCACTTTTTCCAGGTTGATTGTCTTTGCTAGAAATAAAATGCCCCTCTAGAAGAGCTTGTAGTTGCTTGTTTCAGTGGAAAATGATAAGCAGCATGTGTGAAAAAATATGCTCTTAATATTGCTCTTTGTTAAGAACTGATGACTTTGTTAGATGGTTTGCAGACAACTGAGAGAGGACCCTGACCTCCAGAATCTCCAGAGCTTTCTATATTGCTTTTTTTATACTTCTGCCTAGGCCAAGTAAAAGCAAAGACTCAATGTTTCTCAGAGCTGAGGCATAAGGTGGGTACAGTTGACTGGAAAATAATTTTTTAAAGCTGAATTTTGCTGAATACTTCACTTTTTATAGATGCCTTAGCCAGGAACTCTCTCTTAGACAAGTTAGACAGTCAGATGCTGAGAGAAGTCCTTTCTCTGGAGAATAAGGCTTTGTATTTCTGTCAAGAAGAAGAGCTGTATGCTGGGGAAAAAGCTGTTGTCACCATAAGAAAAGGTCATGTTAGATGCTTGGATGAGAAAGGATGACTGGAGCCATCGAGGCTGTTGAAGGCAAGACTTAGATGGTGGGCCTCCAGATGAGCCTAGGCTCAATTTGGAGCAACGTACCAGTGGCACTGTCAGACGTACTTTCAGTCACTCCCCATATACCAAGGTTTCCTAGTCAACATTTCACAAAAATATCTAGGTGTGACTGTAGCTTCTCAGCAAAAGGAGGAGACGCCATCCACAAAGAAAGGAGAGGACTGGTCTGTCTCTGTGGCTACCCACCAGTCAGTCCGGAGACCCACTGGTTTTCAAGTGCAAAAATGCTCATAGATACCTGGTTGCAGACATCAGTGTGTTTGGGTATTTTGGTACTGGGCATGGTATAAGCAGACTGAAAAGCCAACTTGTTTTTCCTAAGCTTTTACATTGCTTTAAGAGAATAACAATGAGTTATTGCTGCTTACCTATGCTAAATGAGCCAGAGATGAAACTTCAGGCTTCCTCCCCAGTCCCCTGGGCCATCTAGATACCTCATGATCATTTTCAAAGGGTATAATTTACATGAGATTTTTTTCCTGCCTCGTGAGCCATAAATTTATAGGGAGCCCCTCTGAAAGACTTACTGCTTTTGTGAGGCCTCAGATGAAGTCAATCAAGCCAACTAGTATAAAAGCCAAACTCCCAATTAATTCCGTCCCTGAGGACCATGTTGTTTGCTGTTAGATTGCAAGGTCTATGGGGCACGGGCTATCTCTTTCCTGGGTGGAGAAGGCCTGTGTTGGATGGGGACATTTTTCAGTCCACGACTTGAGCAGCCTATGTGCCCTCTAAGGAGGTGAACATGGCTCTTGGTGCTGTGAGCGTGCCATGCAAACCCTTTGCAGATGATAAATAAATAGCCGAGGGGTTAGTTTCCTTTTCTCCTCACTTGCTACCCTCTCTACTTGCTACATTCAATTATTTTTGGGAGCTGCATAATAAACGAAAGTTGTACATTTCAGTGTTCCCAGACCAGATTAGAGAGGATTAAACATCAAGGGGTGGCAGCTGGTCAGTTTACGGCACATTTTTAATGTGGAAATGTTTCTAAATGAAAAAAAAGAAAGGTGGAAGCTGGTACCAAACTCAGACTCTTGCATCTGCTCCCCAGAATGCCAGCACCTCGACGGGGAGGGGGATGAAGGGCAGGGTGGAGGGAGGATGGGGCAAATTCCCAGAGACGGTATAGGAAAGAGGCCAGGCTGAGGCGTTCACAGCAGAGCTAAAAGCAGGGTAGCTTAAGCCAGTGGCCACAGGAGGCCCTGGTAAACGCCAGGGCTGTCAAAATACTGGCGCTGAGTCCCGTGTTCGCAGGCAGCAATGCGGCTGTGGCAGTGGCAGGGCGCCCTGCCCTGGGCCCTCTCTGCCAGGACGGGATGCTCAGCCTCTGAGCTCACCCGCTCCCTGACCTCTTGTTGGAGACCGGCCACAAGAGTGTCAATTAGTGCTAATTGTGAGGGGTTTCGTTTGTGATGTGGCCACCTGTCCGCCAGGAGCCGGGCTGAGACCCCCGGCAGACCCTAATGAGCAGCTGTCAGCCCCCAGCCACGCTCATGCTCTCATGCTCAGGGCTGCATCGGAACATGCCTCAAGGTGAAGGCAGACGGACCTGGTTCCCGGGGAAAAATCTGTGTCATCTCTGTCATGTCTTAAGTGTAACCTATATTTTAAGGGAATATAAATGCATCTTTTTTTTTTTTACCTAATTAAATTACACCCACCTCTGTAATTCCAAGATGTCTATTAAAGAGTGTAATTAAATGAAAGCTCAACTCACTAATTAGAACAATTCTTGAAGGGATACATTCTCCCAGTGACACCTGTGTAACCTCTATATGTGGATGATATGCATCTTGGCATTGCAAAATATTCGGTAACCCTTGTGCAAAATTTTTGTATAACAAAAAAAAAAAAAAAGGGAAGAAAATTTCTGAGGTCAATCTGATTTCACCGCCATGCTCTTTGCTGAAAGGCTTTGTTTGGCAGTGTATCTTCTAAACCATCCCAGCTGGGAGACAGCCATTAATGTGTGGATTGAGGGTCAACATCAGTGTGGGAACCTTTGACATAAAATCCCGCGATGTGCCAAGGAGGACCGAGCAGATGCATTTAGTGCTGCAGCTCCAGGTGTGGTAATTCCCAGCCCTCCTTCTCCCCTTCTCTTTCCTGTGAGGCTCTACTGCCTGTATATCTCCCCCTGGTTCCACAATCATCCTTTAAATTGTTTTAAGAAACAGTCCTGCAACCAAAATGAACCTGCATTTGTGTGTGTGTGTACATATAAGCAAGGTCCATAGAATCATAGAATGGTTTAGGTTGGAAGGGACCTTAAAGATCATGTAGTTCCAAGCCCCTTGCCATGGGCAAGGACACCTCCTACTAGACCAGGTTGCTCAAAGCCTCATCCAACCTGGCTGCAGCGAGTGTCTGTGGCTGTGGCCTGGCTCAGGGGCTGGTAGTAACATACTGAGGTTTTCTATAACTGCTAACTGTGAGAGCATCCAAAACTGCTGTGCAGTGGCTCCCAAGTTCTTCTTCACAGCCATACATGTGAGGAATAGCACTGGTGGACATGACGCCTTTTGCCTTGTTTTCATGTTTCATGTTGCTTCTGGTGCACTGAGGAGCTGAAGCTACATGAAAGGGGAGGCAGGAACTGGTCTGGAGTTCCCTCATGAAATTTTAGGGCATGTCTGATAATGCTATTCCAGAAATGAGAAGGAAACTTTTGACAGTCAAATGAGGTAGGAATATCTGTGGATGAGCATGGACCAGACACCGACCTGACAGTCCCAGACACCAGGAATCGATCACCTTGGCAGAGGTGGCGATGACACACTGTGAAACTCTGCTTACAGACAGGGAATATTGGCTGCATTCGTTATGCAGGGCAGCCATCTCACTGGGACCACATTCGGAGGGAAAAAAAAAAAAGCATCTCTCTGCCTTTGCTTTCTTCCAACAGCATGCCAAGAATAGCTCTGCAGGGACTGTGCCGGGGAAAGCTGATTACACCTTTTGATTGATGGCGCCTTACACATTTAGAGAGATTTCATACAGGAGCCTGATTCACTTGCGCATCAGTTCTAGAAACGGGACCAGAGCAAAGCCCTGGACTCAAACACCTCAAGCTTTTAGGAAATTCAGAAGGGGATCTGAATTTTCACAGATAAATTGCCTTGTGCCAATTTTTCCTTTAACTGTGACTCTACTCCCTGCTTCTATTTCTTGCTCCCTAAGGCCCCTTCTTAACAAACTGTCTCCAGAGTAATTCAGGATGCTGAAGCCATTGATCACTGTGTAAATCTCACAAGGCTGAGCATGCTCCTGCCCCATGCGGCGCGTGCTGCTCGGGCTGTGGCTGTGCCCTCCGCTTGGCATGGGGTTGCCCTGGATGGAGAAGCAAGCTTCATCCATGGATGGTCTCTCTTACTTGCAGGGACACAGGGAAAACATTAATGAGGGGGTTGAGGCTGCAATTATTTTCTGGATTTGTTATTTATAAAAGTTTCCATGTCCCTGCCTTTACTGTAAAATTCCAGGTGATGTCCAATGCCACAATGTAGAGACACTCTGTAACAGGAGAAAGCCCAGCACAGTCCTTAAAATAAATGGACATTTACATGCAAACACACAAAATTACACGTAGAATTATATATTTGAGTATGTAGATTTAAAATATTGGAGTGAAGACAGCTGCATCATTTACAGACATATTTTATATCTAATTATTGAAATGAACCCTCTTATACTTAATGATTACTGTAATGCGTTGACTAAAATACTTTTTTTGTCCAGAGTGGGCATGGAACCAAGCATTGAAATGAGTACAGAAAATGAAGTCTAAAAAATAATGGTAAAAAATGATAAAACAAGGGGTTAAAATGGACAGTGTTTGCAGTCGCAACTATCATAGTTGCTACCTTCATCCAGCATAATAAATGCAAGCCTTAACAGCAGTAATAGTAACACTTCTGCAGTAGTGTGTACAGCTGGATACCAGTTCTTTTACAAAATACTCCCCACATGAATACAATGAGGATAGATTACAAACCTTTTATCTACGAATGCTGTAAGGCTGGTGAGATATCTTATCTACTCACTGTATATTTTCTGTCCTTTTACTGCAGTGCCTTTTTCACTTTCCTTGCCAAACTTGTAAAAGCATCAATCCCGTACTGTCTTCCTTGTCCCAGCTATGTGCACTTTTTGGTGGGTTTTGGCACCTAAAATATGGGGGAAGAGACCGTTCTTTTAAGTATACCTAGCCTTTTAGAAGGAAAAACTACTGGGATTTTTAAAAGAGAACAGTTTTATATCAGTTTTTCAAAAGAAATTTATTGAATTTAGTGACCTACTTTTCTCCAAAGTTGCTGAGCATCCACGTTTGAAGCTGATGGAAACCATGGTTGCTCAGAGACCTCAGATAAGCAGCCAAAACGTAATGTGGGCTGAAATTCTTCTAGTCTTATTATGGGGATGCTAACTTATTCCCAAATTCAAATCTCTGTGAGCTAAAGCGAAGTCTGAGAAAGAAACTATGTTTGATTCAGTGTAGGTGAGAACTTGGAAGGCTGGTGGAAAAGCTACCTCCAGTAAGATGGAAGATAATCAGAGTCTGGGTGAAGATTTCACTCTTCAGAGGTTACTGACAGCCCACTACTGAAAGAAAAATATGGAAAGGAAAATATGTCTAGAAATCCAAACCCTTCATCTACAGTATTGCATCAGCAATATGGCCCTAATCTGAGTGGCTGGGAAGTCCAGGCACGGACTGGGATATGGCTTCTCCAGGGGCTACAGAAGCACTGAAGAAGAGAGTTTCTGCCCTGGACTATGACATATAGAAAAAGGGTCAGGAGACACATAGGTACAGATAGACATAGGACTGCAGGACCAGCAATACTGGTCATCAAGAAAAACAGTAGTGACAGGAAAAACAGTGGTGCCAGGAAAGGTGAAGGAAATCAGGTTTTGTCGTGCTACGTTTGAAGTGGACATGAAAGAATGAAAACAAAACCCTCTGTGCCAGACACACAGAGTTACCCTTTTACATCCTGCACTGGTATCCTCAGAAACCAAGTAGATCTGGGCAGGACTGAAAGAAGATTACAGGTCACTTGTCTATCGATGTCATTTGCGAGGCCATCTAAGGATAATGCTGCCAAGGAACAAGGACACAGCTATGGGCAAAGACTTTGGGCAGTTTGGCCAGTGGGAGGAGCAGTGGGAGGATGGAGGAAGAAGTCAAGCCATCAAACTCAGGGGATACTGACTGTAGTCATGAGAATAGGGCACAGACTCTCCAAAAGTCTTGGGAGGAAAGAAACAGGGATTGATCACTTGCGTTAAAGGAAATGCACAGATCCAAAAGGATGAGAATAAAGAAAGGATCTTGTAAATGTAGCTGTTGCAAAAATACTTGAAGTAAGGGGGGGAGCAAGGTTTTATTGTGGCCACTGGGTTGAGGGAGGTGATTGTCCCCCTCCACTCTACTCTGCTCTCATGAGACCACACCAGGAGTACTGCATCCAGCTCTGGGGCCCACAACATAAGAAGGACATGGACCTGTTGGAGCAGGTCCAGAGGAGGGCCACGAAGATCATCAGAGGGCTGGAGCACCTCTCCTATGAAGACAGGCTGAGACAGTTGGGGTTGTTCAGCCTGGAGAAGAGAAGGGTGTAGGGAGACCTTATTGCAGCCTTCCAGTACCTAAAGGGGGCCTATAGAAAAGGTGAAGAGGGACTACTCATCAGGGAATGCAGTGATAGGATGAGGGGTAATGGTTTTAAAATTAAAGAGGATAGACTTAGTTTAGATATTGGGAAGAAATTCTTTACATCCCTGGAAGTGTTCAAGGCCAGTTTGGATGGGGCTTTGAGTAACCTGGTCTAGTGGGAGGTGTCCTTGTCCATGGCAGGAGGGTTGGAACTAGGTGATCTTTAACGTCCCTTCCAAACCGAACCATTCTATGGTTCTACGATTGCACCCTTCTACATTGTAAAGTGTTCCTTTTCCAAGTCCATGTGCTTTCATGTGGCTTACACATCCTTTAGCTTCTCTTTTATGAGCAAAAACTTGCACAGCTAGATAGTTTCTAAGTAAGATGGGCCCAATTTCTCCCATGCTCACACTATGCAGAAGTTGCTGAAATGAGTGAGAAGTGAAGGCATTTGTCCGAAGGCAGTCTGGGGCTTTCCAGCTCTGGAGTAGGGAGGTCCTGGTTAGGCTTCTTTATTTGAAAGCTGAGCTCAAGCAGCTCCATTTTGTCTTCTCTTTTTTGTTTTTTTGTTCCTTGGGTTCATGTACTGCTTTTAAAACTGAACTTTGGAAAATTTTTAAACATTTGATATGGCACCAAGGGAAGAATATCTCTGTTGATGGAAAAGAAACAATGAGAAAAAAGTTGGGTTTTTTTTTCTGGACTGAAAATATCATAAAAGCCTAGCCATGGTACGATGCACTGTTATTCAGCATGTTTTCTGCTGTGAGATGACAAGTGTGGGGTGGGGGGTGAGGATGGAGTTTCAGCTAATTCCATGAAACTATGCTGATTATCTGAGGTGTCAGATGTATATGTGTCAAGGAGCATTTGAGCCTTCGCTTCTTGTCAGATCATTTTTAAAATCAGGGTGCCTGGGGCCCTTCTCATCAGCAAAAACAGGATATAAGCCTTTCCCCCTTGAAGATGATTATCAGTTTTAGAAGAAGTACATTTGTATACTTTCAGAAGTCTGCTTGAAATGTAACCAGGCAACTCATCTGGGGAAGGAGACAAATGTCAGCCCAAACTCAAGGCTGAACTGCAATGCAGGCTTTATAAATTCTGCCTTTGAAAGTAAAGACAGTGGGTCAGCTTTTGGGGCCAGCGAAGCTGGTACAAACTAGATTCACTGCTTACATTTACAGTATACAGAAGGTAGTAGATTTAACTCCGCTGCCTGGGAAAAGCAGAAGTTAAAGTAGTAGGTGGTCTATTTTAGCCAATATTTCCTTGCAGATTTCTGTGAGATGCATTTTGGTAGGTTATACTTTCCTGTCTCTTGGATGTATGACTTAGAGACTCCTGTAGTTTCAGATGGCCAAATTGTGGAGGGCATAAACTCCATGTGAGTTTAAAGGTCCGATTCTTAAGAGCGCTGAGGCCGTGGTATATACTTTTGATGCCCACATTAGGCACGGTTACAAAGACAGTGTTTCTTGCTCTGCCACTTTAAGACTCCTTTTGAAGAAGGGCTTCTCCATAACTGCCAGCTCAGACAGGTCTGAGACCCCTCTGCAAACGCTCAGCCCTGTGCAGAGGGTAGAAGTGTCCATGCTGCCATTTGGAAACTTTATGCAGTCACTTCCCACAGGTAAATGACAACACACAAGTCCAAGATGCTGCAGACTACCAGTTGCAGGCAGGGGCCGGTGGCTTGTGCTATCTGCAAAGAGCATTTTATCCTTGCTTTGATTCACCTCTGAATTTACCCAAAGGTGACTCTTGAAAGTTCTTCTTTTCCTTCTTAAAAAGCTTCTGCATGATGAAGACGCTTCTCCAGCTGCCTGCGGCCAATTTCTTCAAGTTAATAAAATCTATCCAGAAATAGGTAGCTTTGAAACACCAAGGCTGCAGCATCTTGTTACAGATGCCCTTATAGCAGGTGGCATAAATAAGCCCGTCCATCCGCTGTGCATGTGCCCCTTCCCAACTCAGCCCATGGGGGCCTGGGGGAGAGTGGGACATTGCTCTGCTGCTGATAAACCAAGGTACTACCTTCAAACCTTGTCCCAACGAGCATACAGGGCACTGCCGCCACTCTTAAAAAAGAAGAGTTGTCATTTTGGTTGTGTCCCTGCCTACCACCCTCCATTTGGGGGTGTTTGGATGCAGCGGGGCTTCTGTAACAGCCACTACTGGTCCCTGTATCTTCAAGGAGGTCTGACCTTGGAGGAGATTGTTTTGGAAGGAGGAGGCAAACCTGTGCGGGAAGCCCCAAAGGCAGAATGGTTCCCCTGCCCTCTTAGGGGCCGTGCTACCCACACACTGCCCACGCGCTGTTAGGAAGGAGTGCAAGGGTAAAGGGTCCTCTCCTATGGTCTGGATCCTCCCATGCTGCAGAGCTTTGTCGTGGCTCATTTTATACAGCTACTACCTTTCCTCTGACTTGTGTTGCCTCATCAGTATGTCTTTGTATGGAAAACTGTCAGCTTTTCTTTTAAATGCTTTTGAGTGCTGAAGATCATCCCCTATTCTAGGGGTTTTTGCTTGTTAGAGCAACTGCACGTTCTTACTTACATTTTCTCTCCCTCAAGGTCTCCTATTTACAGACAATCTGTCTCCGGAATGATTCAGGATGCTGAAGCAGTTGATCACTGTATAAATCTTCACAGGCTTCACAGCATATGCAGTAAACATGTATGAGTCTAAAACAGCATTGTACTGGCACCACAGATTATTCCTTATTAAAAAATCAGTGTTTAGAAAACATTAGACCTTTTCATTTGGGAACTGGAGGAAACCACCAAGGCTGGTTGTCCAAAATATGATGTTTTCTGAATTTATTTTTCATGCTGCTTGCCACACTGGTAGGCTTGGAGAAGGATATCTTTTGTATCTTCCCAGAACAGGCACTAAACCAGCAATGAAATTTTGAATTTGTCCACAACAATACAGCCACCAGACTGCTCCATGAGGGTGGAACATGACCAGGATGAGAGGCCACACCGCCAGGGCTGGCAGTAATTGCAGCCCGTCCCGAAGCAGTGGAGCCAGGAAGAACAATAGGAGTGGGCTGCCTCTGGCAGAGGTGGTACACATCCTCTCTTGCTGTCACTGAAATGTGCAGCTTGTTTTTTTTTTGTCACAAGGCTCAGTCACTGTCTGTCTTGTCTTCTCCCAGGCAGGAGGACCCAGGGCACAGGACAGTCTTGTTCACTCCTGCATCAGTCTCCTTCTCTTGTGAGAATTTCAACCATTAGGTTAAATATTTTGTTAAAATGAAGAGGTACTACAATTGCTGACTTGTTTTACAATGACTATTGAAAGGACACCTAGACCTGCCTTTGAATTTGTGATCCAGAGGTTACAATCTCTTATTACTTCAGGTGGCCACATGAAAATAATCTCATTAAATAATTGGTCAAATAGAGAAAACTCAGATGCTGTGGTATGAAAAAAACAAACTATGGAAATGTTTCACATGGCCACATACCATTTAGCACTGATTTCTTGTATTTAAGTCTGCCAGGGTCATTCATAAAAGTGCTCCTGTGTGACATCTCCATTGGGTAATAAGCCCTGAGATGACTCCACAATCTTTCTCTTACAGGAGTGGGAGTAAAATCTCTGTTCACTAAAGGAAAAATACCGTGATCAGCAGTGGGCAAAAGCAATGTGGATGACTTATGCTTTGTGTGCATGCCTTAAGCACCATTTAAATGGTGTAAATAATCTGTGCTAGTTATTTGGCAACAGAAAAGCAGACAAAAACACAATCTTAACCATTTACAAGAACTAACTGAAAATAGTTTATGCTGATGCTGAGAAACAATACGACTGCTTTAAAGGCAGCATTTACCTGTTTAGTAAATGGAAGGTATCAGTCTGTTTGGACTTCTCAAGTGAATTTCTTCAAGTGCAAACTATGTATTTATTACTATTAACAATTTTAAATTGGTGTTGATCACTTAATATTGTCCATCAAGTGTTAAAAAATACAGATTTCTTCTTCAGACCCAAAGGTTTGTGCTATACTAATGAGATGTCTCAGTTTTTATTAACTAAAACAAGAAAGATAAAAGAAAAAAGACCAACAGAAAGGGTTTTCACACATCATACCTTTCAGGAAAAATGGAAAATAGGAATCTTACAGACTCAAGAGAGGTTAAACAAAGGGAATCCAAAAAGCATTTTTTTACAAAAATAGTCCTTTTTTAATATTTATCATATTGGCAAAATTGGCATTTTAAAATAACCATAATATTGGTAAAATTTGCATTCTTTAACATTCACTATATTGGCAAAACAGTTTTCACTGGTGACAATTCCTGACTCCAGTTTGAAGGAGGAAACCCCACAGAATACCTTGGTACCTGGAGGGTGGCACTGTAGCAGTGGATGCCATTGTTTGACTGCCCCGCACCATGCCTCATTGTAGTTGCTGGGCTGCTCTGTGGCAAACCTGGGTGCCTTGGGGCACCAAAGTTCCTGCCCATGGGGACCAGGATGCTGGGGAGGGTGATGGAGAACAAGTGCATATCCCAGCTCCTCAGGTGGCAGACCTGGAAAGCAAAGCATTCCTATGCCCAATGATGTTGATGTAGCCACACTGACATAATCTTTCAGCCTGTTACTGTATGGTCATTTATTCCAATACAGTAGCATTTTTATTTTGGATAAAACCTTATCTGTGTGGTCTGCTGTTACAAGAAAATGAGGAAAATGCCTTTCTAACTGGAGGATGAAGCAGATGCGCAGAACGTAAGTGAACCAGGTAGGAACATTGCAACAGATCCCAAGTGAAATCCCACCTCCGCTGAAGTTGGTGCAAAACTCTCAGTGAGGGCACTGGGACTTGGATTTCCCTCAGTGCTTTCCCTTCACCTGTGGGAAAAGCCAACATGACAGCAGCATTGCAGGGCGACATGCTACCGCAGTGAATCACAGCATCAGTTGATTCCGATACCCCTTCCGATATCGTAATGTATTTATAATTTAAAATATAAACTCTGGGGAACAAGTACTGAGTCTTTTCATACAACATTCAACATGCTAATGTGTCCAGTAAAGAACAGGTACATTCACAGAAATAAATGTCTCCTTGTTTCAGATATGTTTTGTCCTCAGGTTAGAGATACATTATCAATATGATTTTTTTTTTTTTTTTTTTTTTCACAATANTTGTCTCAAGTTAGAGAATCATTTTCAATATTTTTTTTTTTTTTTTTTTTTTTTGCACAATGAATTGTTTTTATAGAGTGATAAAAACACTACTGTGGACCAACTTCACCCCAACACCTGGGACTTTCATATGGGTTGGACACTGGTTCTTCTGATTCATCTTCTTGGGTCCCTTCCCATCAGCCGTTTTCTGTCTATCTGGTCAGCATCAGTGAATATGTCCCTGCTTAGTTATCTCCCAGACACGATGAATACACTGAGATGCAGAGGTGAGAATAATCTCAAGGGCAGTAAAGCAGTGATGGAGAGACTTAAACTCCAAACTTCAGTCAGCCAGACCTACTCAGCCACAGAAAATGTCTCAGGAAATTCTTGGTGTTCCAGCACATAGACAAACTTAGAAAGTCTCCCAGGGAAACCAGCCTTTTCTTCTGGGAAATTGCAACTTCTTTATCTGCCCGGGGAATCAAGGGAGGTACGGAATGGAAAAATGTTCATATCGCAATGTGATGGTTTGAGACAAGCGATGCTGCTAACCATAATGAAACATCAGTGTTACATTTATACCTATAAAAATGTGTGCGTGTGCATGTGTGGGGGGTGAGGGGGAAAGAGAGACCGAAATGTAGAAATACAATTAATTTCAATAACCTCCACAGGTATGTCCCCAGGTGACATATATACTCCCAGACAACAAGGAATATGCTACAGATTAGAATGATATAGAATTTCTTTTGCTTTTGCTCTGCTTTTGCACATGCCTCCAGCCCCCCACCCCAGCACATACCTCCTCACCTTCCACAGAGCTGAGAGTCAGGCTCTGCCGGTCTCTCCTCAGCACACGCAGGCTCACAGCAAAGACCCTCATTTTCCACGTCACTCCATCCGTGGTTCTTGCTTTCTGTTTCCCTTGCATGACCGCCTGCTACCCTCCCTTTTCTTGCCAGCTTCCTTCTCTTCTGTCTCTCTCGCAGCCTGTGCTCCATCTCTAATTTCTCTCGCACCTCTCTATGGCTCTGCTTACACTAGCCAAAACTGCCATCCCTCCTCAGTGGTGCGGAAGAACTGATGCCCCTGTGCATCAAGTAGCCTCAAGCAGCTTTTCTTCCCACTTCTTCAAAGCATCCTTCATTGGGAATAGCTCAGTGCTGCTACCTTCCTCTACTCCTTTAGCACTAACCTGCTGTCCATGTGTGAAGTGACCTTCTTGTTCAGTAGGGAAGTCCTCCTTCTCCCTCACCTTCCGACACCAGTGTCCCGGCTGCGTTATTCTCCAGTTTAAATTGTAAGCCCCATCAGGGCAGGCAGCCTTGCCCCTGGGCTGTCTCTGGAGTACTACGGCAGACCTCTCCAACTACTTAGAAATTATCAGTGACAATATTTTTCTCCATGCTTCTAGACATTGTCCCAGCCCTGTAAAAACAGATGCTTACCAAATATATGAAATTAAAGCAGCCTCATGGGAAAGAAAGCCCAGACCACCCCAGGCAGGGACCCCCCCGCTGATGCCCAATTTGTGCATTAGAAGGCGATAAGCGGGGAGATGTGGCGTGGAGCCACGCCGGTCTCCTGGTGTTTTTGTTGTTGTTGTCGTAACATGGTGGAGAATATCCAGACTTGCCGGGAAGTCAAGGAACAATCTCTTCCTATTATGCTAGCTCAAATACTAAACCGGCTTACAGTCACACATCTGCATGATCCTAACCTTCCCTCATTACAAACACAGTAGGGATTTCCTTGCACCACGCTAGCTTTGCATGGGGCCTATATTTTTATCCAGCAAAATCACATATTGTTACTTCCATATGTACAGTGGAAACAGCATGAGTAATGGAACCTTTAATCCTCATTTTTCAAAATTAGATTATAGTTTTACCTTCACTTTCTCTTAGTTTTTAAATCCCTCCCAATGCTGAGCATCGAAGACGCTGCTCTCCCTCTAATCATATTCTCTGGCGGCTCTAGCCGTGGCTGGCTAGAAGGGGCTGCCTGTGCAGATCCAGACCCCAGGAGACTGCTTGGATCACCTTCAGTCACCTTCCTTGTGTCCCTTGAAGAATTAGTTTAATCGGAACAGATAAAGTAAATGCCATATAACGTAAAATTAAATTAAAACCTATATGCAACAACAAAGATAGTATTAAGACATATCCATCATGCCTCTCTATCTCTGCACTTGCAGATAAACAGAGAGATTTATAAGGCAGGAACTCTTTCAGTGCTAAACCAGAGGCTGGCAATATTGAATTAAGCTGCACATATTTGTCAAAGGCTTTCCTGAAAGTTGTAAGGTCTGCACGGTGCGGTCTCTTCTACCTCCTGCCATGCTCTGGAGAGAAACACATTATGCAGCATAACACAGTGGATCCTGCCTTAAGGTACAAGGCAAAAGCATTGTGTGATCTACTCAGCTGCCTCGCACCCCAATTGTGTAGTTTTAGTCTGCATATATGCAGAGCAGTACTGCCATGTAGTATTCTGGAGAATCGCTTAGTAAATTCTATTTAATTGTTGTAAAGTAATTATTCTGCAAACTGCAGTCTTCTAGGAAGAACTAAATATCCTTGTATAATCATGACAGCGTAGTTCAAGTTGCAATTAGATACCATTATTAGGTCCCCTTGTAATGATGGCTAGGAAACTTCCTTTGGCCTGAAAATTGCCACTTTTATGCTGATAGGAACAGAGAATATTGCTGAAAACTTTGAATACTCTGTACCAAACTGGTCTTGAATTAAATGTAAACAAAAGGCACCTGATTGAAGCACCTTCACTGATAGGAATGTTAAGTTTTCATGCATTAATTATTATTATTTAAACTGCAATATCCAAGCTGCAGTATGGATCTGCAGCCAAGTCCTGCAGACCTCTTTATGCTAATCACTTTACAAACATCAAATAAAATGACGGTCCTTGCCCTGTCTGTCTTATTTCACAAATAAATGTGTTTATAAGCAACAATGATTTTTTTAGAGGAAGGTAAATACAATATATGCCAAATACTCTCTCTCACATATATATACATATACATAAAATGTACATACTCGTACAGTAGCACAGTGAGCAGTGTGCCTTGTGCTTGCCCTAAGTGTGAATCCCTGGCCTCTCCGACACATTTCCAACATAAATCAACATGTCCAGAGACCAGCCTTCACTTGTCAGTGTTGCACTGGGAAATCAAGACTACCTCCAGGTCGGGATGGCTTCTCCATCTGCAAAGGGCAACTTGTGCCTGTCAGATGCTCTTAGCGCCGTACACCTCCCCATCCATTACCAACAAGGAGAGCTGTGTCCCTCACTGCCACTTCAACACCTCAGGCCTTCCCTAGCAAAACATGCTGACGTCCGACGTGTTTGAATTTTGCAAACGGCATCTTGTGTTCAAAGTCTGTCCTAGCGTGCCTGCAAGTCCTCCTGGGCATTTTTGGGTGTCTGAGTGGTTCATGGTGGCTGCCAGATCCTTGGCAGTGGTGGCTGGCCAGGATCCCAGCCTGTCAGAGACTTTTCTCCTTTTTTTCCCCCTTTTCACTCTTAACCCTTTGTGCAATTTTCAACCCCCTTCCCATATCTCTGCCCTGCTTCAACCACTTCCACAAAACTCGGGTAGGGCAGTGAAGGCAGCCCCAAGGGCAGCAAGCACATGTTTTCCCTCGCCTGTGAGCACCACTGAATGTTTGTGTCACAGCAAAGCCCCAGAACCTGCCTGCAGCCATGGTCTGATCTGCATCCTTAACCTCCTGAACAGAGAGGGCTATAAAAAGCCTTTTTCTCCACCAGTTCATAGGTTTTCACCCAGATCACCCATGGATCCCTTCTGTGGGATTTGTAAGCTGAGCTCTAATTAACTTAAAAAGTGAATGAAAAAAAAAAAAAGGAAACTTGCACGGTTTGAATGAGGAGGCCTCATGAAAGCAGATTGCATATTTAATTTGCTCTATCAGACAATAAGAAGATCAAATGATTTAAATAGTCGATGTGTTGTGAAAATACATCCTGTCACAGCTGGGAGATGGATGGACTCCTAATCACTCATTTCCTGCCAGTGTCGTTCCCCCTCTCTGTTTGCTGTGACACCATAGAATTTGGAGTTTAATATGCTGGTAGTTGGAAGACGCTTCTCTCAATATATTTCAAGACAGATTTTTCAGAGAAAAAGTCCTATTGTATTTTCAATTAAAAATATATGAGATAATGCCATGAATTCCTTGTATCTTAGTTTTGTCTTTTGCATTGTCCCCTTGGCATATCATCAGCAAGTTTAGTTTACAGCTTCAACTTTCCACTCATATCCTGCTTTTCTCCCCCTCCCTTTCTCTTTCCTCTCATTCTTTCTGCTTCCCACCATCTTGTCTTTCCCCTTTGAATCCAGCATCCCAGGAAGTTCAGTGAGCATGTCCTACTTGGTATTATTCATGCAGGTGTCTTACAGGACTCTTTTAAACATGCTGCGAGGAACCAAGTTCACTCTTGGGCAAAGGTTTCTGAGGAAGGTGACTTTATTACTCAGACGCACTGTGCAGAATACAGATAAACTTCAGTGCTCCCCTCTAACCCGCTATTCCTCTTCTAGCACTCCCAGCGCAGAGAGTTATCTTCATTAACAAGTTCAAATCACTACCTACTTACAGCATCAGTGGTCAATGAGTGCACGTGTTACTCGGTCCATGAGATGAGCTAAATGGATAAGTTTCTTTCCCCAGTCAAAAAACATCCTCTTTCCTTAATGGAACAGCTTAATTATTCCTTCTTTGTCCTGGTCCTGGGGGACAGATTATTGGAGACAGATGGGCGCAGAAGTGTGCATACATTAGCGGGTGAGGCTGGATGCAGCCGTTCTGCGGATGGGAGGGCCGACAGCTGCCTGGTTGCATCCAGACACCTGGGAAATTGCCTGAGCCTAAGGAACATGTGTGGAGCGCTGGTGACCCCGTGTTGTTCTGGTGCCTTCAGCTGGGGGTCTACGGTGTCACATGCACATGCACACGAAATCCTGCACAGCCTCATAGGCTTAACTGTCTATCTTGCATCATATGTTGCATCAGACCTGTGCAAATGTGCAATCGGACACGACTCTTAAAAAGTCATCTGTTCGCATCAACCTCACGTTCTCCCTTCCCTGTTGCTTTATGACAGCCTTTTAAAATTGACGTTATTGTCGTCTCTTTTGCTGCCACGCTTTTCCCTCCTTCCTGCAAACTCTCTGAAGCCGCTTGTCTGGAAGGCGACATTGCCTGCTGGTGGCAGGGAAGTAAGCGGGGCTTGCCATCAGCCTCTGCAGAGCCCAGCCTAGGAGAGGAAACTTGATGCTTCTTTCAGCTTTTGCAGGTGGGTTTTGGGCTGTGCTGAGTGAAGAAATATGATATTAATGTTTGATGTTTAATGGGAAATCCAGAGCAATGGTATGATCCCTGCTGTGACAAACAGGTCCTCTGCCATTCTGGTCCAAACACTAATATGGCATCTGTCCTTCAAATTTGGTGGGTCATTAAGGCGGAGATTTTAAAACACCCAGATGACTTAGGAACAGAAATTATATTAGCTATATGGTTTATGTTTCTTAGCTTGAATACTTGGCCACTATTGAAAATTTGCAAAATTTTGCAGATCACCTCAGATGCCTCATGTGAACAACGGTGATGACAACCACTTGTGTGCAAGTGGTACAAGGTTTGAGCGATGTGAATCACACGAGTCATCCCCACGTTGTGTTTGTGACTAGAGACACTCACTTCAAGGTCTCATAACTAACTTCAAATATTCATCTGTCTTGAGGGGGGACTCAGCTATCCGAGCCTAACAGCTTGGTTACTTATGCTGTGAGATTGCTTCAGTTCTTCTCTATAAAAGTCAAACTGTACTTTGAAAGTGCAACTGTTGTACATATAATTGGGATATTAAGTGCATTAATTGCATTAATGAAGGGGTCTCACAATGGTTTTACAGGTTGTGTCTCAGGAGCCCACTGGCTCATCGCTGAGCAATGTCTCCTAAGAAAAGTGCTTTGTGTGATGTGACAGAGTGACACGATGAATTCTTGAGTGGGAAAATCCTTGGGACAGAGGGACTATGCTCCTTCTGTATCTCAGTGCAGCATCAAAAGCAGTTTCCTGGGCTGTGACTAGGACTGTGACAAAAAGCCACCTAAAGAGCAAATACTGTAAGAGTTTCCTTAGCTCAGACAGTAGCTGTGCTCTTCAGCTAGTGAGCAAAGCTAAATACAGATTGCTAGCCCTCCTTTTTCTGCTTTTTTGAGAGGACCCCATGATGAGTGGTTTCATTAATCCTCCCACAGAGCTAGTTAGAAAACTTTGAAATAAAGTCAGCTGCTGGAAACCCTGTCTGGAGTCTGCATAACCTCATTTACATTTTGATTTCTGTGATTTAACTGAAGGCACAGGTTGTCCCTGCCAAATATCCCTTGCCTACCGAGGGATATACAAGGTAGAACTGCCCAAAGCAGCCTGACTTATGAGGACTGCCACGGCAACACAACCAATGCATCCCTAAACATTTAGTAATAAAAAATCTGTTGTTCTTTAGTCGCCAGGATTTAACAAGCCTAATCCCTAGGAGAGGTGATAAAAATTCATTAATCTAATTAAATACTTCTTATTGCCAAAGTGACTTTGTAGAGTAGCTTTGCTGAAGGATAAGTGCAAAGTAAAATGGAGTCCCAGCAGAGAAACAAACGTTAGACTTCAGCAAGCTGGTACATGCTTCATTAAACTCATAATTATCCTTTCGTTCTAAGTAGCTGATAATATTTAATGAGTATCCAAGATAATTTAAAGAAAATGTTTACTAATGAGGAACAAACAGTGCTATGGAAAACTGATATCTGGGGTACCATAGCCATGTATCTTACCTGTATCTTGTGTACTTGCTTTTGTACGAGTGATTTAGATGTTCTTTTTAAACTGTTTTACTACGGGCTGGTGTTGCTGGTTTCACTGAGATCCCCTGTGAAGTACGAGGCATCCCAGGAGAAAAGGACATACTGCGGAGCAGGTAGCACTGCAGGGAGCCACAGGCAAAATAAATCCGAGGGACCTGAGCACAGGGAAGGGAGCAAGGCACTCTGGGGTCGGGGTCGCTCAGTGATGCCAAGGGGCTCATTTCAGCCAGGACTTTCCAAAACATTAACTTCTGGCTTCTAAACTGGGAGGGAACCTCATTTTTGGATCCTTGTGGGCAGGTTTGTGTGGGCAGGGTGAGAGCACTGCAGTCTGTGCAGTTTTTATCGCCAACTTTAATAGGAAAATAATTTGACTCCTGACAGCCTACATATCATCTGTGGCAGGTGAAGCAGGATAGCCAGCCGAGCAGTGGCTGATTGCTTTCCTCCAATATTCCTTTAAACGGATTGGTTTCTTCTTTTCCAGGGATACGTGAATTCCAGCTCAGCATACTCTGTTTTGGAGATACAGCGTGTGTTCTCTTTACCTTTGCATCACGCAAAGTTACAGCTCTACATCTTTCTAGTGCAGATAAATAAAGAGTTGCAATCCTTACTTAAAAGATGGCAGGGGAGAAAACGCATTGTCTTGTGCCGAAGCTAAGGCAATGAGATGTAGGAAATGAATGGGTGATGAGAAGGGGATCAGAGCTGGAGAGCGAGCTGTGCCCTGAGCCCCCATCCACCCTTGTGAGCGCTTTGCTCCCGCTCTCCACGGCTGCCTGCATCCTCTCTCACAAAGCCAGGAGCCCCGGCAAGGCTCCCTCTCGCCCGCTGGCTCCCACTCCTGTTTGCAAATGTGAGGTCTATTGTGTTTGCACCTCCACAGCAGAGTGCCCAGAATGAGCTATAGTGACTCAGACCAGCATCGTCACACCACAGCATTATTTATTTCACATGTAGCAGCCATATGTAGCAGTCAGTGTAAAAAGAAACAACCTGTACTGCCCATGCCTTGCTTGCAGTTTGCTATTTCCCTTGCGATGTGAGCTAGCCTGATTTATATCACTGGCAGGTCATTTCTGGGAGCGCGGATTACTTTTCCTAACACCGTGTCTCTCCCTGCCTGATCATTTTTCTGAGGTTGCCCAACTGAAGGGGCAAAACCCTGCTTAAGATAGGGGTGGTTGTGCCCAGTTTGATCAGGATGAAACTTCTAAGCCTTAATAGTGGGGGTTTTTGGGTGAATATTGGCCACTGAGCTCTCTAAAGTCATCACAAGCTTTCCTGCAGTGTGTGGTGAAGTTCGATAGCAGCCAACACTTTGAAACCAGATAGCAAACAGCAGAGCAGAAGCACACATAAATATAAAATTAATGTAGATATTTCTCAATTTCATCATAGCAGGAAAACAGCCCCTGCTCCAAAATGCCTGCATATAGCCTTGTGTCCTGGTGGCGTACATATATCATTGCAGGTATTCTGGTGCTGGAATGAAAGGAAATGGGGACTGTGTGGATTAGCAGACCACATGCATGTGCCTATTTTATGGCTGTGATTATCTTTGTAAGGTGCTTAAATGCTGCAAGTGAAGCATCCTATAAGTGGCTAGACAGATTAGATTAGATCTGCGGTTCTCAGCAAGGGTGTTTATACCTGTGCTTGGCTCACTTGGAGGCTGAGTTTCTCTTTAAAAGCAGTATTACTAGCTGTTTCTTATGCCCTTTATCAATTGGGTTTCCAACCAGCAGCCTCATAGGGCTTGATGCTGTATCTTTGATCTCAGATAGATTTCTGGATATAAAATCGTATTTCACACCAGCTTTGCAAGCTGTTATGTTAATTCATTGGCTGTCTACTATCCGGCTGCTATAAATGCTATAAATACAGTATAAAGAATGAGTAACACACATCCATGCACCCAGTCCTGCTCCTGAAGTAAAATCCAGGGTAAACCTCTCTTGTGGGGGAAGGGCAGGATTTTGTTCCAGATCTGTACGTATCAGATTTTCAATTTTTGTCTGATGGAAACATGATTTCAGAGGGGTTGAAAAATAGCTGGTGCTTGGACCATAATGTCTGTGCTACTACTATATCACAATGCTTTGCTGAGCTGGAACTCTCCTTCAGGTGCATTGGCAGAGTCCCTGGAGATGGCTTTTTTTTGAGTTTGTTGGGTTTGGAAGCAGGAATTGGGTAAGATTACTCCTTTGCAATATTTGTAAGCTTTGCAACCAGACGCTGGCTTTAAAGCAAGAAAAGTGTCATTCTAACAGCTGCTTTTCCTGTGTTTGACGGCAGCATTGCAGATGTGGTTCTTATTCTGCTGCACAAAAGGTGCCAATCTGGTGAGCAGTCATCAGACTATCGAAAAGAAACTGTCTGTTCCCATTTGGAGAATACAGGCATAGGAATGAGAATGGTTTATGTACCTCCTCTTGGAGACAGAGAAAGAGTCATGAAACTGTCCTACCCATATCAAAGTTGGTTCCTTTCAAAATCCAAAGCACTCTTCCTATTTATAATCTTACAGCTGAACAGATACGTCGATGTGTTTACAACTACCGTGAAGGGTAAGGTATAACAGTGATGTGAGCTTCAGAGCTCAGTGTAATATAATGTTACCCATGTGAAATGCAATTATTCCAGCTCTTGTTTTTAAAGAGCTGTTTTTCTCAGCGTGAAAGCTAAATCACGTTAACATAACAATGCTATTCATAAAGATGCAAGGTTTCTGTTCCCAGCAAATTTCCTTTGATTTTAAAGGGGAAATCATATATAACCAAACCTTTTCTTAAAATCTACAAGGATTGCACAGAACAAGAGCCAAAAACCCCCTCCAACAAGCCAGCCCAAAGGAATGAGATTTTTTTCTCTTGTTTCACATAGACATGTGAGGTGAGGGGGAGCACAGCTTTAGAGCTTTCTGGTACATCTATTTTTCTCTTTGCACCAAAGGTATCATCGGTTTTAGTGAGGGAATACTGTGTATATAACGTTAAAATTAGGCTGTGATTGTAGGCTTAGGGCCTCATCCTGACTGTTATTCTTAACTGAAGGTGTTTCAGTGAGGTTACCCTTGACGACCATGACTCTTGGCTTTAAGTATCTAAAAAGATGAGACTATTGCCCTGTCCCCTTGGAAGCTGCAGCCTGGTGAAGGGCTGTTCACAGGCGACTGCTCCCGGAGGGACACAGGGTGTGCTGTGCCCCCAGCCTGTCCTGCTGGCACCGGCCAGGTTGGTGGGACGGGAGGGCTTTGTGTGGGCTCTGGTGCCCACCTCCCCTCACATAGGAAAGCAGCAGTAAATACAGATAAACGTAGAAACAAAAGGATTTCTGGATTTTTTTCTAAGCTGATATAAAAAAAGTACAGCAGGATTTCAACTCTTCCAGCCTAAAATATTGCACCCAAAATACCAGCAAACTGGAATTTGATTACAGTAATAGAAACAAAAGGATTTCTGGATTTTTTTCTACGCTGACATAAAAAAAGTACAGCAGGGTTTCAACTCTTCCAGCCTAAAATATTGCACCCAAAATACCAGCAAACTGGAATTTGATTACAGTAATAGAAACATAAGGAAAAAATAGCAGAATGTTAAGAAAAAGTGGAAGCTTCAACTGAGCAAGAGATCCCTCATTACCTTGTAAATTAAATATTGCTAAATTGGCTAAAATATTGCACCCAAAATACCAGCAAACTGGAATTTGATTACAGTAATAGAAACATAAGGAAAAAATAGCAGAATGTTAAGAAAAAGTGGAAGCTTCAACTGAGCAAGAGATCCCTCATTACCTTGTAAATTAATTCTCATGCATTCTTCATAGTTCAGTATATAACTTTTGACTCCCACAATTGCAATTTAATTAAAAAACTACCAAAGTTTTAAAGGTAACCTCTAAAAGCAGCCCTTGTTTCAGTAGGACAGGCTGAAGGGAAAGACTTTCTCCTCAATAATTTATGAACAGCACATATTAAGTATCCAATGTACGCCAAGTAATTGTACTGAGATACTAGGTTTTCACACTAGGTAAACAAATAACTATAATGGAAACCCAACTGATTAATGGTTAGTTAAGGGTACCCGTGAGCTTCAGTTCCAAAACCTGAATTCTTTTCAAGCAGAAAAGAGGTACTGTGTCTTACGAGTAACCAGAAGGTTGTGAGGTTTGCTGAGATGTGAACTACAAACCTATAAAAAGGGACACCACTGAAGGGCAGAGGAAAAAATAGAGGATGCTGATGCATGAGATGCTCTCACACTATCAAAGGATTAAAAAATAGGGTAGGTGATGGTTTGTGTGTTAAACGGGGTGGGCAACTTGATTTCAGAGCCCCACCTCTGAAAAGATTGAGCATGAAGGAAAATGCACTTGTTATGGCCACAACATGGACAAGGGTGACAGTTCATCCACTTGGTATAAAGTTTGCCTGTGTAAAGTCTTTGTGTAGCATAAGGACTAGGTTTACAGATAGAAAATTTATTTGAGTGTCTGTTTTTCCCTCCTCTGTTTCCCTCCAGGCTTTTAAATATCTCTCTTTCCATTCAAACTTCTGTTCCATTGGCCAGGGGGATAAAGAGGGGGCGAGGCGCTGCATACTGGACTGCGTTCAGGAGCCCAAACGCTCTTCTTGGCCCTGCCACCAGCTCCGTGAGCAAGCCTGAGCACAGCAGGCGGCAAACCAGCCTCCCTGCCTGCAGCCTGGGGCCAGTGCTTCTGCACGGTGTCCTGGGATCTGCCGGTGAGTGGCACTGCATCAGCCCTGGATTTATTCCATCTGTTATTAATGACGACCCCAAAGGTCTGAAAGGAAGCTGCCTCTGCTTCTCTCGTGGGTCACTGACACACTGGTGAACTCAGTCTGCTTTCCAGCATCAGATGTCTGCAGCCAAAGCCCTGCTCGATGTCCTCTCCCCGGCCGCATGGCAGGGCAGAGGGGGGCTGGAGGGACCAGGGTGGAAGCAGGGAGCCTCCGTGCCTTGGGCGCGGGTCCCTCCCTCAATGGGTGCTCAGTGCACGTGGGACGACGAGCTTGTCTGTAGGTGCAGGGGTTACTGTGAGAGCAGACCTGGAGGCTCTGTAACACCAGCAGCGCATTTCATATGGAAAGTGGGTTTGTATCGTTTAAAGAATTGAGTCACACTAACTGACAGCAGGGATGCATTCATTTTTGCATGTAAGACTTCACACCCATTATGTCATGGGTATAGCACAGCATTCTCTCAAACTGTTTGTAGTTCAGCATTTAAAATGATATGGTGTTATAAGTTAAGCAATTATCAAGACCTCAATTTCAAGAAACAGAGGTTCCAGGTTATAGGTCTCATGAGTTTTATTTACTTTAATTCATGTCAGCTCATTATCAACCTCATCAGGGAGCGCAGACTTAAAAGTAAGCCTGGATCAGTCATTATTCTAGGTACACACATGTGGATTAAGGGTCTTTTCATCTACACAGTTTGGAAAAGGGGGGTGGAAATCTATATTGTTTCACTTTCCATTATTCAAATTTGCAAAATAATTTTTAAATGAGTAAGGGAGGCCATGGAGATCACTAATAACATCTCTTGTATCAGAAGTAATTTGGTTTGTAACTCTCTATGATCAAATCACATAATCCTTTTATACCTGACCAAAATTACTTTGTAGAGTTCACGTGCTATTGCTAATAATTATCATCACAGTGTGTCTTTGAACCATTAGGCATTATGTTATACAAATTTTTATGATGAGGGTCTTAGAAGTAGAGATCTGATGTCTCTTTCTGATGATTCCCTGAAATGTAAGTACTTTTCAGCTGGCTCGCGAGTAAGATGGACACAAGCAGCCATCCACTGTTGAAATCTCTTGTAAACTACAAGTCAATCTTCATGTCCAGAAAGATGTCATGGTGTCTCCAAGACCCCAACCTCCTCCTTCTACTTTGGTTGTTCACCTGGTCTGACTTAGTCTTACTGACTTCTCTCGATAAAGGATAATAACCAACTTTAAAAATCAGATTAGCTGGTATTTAATTGAACATTATTGTTTTCATTTTGATATATGTTGTCTCAAAGTAAGAATGCAGAATTTCTAAACTACCATGGGAAAGTGTGAACTTATGATTTAGCCCTTTTTTTGGTAAAATTGTGGACAAACATCTTAATCTTTACAAAGTTATTTCTCTGTC
The DNA here is from genome assembly GCA_013397275.1 of Burhinus bistriatus. Taxonomy (NCBI): domain Eukaryota; kingdom Metazoa; phylum Chordata; class Aves; order Charadriiformes; family Burhinidae; genus Burhinus; species Burhinus bistriatus. The sequence goes on from VYXH01005116.1 coordinate 362,837, forward strand.
CCTAGGGATTTCTTGCTGCACTAAATCTCACAGCTATGTTTCTCATTTGGGACATCATTCTGCACAGGTGGAGAAATAGGATTCTAGTTTCTCCTAGAAAGCTTTACTGTATTCAGATTTCAACATAAAACGTAGTAAGTGTTGGTGTGCTAATCAAAATTTCATAATGTACTGGTCCTGCATTAATGAATATGGGTTGAAGACTCTTCACTTCCCCTTCCATTCACAGATTTATTCAAATTCTACAAAATACAAATTGTTGTGTAATTTTAACCACTATATTCATTTCAATGCAAGACTGACATCCCTATATGCATTTACGAGATGCATCTTTCACCACGAAATTGCACCTCGCAAGTTTTCAATAAGGGCCCTATTCTGGGGTGCCTCCAGGATTTTGCAGCCCTCTGATAAAATCACAGAATCATAGAATCACCTAGGAGGGAAGAAACCTTTAGGATCATCAAGTCCAGCCATAAACCAAACACTGCCAAAACCAACACTAGACCATGTCCCTCAGCACCATGACTACACATCTTTTAAATACCTCCAGGGATGACGATTCCACCCTGTCCCTGGGCAGCCTGTTCCAATGCTTGATGAACCTTTCGGTGAAGAAATTTTTCCTATTGTCCAATCTAAACCTCCCCTGGTGCAACCTGAGGACATTTCCTCTTGTTCTGTCACTTTTTATTTGGGAGAAGAGACTGAGCCCCATCTCTCTACAACTTCCGTTCAGGTAGTTCTAGAGAGGGATGAGGTCTCCCCTGAGCCTCCTTTTTTCCAGACTACACAATCCCATTTCCCTCAGCCACTCCTCATAAGACTTGTACTCTAGACCCTTCACCAGATTTGTTGCTCTTCTCTGAACATGCTCCAGTACCTCAATGTCTTTCTTGTAGTGAATGGCCCCAAAATGAACACAGTATTTGAGGTGGGATCTCACCAGTGCCGAGTACATGGAGATGATCACTTCCCTAGTCCTGCTTGTCACACTATTCCTGGCACTAACCAGGATGCCGTTGGCCTTCTTGGCCACCTGGGCACACTGCTGGCTCATATTCAGCTGACTGTCAACCAACACCCCCACGTCCTTTTCTGCCGGGCAGCTTTCCAGCCACTCTTCCCCAAGCCTGTAGCACTGCATGGGGTTTTTGTGACCCATGTGCAGGACCTGGCACTTGGCCTTGATGAACTTCGTACCATTAGCCTCGGCCCATCCAGATCCCTCAAGCAGGTCAACACTCCAGCCTAACTTGGTGTCATCTGCAAACTTACTGAGGGTGCACTCGATCCCCTCATCCAGGTCATTGATAAAGATATTAAACAGAAACGGCCCCAATACTAAGCCCTGGGGAACACCACTTGTGACTGGCCACCAAATGGATTTAACTCCATTCACCACCACTCTTTGGGCCCAGCCTTTTAGCCACTTTTTGACCCAGCGAAGAGTACACCCATCTAAGCCATAAGCAGCCAAATAGTGGCTGAGCAAACCCTGCAGGATGGAGCCCTGAATTCTAGGTGCCAGGTACCAACCACCAGGATATTTACACCTTATGTATGTTACAACAGTGTAGGGCAAACAAAAGAAGCCATTATGTTGTACTTTAAAAAAGGATTCAAACTTCTTTCCAGGGGCAGGGAATTACAGAGTTTGAGGGGTTGCCTGAGTCTGGCTTCTGCCAGCTTTACCTTTGAGTTAAACAGGCAAAGTGTCCTACTTAAAAGCAGATGTAAAAAATGAGGCGGGTTGGGAGAGATCATTTCTCAGATAATCTGGAGTCAAGCCATTCAGACCTTAGCAGATTGTAACCGATATCTTGATTTTCACCGGGAAGTAAATGGGTGGCCAGCACAAAGTAATGAAAGGCTTTATTACCATACAGTACCTAAGAAAGCTCCTCCATTGTACAATGACAAAGAAGTAAAAACTGTTGAATCAAATCAGCCTGAAAAGGAAAAAAAAAAAAAA
>VYXH01005116.1:364851-409222 GCA_013397275.1 Burhinus bistriatus
AAAGAATCAAACTTTGCCAGGAGCCTTAACACAACAAGAAGAAAAAGCACAGGCTGATACATCAGGGGTGGTCCCCTCCCTCCTGAGTCCTTTGCCGTGCAGAGGTTATGGCTCTGAGGAGCCCACCAAGGGGGTACTTCTCTGTCCTCTGGCTCCATATTCACTCCAAAGTGCAGTTTCTCCCTGTGCTAAGTTGTATCTCTGCTGGGTTTTATCCTGTTTGTGGCAGAGCAGTAGCAGGGAAGGCAAATGGGGAATAACAGCTCCTGTAAAGGCTGTGGAGTCCTGTTATGTGAGAAAGCCTCAGCATCAGTGCCTGGTGATTGTTTTCCCTCACTTTTGGTGGAAAAGTATGTCAGGGGATGTCAAGGTAAATTCTTCTCCTCCTCGCTTTCCTCCCCCTGCCCCCACCTCTCCTCCTTCAAGTCTGTCTTTGTGTCATCTCTTCAAAGTACACAACCTGTAAAATATTGATTCACAGCAGGCTGAGCTGCCAGGTTTAGATTTCTTTTTCACTGGCAGCAATAATAAACTACTACAGACAGTGCAGGCTCAGTACCAGCCTCATCATTGCACCACAAGCACATCAGTCTGTCTTATGCGTGACTCAACATAATGAAACAAGGACCCAGAGGTATCTCAAAAGGAAGAGGGAACTGAGAAACAGCCATGAGGGACATCAAAGGAGCCTAAGGAGGCTGTAAGTTGAGGATGTAGCAAGTGGCACCCTAAACAGCAGTAACAGCAGCTCTGTTTATTCAAAATAACTTGTCAGAAAAACACAATACAATAAAACAACTGGTGCCACCTGAGACTAGAAATCTAGAATAAACAAACTCTACTTCCTCTGTTCAGCTTAAAAACAGGAATACCACCCACTCTTAGCTATCTTTATAGTCTTTACCTTGTTGAAAAAAAGTGTCAGGAGTGATTACAGGAGGGTAAAAAGACCCTCAATAGCTTATGGCAGTGCTATGAAAATTGTGCCTGGTGGGAGCAGTAGATTGACGTATGCAGTGTATGAAACGTATTCCAGCTTGATCAGAGGCAAGATTTTCTTGACTTATGAGCTATAAAAAGAGTAAAACAGAGGTTCTGGAGTAAGGCAGGGTCCCACGCTGGCATGTCCCCCTTTGGTGTGTGCTCACTGGAGTGCTCGAAGACTAAAGTAGTAAAGCCAGACAAAGGACAGATGTGAAACGTTCCTTGTAAATGGCGAGGGTTTAGGGATATGCTCAGGAAAAAAGACGGAGCAAGACGCTCTTTTCCTCAGGCTAGTATGCCTGTTGTGTTACTATTTTGCCAAATATATGTATATGTGTATACATATGTTTATATTTGTATTTTTCCATCAACTGTGACTACTTTTATTCTAAACAGTTCTCAGGTAGAAGCAAATGGGAAAATATCATATAAGCTCTTCTGGTTTTTGCTGTCACTTGCCTCAGATTTAAGAGTTTGGGGTAAGGGAAAGCGAACAAGCAATGTCAACAAATCGATAGGAGGAGGCGGTGGCTTTGGCTTTACATTCTTGTTTTACTGAAGCTTTCAGAGAGCGATGGAGGCTGTCTTGGCATCCAGCAATGAAGTAATGAATAGCTGTGGTCCCCCACAGATTTCACCACTGGGATCCTACACCTCCAATGGGGCCAGAGTGTATCTTTGAGTCCAGAAATAACAGCCCTGTAAGTTGCCATCTGCTCCCTTGAACTTTCAGGGTCACCATCCCTTGAAAACCCCTTCCAGCACAGGACTCATAAACCGAGGAGCCACTGCTGCAGCGTGGCGAGTAGGTTGGAAATTTGGCTGTATCCAAACAGATGCTAATATCCGAGGGGCTTTGGAAAGCACTGAGAGGAGGGATATCGCCCAGCTTTAGATATCCTCAGATGTCTGCGTCCAAACCAGCCACCCCAGGCTGGGCTGATGAAGAGGGAGAGGCACTTCCAGGGTGCAATGTTTAGCTGCGGTCCAAGGGAGGTACCCAAAAGCTGTCACACACACTGACATTCCTGTAAAAGCCTGGCTTGGTGTAAAGTCCTCAGAAATTACAATTTGTGTGTCCAAAATAATGAAGTTAGCTTAGGAATGTCGAGATTTTAAAAACAGCATATTTAAGGGGCTTATTTACTTTGGATTATTTTGCAGTTTTAAGGTGCTCTGAACTCATGTTTCCAGCTTCTCTCCGTGACCATAAGAGCCCTGGAAAGGCACTTATCACTCGCAAAGGTGGGTTTGCTATGGATGTCTCGAATCCCTCTGCCACCTCTGCTGCAGTCTCAACTCCCTTGCACCTCTCCCCTGGCATTACCTAGTTGTGTTACCACCGCTTCTGCTCATGTCCCCCAGCCCCCAGCTCTGCCCCGGGACCCTCTGTGCCAGGTCAGTCGTGGGCTGCTGGGGCTTGGGGCTGGTCGTGGTGCCCCAGCCAGCAGTGGGCATGTGTGCACCCACCAGGCAACCGAGGCCACACAACATCTGACTGTGGAGCCCACACTGTGTGTGGCAGTGGTTTGGGTCCCTCTTCATTTTCCAGCCACTGATTTTTGCAAAGCTTGTAGGAATACTGTACCATTGCGAAATCTCTCTTCTCTGGCCAATGGGATCAGAAGTTACCATGTAACCCGCAAGAACGGGTATGTAAACATCATCTCCATATGAACAGGGGCTCATACCAAAGACAAACCCACTTGGGTCCTGGGTTAAACATTCTTTCCAGGATTCAGGTCTCAACGATAAAAATAAAGTCAAGAGGTGGAGATGCTGCAGTTATAATTTCTGCCTGGCTTTGACTGGTACTGCTGTGGATTTGGTGTTCGATACAAATAATTTAGTACCAGATTTTGTCATTGTCATTGCTGCTGAGCAGTGCAATAGAGCCACTGCACTGCCTGCCTGAGTGGGTGTTTCTTGCTGCATCCACAGACCATTACTCACGCGTGCAGTTTGTCTCGGGGAGGAAGGATTGCTGCTGCAGGAAACCATCCTTGGAAGGAGCCAAGGTGTCTCCATCAGCAGTGCAGGAACGGCTTTGTGTGAGAGGGTGCCAGCACTGGTCCTCCTGTGACCCTGCCCATCTGCACGGTGGTGTAACAGGGTTCGGCTCACTGATGGACCCCCTACCCAGGTCTGCTCGGGCTGTTGTCACTGCCCCGTTGGGAGTAGGGGGACAGAATGGGATCCTGCTGGGTCCGGGACCCCCTTCATGATGGTGTGGAGCAGCATGAAAAGGGCATGGTTCTGTAACACGAATGTGCTCACAAAGCCACAGTGTTTGTGCCTGTCTTATTTTGACAGCATTTTGGCTGAAACCTACCCCTGGGCTGGGGGTAGCCCAACACTTGGCTGTCTGTTCCTGTTTCTCACCAGGCGCCCAGGAGAACAGTTGTGTGCAGGTCTTGTATCCACCCTGGGCACAGCAACTTCACCCAGTGTGCTCTCAAAGTCATAGACCAGGTGGGATGAAAACAATACGTCCCTCCATCACCTCCCTAATCTCTTTATTAAATGTTGTGCAGAAGGCTAAGAGCAGCTAAAGTGACCATGTGTAGATTTATTTGATGGCATCTCTTGAACAGAATATGAGGAAGGCAGCAGTTATCTTCCAAAAGATGCTTTCCCCATTTTCAGTGCGCCCTCTTTTGTATCGTGGGCTAGAAACTTCATTTTGTGTCTTCTTTGGTGGTGAGCACGCTGCTATCAGTCAGGAAAGGACGCCGGTGTGGGGCAGTACAAAATGGTGCTGCTGACAGTCATCTGTAAACTGAAGTGGAGAGCTTGATGCAACATTTCCCTCCCCTTTGCTTTCAGACACAATGAGACGCTTCGCGACTGGTGGAGTTTTGCAGAGACCTTTCTAGGGGTGATGTAAATCATGTCAATGCTCCCAGCCATCTTCCTGCGGGGTAGGTGGGAAAGGGCACCGCAAGTGCTGCTCCCTCCCTCCGGTAGACAAGGCGAGGGTCAGGGAAACAGCGGTGACCTCCTTCCTCCTGCGGTGAGGGAGGCGGTTGAGGAGGCAGGAGAGGTGTTCCTGGGTGGGCTCACAACGTACTGCTTGTGCCTCACCTCTCGAGGCTGCCCCTAAAACAAGGATTTTTTTTCTGCCTGTGCCTCAACCACCAGGAAGATCCTTGAGATTCAAGAGAACTTGGTAAACAACTGGAGATCTGATAGCTTATTTTTAACCCTTTACCTCTACCATTCACTTCTCGTCAGTGTGCCTGGGCCCTGCCGAGTGGGAGTGGGGATCCGGTGGCAGGGCGAGCGAGTGGGAGGGCAGTGATGTGTCACATCTCCCCCGGAGGGGGATAATTGTACCTCTCGAGAGCTGGTGGCATTGAACATTCGTTATGTTTTCCTTTTGCCTTTATCACACGATTTCAAGTCACTCTAAAATGAAAGAAAATAAATACTTGAGAAGCCTTGCAAGATAAAACTGTTGAGCCTGAGTGACGCATTTAAAATGGAGAGGTTCCCTAATTTCAGGCAACATCAAAGGCATGATGGTCTCTGCCTGTGGAGGATGGCTGCTGCTTCCCTGCCTCCCCAGCAGGGAGCAATCCATTCCCACCCCACAGCCTATACACCCTCACTTCTCCCCTTCATCCCCACTCTCCCATCTCTGGTTCCACAAAGACAAAGCTTAGTGGATTATGGTTCTCCCTCATTAAAAAACCCCAAATCTACAAAAGAAACAGAAGAAAAAGGCAGGGTCCAGCTTTTTTTGTAGAGACTGCCTGACCATTTTTTTACTTGCCCACTCGTCGTTCCCTGCACCTTTACGTAAGGCAGCATAGCATCTTTGAGGGATGCTCCCCAGTCTGTACTTCGCTGCCTGACATTCAGGGATCTCCTCTTACTACTTTTCTGGCTGGGGTCCCTGGGGAGAAAAGCATCTGCATGAGCTTCTGGTGAGGATGCTGAGCCTGGATTTAGAGATCCCATTGCTTTGATGCAGTGAGCGTGAATACAAGAAGGAAAGGTAAATGCACAGACATAAAGGAGGGGTGTTTGTCAAGTATAAAAGCTGATAGGAAAAAAGAATCAAGAAAACCACCACATATATAGATTGTCTCTCAAAACGGTACCTCTACAACAACATAAGATGCTGGAAGACATGTAAAGAAACAAAGAGAAAATATTTTCAAACAGGTCTGAAATGTTATTGTGCTGTTGCAATGGGGGTCTGGGAGCAGGATTTGGCCCAAAGTGCATTTCTGGCAGAAGTTTATCCTGCGTGAAAGATTGGACCTGCAGAAGGAGGTGATGGGGGCACCGAGGACATACTTGGTGCCTCTTCTCCCCTGAGTACCTGTTACCTGGGGACCTTTTGTGCTGTTTCCCGGAGGGAACACGCCGGGATGCAGGGGCTTCCCTTTTGTATGGCAGTGAATCTGACCCTGCCTGCACCATTCAACTCATACTATTTCATATGAAGCATGGTTCTGTGGGGTTTTCTCAGGCTAAAAATCACCTACATCCATTTTAATTTGTACCTTGTAACCCCTAGTAACTTCAAATATTAGTAGACAAGCACCACTTGGTTTTTCTGCCTGAGCCTCAAAAATGCTGTGACAAGAAAGTGTAATTCATTATAATGCCCAAGAACCCACACCCGTCAGTTGTGGCACTAACACAACACATGAAGAGACTTAAATCATACTTTAATTTCGAGGGTAAAAATGGGAAAGAGTCCTTCTAAAAAGAAAAACTGAATAACTCATAGCACTCTTCTCTGTTTCTCTTCACGGGATGTTTGCAGGCTGATTGAGACTGTAACAAAGCCATGAAGCACGGGGTCGGCTGGTAAGGGAACACTCTTCATGTCTTGACAACATGACATGAAGCACATTTACAAAATGTTTACACCCCTGATGTGTCAGGGGGGCCACTTGGCTCTGTAGCCTGTTGCTGTGATTTCTTCAAGTTCTGTGGATCAGGACTAGATGATGCTTTTCACCAAATTTTCATTTGCACTCTATTTCTTTTCGTTTATTCCATGGCTTGATCGGTACTTGCTTGCTTGCAGTTGGGCAAAATACTCACGTGGCGCTGCTCCCGTCTGCCGTCTGACAGGACTTTTCATGCAATGAGGCTATTGCTGCAAACACTTGCTGAAAGCAAATGTTAGAAACAAAGCATTTCTACCTAAAATCGTGGTGTCTTGGTGGATGCAACTGGAATTTATTTTCTGTGAGCGTTTCGTTAAGCACAGCTCAATGAGTGGAGTGGCAGACCTGTCACCTGCAAATTCACTTTGTAATCTGAGGTTTAATCTGAATTTTTGTGCAATCTTTTCCTGGCCATACTTGTGATGAAGAATAAAAAAAACCCCTGTTGGCTTGAGCTGTGTGAACCCAGCTCCCGGGCATGCCCAGCCCTCCCTTGCCAGGAAGACTTGCATGTTGCCCAGGTGCTGGAGAGCACCAAAGGCTGCAGAGATCCCAGTGCTCTGTGCTAACTGCGGGCCATCAGATGGCGAGGTTGATACAAGGGAACAGGAGACCAGCTCCTGCAGTCGCTGAATCTCCTCCGAAGAATTGAAATTGCTCCAAAGAAATTGAAATAGAGACCTTTGCTTTTCCAGTTTCAGCTAAAAGTCCTTGTTCTAACAACATAAAAACTAGGATCCAGAGCAAGAAGAGTGAGAAGGACTTTTCATCCCAGGACTGTGGGGAAAGTCCCAACCTGTCCACGGCAGTAGGAATGCAGTGCAAGTCTGCTTGACCTGCAATTACTTTTTGCAGGCCAAAATTTTTTTTTTGCAAATTATTTTTTGTACCTTGCTTTCTTTTCTTAAGAATTCATGGTTTTGTCCTAGAAAGAATAGTGTGCATAATCTTTCCCCCTTCATTACCAGTTTATAGCAGATACTGAGCCTGTCTGATAAATTTAGACTTGATTCAACTTCATATTTTAAAATATCTTTTGTGTTTTTCTGTGCAGGCCTCATGACTGCTGTCTTTTAAATCCATTCTTGGTTTCATGCTATAGACATCAAAATTTTGCTTGTGATTTAATTCAGGGTCTCTGTTCCTTGTTCTCCTCAGTTATTAAAAGCTCAGCCATTCACCAGAGGTTTGTCTTTTGTGCAGCTTTTTGGTCGCTGCTTCCTTTCTCTCTGAGGGAAGGGTCTCAATGAAGAGCTGTGATTTAAGAATTAATGCAATGGCTCTTTGCAGAAAGCATTCCAGAAAGCTCTTTTGATTTCCTGTTTCCATATGAGGGTTTTTAATGGATTTTTTTGGGGAAATCCTCTATTTGTGTTGAAATAGGATTGACAACACACTTGGCAGTGCAGTCCTGGTTATGTGTAGACATTAATCCTGGTCGTTGGAAGCAGGACCTTTTGCCACATGTATTTTTACTGTTTTCTGTTTCTTGGGTGGTATTTGTTCCTCATATTCTTTTCCTGCATGGTAACAAGAAATCTCTTCTTAAATCCTTTACATCACTTCTTCTTTTTCCCCATTTGTTGACTCAACCACAGCTTGTCCAAAGGAAATTTGCAGAGGTGTAATGTTTTTTCTATAACTAGCATCCTTCCTCAGCCTTTTTCAAAGCGCTTTTCATACCATCGATGTTACAGATGGAAGGACGGAAGCACTGCACGTTGCATCGAGAGCTTTAGCTTTAGCATCCACTGCTCCTGATAGTACTAACACAAAGGCAATAGGCAAAGAGAAGTAACAAAAACATGAACAAGTGCTAGGGAGGAGCATATGAGAGGCAGAAAATTAGAAAGTCAAAAGCATGAAATGCCATTTTAGGACAATAACTCTGTGAAATAAGCAGTGGAAAGATGACCCTTACAGTTGCATGATATTAACTACCAAAAGCCAGCAACTTGTAATACTTGTCTTAACTTTGGCAATGAAAATAGACCACCAGCTTTACCTTTTGCTTAGAGGTAGATTCTCTTTTTATTTTCTTGATGGGCTTATCTGTATAGGAGTTTTTCCAGTACTGCCAGTATAATTAGACTGCTACAGTTGCACTTTTCTACCAGGAATAGTCTTCCTGCAACAAGGACTTTTTATTGTTTACATTAAGCAGACATAAACTAAACTGGACAAAAAAGGCACCCAAAGTGGTCTCTGAGTAAGAAGGGGGGAAGTGATGCTCATAGCAGTGTAGGTCACACCTCACTCTGACTTCCCCATGTGCTCCTGCCCTTGGATTCAGACACCAAGTTACGGAGCTGAAATGTCTATTTTGCAGATGTCTGAAAGAAAAGGGGTTCAACTCCGGTAGTCACACTGCTGCAGTGAGATGCTTCACGCACGGGACTGGGCACTTAAGGATGATTTGCTGAAGAGCAGAACTATCCATGGGGCCTCCTGTAGCCAATGCTTTTGAACTTCCTAATGGTGGACATCCCAGTGGCTTGTATATTTTAAAGGGACACCCTTAGAGAAAAGCTGAGCAAGTAATTTCCATAATTTCATGGAAAATGTAGTAAGCATTGATGTTTCAATCATCAGTTATAAAGAACCTTAGGTCTTCCAAAATAATCCAAGGAAAATAAAATCTTATTGGCAGGTATTAAGAATGCTTGGCTGCTGGGCAATTAAACCTCTTTTTGATGAAAATTTGAAAAAAAAGACTGAAATTGGGGCAGAATTGAAACTTCATGTTACTAAACTCTGTGTTTCCTCTGGCAATTTTACAAGTTGATGTATCATGGAAAACCATAATCCACTGCAGTGCTTGCATTAACCTAACATCCTTATAGCTGATGAGCACATGCAATGAATGCCAATAACCAGAATTAAGGTTACCTTGGCTGTCAAATGGAAATTGTCTTTAAGCATATGGAAAATGGCATAGAAGCATAAAAAAACAGCCTGGCCAGTTTGTAAGAGAGCATAAAGCATATGCACGGGAGACCTTGGGCCTGACTGGCTCCCAGATAGTGTCAGTGAAGGTTTTGCCGGAACGTGTAGGAGAGAAAGAAACTAACCCCTGGGGAGCTGGGCCGCCCGGTTCGCATTAGCACAGCTGGCGGGGGAATACAATTCAACTTATACCTGGAAACGCTGTCTGTACAGTTGCAACCTGATGCTAGTTTCAAGGGCTTCCAACCTTAGTTAGGTTTCTACATTTGTTAGTATGGCACGTACAATGGAGCTGGATCCCCTCCTTTTTTTCCCCAAGATACGGATGTTTTCGCAGGCACAACCCGCCAGCAGCACACAGTGCTCCCACAAACTGTCTGGAGATCCTGCTGCATCCAGGTGAGGATGCCCCACTCTGGTCTCTGCTCTCACTGGAAATGAGCAGCACCACCAGCTGTTTCCCGGTGCAGAGGATGGGATGACTGGTGGCTGTGGTTGGGGACAACAGGAACTGGGAACATTTCAGCTCACAGGCTGGAGGAGTTTCTGCATGGCAGGAGCGGAGTCAGAGCTGGCATGGACACCATCCCCAGGCTGGCACAGTGCTTGGAGGGCAATCTGTGCGTTTGCACCTTCAATCCTGGCTTTCAAAGAGAAGGACACAAATGCACAGGCTGTTCTGAGTGTTTCCAGCATTTAAGAGCAGATTGACTATCCCTTGGTGGGAAGTGGTGAATGAGCAAAGGCAGCCAGGCAATGGGTTATGCTAAAATATACTTGGTCTCCTCATTGCATCCCGTGGGTGCTCACAAACCATGGCCAACTTCTTACTGCCGCAGATTTCTTTTTCCTGTTAAATGCAATTGGAGTGGTAATTGGCAGCAGTCACAATTTTCTCATTATTAGTGTTACTGCATGTGTGAGACACACTTGGAAGGAGATGTAGAATCTGAATAGTTTTCAAACAGAAGAACCAAGAGCTTTTGGGTTTAGTGTTTCCTTTGCCATTTGATTAATAGTTAGCCGTATTCCTAAGAAGACGGGCAAGCCCATGGCTAGGTATTGATGTGTTTTCCTGTAACTTGTTAACCCTAGCATTGACCTGTTAAGACTACTCCACAAAACTCACCATATAAAATAGCACAGCAAAACTGTTACGTCCTGAAAACACTGTAGCCAGGGCTCTGCTCCCAGGTAGTGGGAATACTCTAGGCTCACACCAGTGAGAACAATTTGACTATGACATTCATAGGGAAAAGCACATCAATTGAAACTGTACCAAACATTAAACAAAGCAGAAACATGAGTACTGTGCATCTGCAATACTAAATATTCAGCTGTTAAGATTTTTTACTCATTATGCAGTTGTAAGACAATGGAAAGTAAGCCACTGAAGTAATTCCAAGCTGAGGGAGGGTACATGTCCCTGGGACCTCTCCCCCACAAGACATCTTCATGGTAAGCAAAAGCCACATGTAATAGTTAGAAGAATAAAAATCAATCTCTTTAACATTTGGTGATTATTCAAAATGTTCTACAGTATTTGCAGGAAGGATGGATGGTCAGATGGATGGATGGTCAGATGGATGGATGAATGGATGGATAGGTAGATGGATGGATGGATGGACGGATGGATGGATGGATGGATAAACCAGATCTTTACAAGGCTAATGCTCTTTTAAACATGTTTCTGAATTTAGTGTAATATGGTGATGATCACTTGACAATGTTGGCCACTAGCATGACGAAGGCAGAGAAAAATATTACATTGTTATGCAATAGGAACCATGCTCAGCTACTGTTCTCCTGAAATGGCTGTTGGTATAATCCATCTGCTACACATGGACATTTAAACAGCTGGAATAACTGATGTTGTCAGAAATTGTGATGCTGTGGTTATCTCCTGAATGGAGACAAGTGTAGGACATGAGGAAAATGGGATGGGAGGCACGGAAAATCATTGGGGCAGGGCATTGTACTGGTTCTTTTCTTAATCTTCTTGCTAGGTATCCATCCTGGTCACTGCCAAGGGACAGTACAGAGAACCCAAGGGTCCTTTGATTTGCAGCAGAAGAGCAGCCCCTATGTGTACGAAATGTATCTGCCACAGCTACTGTGACATTTAAAGGCTATAATTTGCACAGTCGATGAACGCACAGGCTTCCACACTCAGCTGGTGCATGCCAGCCTGGTGAAGTTCTTGCTGCCTTTCCTTGGCAGAGGGAGTCCCCACTCTTTGTCCCAGAGCAGCCTGCCCTCCTTCCTGAGGGCAGCATGCACCTTGCCACACATTGTGCCTTGTTAGGATTGCTCACACTCTCCAGTCTCTCTTCTGACGTTCCTGAGGAGTAAGGACAATGGTTTCCACTAAAACAGAAATCCAGAAAAGTTAGAAACAGGCAGATGAAATATTTTGAAAGCAAAGATATGTCTTATTCCTTTGAATAAAGGTAGATGGCACAGAAAACCTTTCACTATTGTCAGTACAGTTTCTGCTAGTGCTGAATGTTGATTGCAAAAATACACTGTCCAAAGTAAAGCAGCTTACCTTCAGAAATGAAAAAACCCACTAAACTCATTGGCTACACTTCAGCTGGCTCCCAAAGTAAAGTGGAGGTTTACATTATTTTCTCTAACCCTGTTTGCCAGTTTTTACATACCTGTTAAGTCAGTGCCATGCAGGGACTGATGTTTCATTGTGGTGGGGTTTGCTGGTGGCAGGGGTGCACTGGAGGTGGTTTGGTCTGGTTTGGCCACAGGTTGACTGTATAAACCATGGCTGATTTGGGGGCTGGCTGAGAAATGGCTGCTAACAGGGTCTGCTCCTTGCCTGCTCCTGCGGCTCTGCGTCCCACCTCAGCTTCCAGTATGGTTGTGTCAACTTTATGGGGTTTCCCAGGAGGGCTACAGAGCTGCAACTGCAAATGCTTCTTACTTATCACAGGGGGCAAAAGGATCGCCCCTGAAGATGGCACTCGTTGCCATCACAGTTCAGGCCTCTCGCGCTTTTGATATGGGTTATTGGAAATGTTATAGTGTCCTTGCTAAGCACTTAGCTTTGCTTGTTCCTTGAAAGTATCTTCTTGTGCCCATTCAGAGATGCTTTCTCCGTACTCCTTCTTCCCACCCTAATTACTGTACATTTAGTTACAAGATTTAAAAGATAATAGCTGGTCTTTAGTGGGTGCCTCTGTGTTTCTTTTCCTAAACTTTGCAGCATTTACTTTGTTTTTAGGAATAGTGCTTTTCTATGCAAACTTATGAGCTATGGGCCAGATCCAAAGCTGCCATCAGTGGCCTTGATCAGCTGCCAGCAGCGAGACCCCAGCTCCAAGCGTTTACTGTGTGTCTGTGGCCAAGAGTTGGGTGCTGTGCATGTGTGCAGAAGTTCCCTGAAGAGGGCTCCTATTTTCCATGAGCTACAGAGGCCAAGGTGGTTATTTCCACTGATCCCTGACTGAGTGTTTTGGCAACTGTATTAAAACTGTATCCGCAGGAAAGTGATAAATGGGTTTTGGTCCTTCCTACGAACTTCCACTGTCCAAGTGCAGCGATTTTTATAAGGCGATTTAGCAACAAAGTATTAGATTTCTAAACCCCCTAAGCAATTACCTAGAAGGCTTTACCACAAGCTGCCAAACATATAATCCTTTCGTATGGATTATAATTAGCTATTGTTTGTCCAGCGCTTTGGAAATGTAACATGCAAAACATGGTTATAAAGCGCTCATTTTCTAGTGGGACCTGGAGAGCCCTGCACTGGAGGCGGCAGAGCCGCTGCCGACAGGGCTTTCCACCCGCTCCCATCCAGCACCGCAGCTGCTTTGAGGCACCGGCAGTGGGAGAGGATGAAAGCTACCTGTGGCTCCAACTGATCCAGAAGAGCGCTTTAGAGTCTTCCGCTTTCTTTCCATTGTTTAAGCATGATGTTCTCCCTTCTGCCTCAGCCACACGCAGTGTCTTTCTGGTATGTTGATATAAAAACCTTAAACTTCAGTGCTATTGGCTGTAGATTTTAGACAACTCTCAGAAAATGTCTTTAATAATTTTAAAGCAAATCTCTAACAATAATAGCATGCTATCTATGGCTAAAGTGAGCAGTGGCAGCATGATGGTTATTTCCTTTTTAAATGCATTGAAGGAGAATATTGACTCAGTGGATCTATGAAGACCATGGAAGTCATTGAATGGAACAGCTCTGAGTTGTCCAGGAACTTTTTATGAAACAGCCGCAGAGGAAACATTTTGCATGCTTCTGAGGTTTAAAGAGAATGTGTTGCTTGTGGAGCTGATGGCTGATGGCAGTGGTCACAAACTTCATCCCAGTTCACCCCCTCCTTGGCTGTGTCTGAATCAGCAGGCAGCATGGCTTGGTAGAAGCAGGTATGTGAAGTGACTCAGCTGGTGCCAAAACCCTCCATTCACCCTATATATGTTTGGTTTTATTTGGTCTGGTGCCATAGAGTGAATGCCCATGGTGCTGGAGAATATGGAGTGTGTTCATGAAGCTCACCCCCCGTGGAGGAAACCCGCTCTTGGCCATGTGCTGTGGAGAGAGCCAGACCTCTGTGCATGGGCGCAGCGGGGAGGCTTACGCTGAAACCACCCTCAGGATCTGAGTGAGGCTGATGCAAGCTCATCCTTCCTGTGCCAAATTGATGATCCAGGTGCCTTGCCACCTGTGATGTTGGCCTGTACATCCCCCTGGCTCAGTTCCCCCCAGGGTCAGGAGGAGTCTTTGCCCCAGGATGTTCTTTCAGCGGCACAAAGGCTATCTAGGGCTTGGTGTATCTCTGTCTTCTTTTCTGGAAACATAAATGACTAAACCCTTACTAGTAAAGAAAAGTGGAATATAATATGACAGCACTAGGGCCTATCAGTAAGGGATTGTTACCAGAAATATTGCAGCAAATGTGATTGGCAAGGAGATAGGAGGTTATTAATTTGAAAGTGTTGTGATTACTTGTCAGTCTCCAAAGAGTCATTTTCATAAGACTGACATAGAGTAGATTGAATTAGTACTCCTTCTAATAATGTCTTGATCTTTTGTAACTTCAGATTCTCCAAAATTCACTGTTGCTTGTAAAACTGTAAGCATTACATCAGAAATTATTGGTGTGATTACATTATTTGATTAAAAGTCTGGCAAAGAGACACTTGTTTTAAACTGTTTAGGATAGCATAATAATAATAATTAGCTGTGATCATGTAATGCTGTAAAAGGAGGGGAAGTGAAAGCCTTTTGCTCAGAGATTCACAGCACAATATGGGAACAATTACCTTCAGACTTCGCATTTCTCAGCAGAACACACATTTAACAATTTGAAGCCAGTGGCCTTGGAGAACCTTTATGCATTGCTTGTGAACATTAAGCCCCTTTTATAACGCGCTGCTGGCAAGGGCAGCATGGTTGGTTCCCACCCCAGTCTCTTGGGAACTGATGGCAGTTGTCTCCTAATGAGAAAGGCACTGAAACTCAGCACCAATGTCACAGTGGAGTCCCTGCTGAGAAAATGACACCAACAGAGAAAAAAGTTCCTCTTTTGGTAAGGTGCGTGAATATAAAGAGACTTATAATTGGGTTTCCTTAAAGACTTGGAGAACTAACACTCTTACAACTCTTCACATTGAAAGGAAGTTCTTTTAAATTCTATTAGTTCTCCAGCCTACATTTTTTAGAAAAGTAAGATGTACGGCTTCTGAAGAAAACCAGGAACAATGAGGTGCGCAGTATTTGCATTCACAAGTTATTCTGTGGCGGCACGTTGTCATCTTTTGTTGAAATATCACAACTTTCAAAAAGAATCCTTTGAAGCTAAAGAATTATATTTCATCTTGTTTTCTAAAAAGTTACACTGAATACACACTTTGAAATGACAACGTGAGATCTGACTGCCCTTTAGCATTGGTCTGTCACCTAAGGTGCCCATGTTCAAATCAAGGTCATTGTGTTTTCTCTTATCTGTGGATCATAGTATACATCAGTCTGTATCCACAACACTGGCATCCCAACATTTGCTATGAAAGAATATGACATACTCCATTTGGAAGATGAACAAAAGTGAACTAATAAGGTCATTAGATTGAAATAGCAATCTCTGCATTGAATGGTTCCTCAAGATCAAAGTTAAAATCAATGTAGGGCTATGTGCCATATAGAATTAATACTCTACAAGATTGAAAAGAAGATGTTTTAAATGTCTGAGGAACGTAGTGCTGAAAGACTTCTGGGCTTCCTAATCAGTAAGAAGGCATGGTCCCAAACTTTTAAAACAAAGCAACCATAGTAGAATTATGAACCAAGAGTCTCCTCAGTCTAGAAACAGTTTCTACCCTTAGGAAAATTGAAAACAAATAGCAACAAGAGTGTACAACCAGGCTTAAAGCGGACATTAAGAGTGTAAGTGCATTAGGATTGCACCCTAGCCACAAACGGGCATTTAGCCCATGGGGCCAGACTAGGCATATTCTGGACTAAAGAAATGTGTATGGGATTAACAGCAGGTTCTCCAGACTACCTGTTCCTCTCTACTGTCTGTAGGTTTTCACCCTGGTCTGCGCTGCCAACTAATGTAGGCACAACCCAAAAATATTTGAACCTTTCAGTGAAGAAACCCAGTGAGCTGCTTTGCGTATCCTAGATTTTAACATACTCATTGACTGTCTTATTGCAGTCTTATCCTATCAACATTTTGCTTTTATACAGATAGTTACCATTCTGCAGAGGACCAGCCGAAAGCCTGCCTCCGACTTCTCCTCCACAACCCAGGCAGAAGGCTCACCTCCTCTGCTGGCATTTCCCCACTAGCTAAAGGCAGAACAGTACTTTTTGGCAAACTTGTGAGGCTTGTTTTATTAATCTGGGAAAAATGCTTTGTAGCATTTGGAAGTGAGGTATATAGGGAAATTAGTTTTCTTTTTTATTACTTTTGGGCCAAATCCTGAACCCCTTACACAGGCAAAACCCCAGTCCAGAGTACTTCTGAGAAGAAATAGTGACTGAGCCAGCATTTGTTGCAATGACTTTGACGGCTCTCTGGTTATGATGCCCAGAGAGTACATTGCTTTCCAAGAACGTGCCCAAGATCTGGCAGAAACGTGCTGTTTCAGGATCGACTTGCTCTTAAAGAGGCATCAATTTTGCTCTAAGTGTTATTCCATTAAGAAGAGCTGCAACTGATGCTCTGACTTTATGCTAATCTGGAGTCTGGAAATTGAAAACATAGACCGTTCAGCCATTAGGAAACTGCACATCGATTAGAAGATCTGAACCTGGTGCCTTGCCAGCTTTCCAGATTTCATATATGACCCTGAATAACCATCGGGTCAAATCCATAAATGGGTGCATTAACCTCAGCTGAAGTTCCTCTCACTTTGCCGTGGCCTATCTAAGCAACGGCTTCTGGCCTACACAAGACATCTCTGTCTCACAGAAAGATCTACCCCACCTGTTTTTCCAGGCAAGGGAAAATAATCCACCTTTTGCAAGTGCTGATCGTTTTTGCTCAGCTGCTGAGGGTGCCTGGCCCACTGGGCCAAGGACGTCTTCCTCAGCCTCCAGGTACCTCGAGTGAGGTCCCTGCTTTTATGCTACTAGGTTTCTCTAGTCCTCCTTTGCACATGGGCAGAGCATCTGCATTGCAGACTTTTGTGGCTGGAAGGACCACTGCATTTCATTGCCCAAATTCCAGGGGAATCTGGCCCTTCTCTCCCAGCTGAGGACCTTCATCTCTCTGTGCGTCAGTTCCTTATTTGTACAGTGGAGATAACGGCGCTACCCCATCCCACAGGGATTTTGCAAACAGAAATCTATGAATATAGTCTTCAGGATTAGCAGGAAGACTGTGATGATTGGGACCATATAAATACCCAGACAGATCTCGTAGGGAAACAGCTGGTAAAGATATTGGGAGGGATTTAATTCCCCTCTGAGCAATTAAAATGAAAAAAGGCCATAGTTCTAACTTACAAAGTAAGTAGGAGAGAGTAAAACTGAACTGTATTGGATTTTACTCTGCTTAAATGAGAAAATCTGCAGATTTTGTAATTAGGTAGTAGAATTCTCTGATACATTCAGTTGCTTTTACTACCCAATGGTTTACAAAATAGGAGTCATCTCTGAGACCTATCGTAATGGGTTTAAATAAACCCAGTGCCAATTAATATGAATGGAAAATGTTGTACATGAACAATCACAGGCCTGGAACAGTGAGACCGCTAATGCTGTCATTTAAGGAGAAATTGGTGCTGAAATATCTGCAGCAGAACTTGCTTGAGGTTTAGAGAGGAGTTACATAGCCCACTAGTGTTTTTGGCTCTAAAGGTCATCTGTGGAAACAGATGGTTGGGAGAAACTGACTAAAAAACCTACTGCAGTGGATATTAGAAATGAAGATAATTTTTGAATCAGTAGAACAGAAGGTACAAATATTATGATTTGTGATCACAGCCTGTGTTACTCCATTTCCACTCTCCTAAGCTCTTCTGTCGTGAGTCTGAGTCAAGTGACCAGGTGTGTTTGCAGTGCTGAGACACTCTGAAATCTTGCAGCACCTCTTCTCCCCTCATGGGACCTGGAGTGGGGCAGCTCGAGCACCCGGAACCTTAGCTCAGTCATTGTGCACATTTTGTCTTGGTAGCGACATCCCAGGTGAGCAGAGAAGTCCTGATGATCATTACTGGTGATTTGTGCCAGGTCCCAGCACATGCTGCCTCTGTGGCAGGTAACGCCATGGAGCACAGACGGCACCAGCTACTGGGGCCCTCTGTACATTCTGTTTATTTGGGCTTCAAAAAGTGTATTTCTTAATGCACCCCTGTTTTTTATCCATATGCTTCTATACACTTTCATTCTGAAGTCTATTATCTTGCGTTTATTAGAACTGAATATTTATTTTGCATAATCAGTCTTTGCTATAATACCACCATTGTCCTGGTATCGACCGAATCTCAATTCCACCACCACTTATTTTATTGACCTAGGGAGAACTATGGTGCGTGGCTAGCACTCATTAAACCCTATCTGTAAGCAGTTTAGCTTGCTGCTTGCGTCAATCCTAAGCTCAGTGAGAGGGTAGGAGAACAGAGTCTGGATGGCACAAAGGAGTAGAGAGGGCCGTTTTTAGGCACTGTGAAAAAAAAGAGAGTGCCATATCCCACCATGACGTCTGAGTCCAGTCAGTACATAAGGTTGACTAATTACATATCTGCATGATGCTAGACACTGTACAGATGTACTGTACCTCTCTCTAAGCCCTCACAGGCAATGGCCCTTGTATCATGCCAAGCCTTTAATGATATTTCAGTTGCAGGTACATCCAACTCCTCTACACAACTACAGCTCTTTTCACCTCAACTGCACATCTCTTGACAAATGCTACTTAGCACTCATTTTCCTGCTAGAAATAATTTTACTGGCCTGTCACTGACCATATTACTCCTCTTTGCACACCTCCACTGGTTTCATCTTCTCTGTCACATCAAATATAACCTACTTAGCTTGGTATTTAAGGTTTTTCTTACCTAATCCCTGCTATACATTAGGTGTATGTATCATTCCCTCCTCTAAGCTCAGTTCCCAGGTCTGCCTAGACCAGCAGCCTTCATTGCTTAGTCGCTGCGTTTCTGACAAGGGTCTTCATGGTTTTCCTGAGCTGCCTCCACTCCCCGCAGGAGCTCTGTAAACACTGCAAAATTAAGCATTACCTTCTCTCCAAGCCAACAGGATCCTGACACAGATCTGGACAGTGGTGAAAGTGCTGCCGAGGCCGAGACTGCGGCCAGCCATGCTGGCCAGCACCGTGTCGGTGTCTCCTTCCCTGTGTGTATGAATCCACTGCCCCTTCTTTCTTACTTAGACAACTTCTCATCATTGTTTTCTTCATTTGCAACTTGGTAACTAAAATTTTGCATTGGAAGTTCATCTCAAATGTGAGTCTCATCTAGTTTCCATACGAGTTCCCCCCAGAAAGCCTGTGAATAAAGTGAACGGAACAGGAGATGGAAAGAGGGGAGCATTGCTACGTGTGGCAGGCACCTGCAGAGAGCGTGGGGACATCTGCAAGCTGAGCCTCAGCGCACAGGTACGACAGCAGCCTGAATTTCCAGCCACCCATGGTTTTCTTCATATTGCAAGAAGCTTTTGTCAATAAGGATCAAACAAGCCCTAAGTTCAAGAATCAAGACTACCAGCCCGCAAACTGGCATACGTGTTAGTCCTTGAAACTGAGATTACAACTATGCTTTTTAATAATCACAGTATTCTTTGAAATACCTTATTGTCAATTTAGATAGTCTTAATCCTACTTGTGTAACCAAAGAGTGAAGTCCTATCTCCCTGACTTCGGGGTGCTGGATTTTACCCTGGATATCAGTGCTGAAAGTGGTCTCTGAGCACTTATTTCACCTATGCCTACTACACTGCGAAGTCCTGGGTCTCTCCGACCTCCTGTGAGGCACAGTTCCTGTCAATGTCTTCACAGTCTTTGAGTAGCCAGCCCGTCCTTTAAATTAAAAAATTGGGAAAATGTATTGGTTTGTGTTTCGTAGAAATGAAAAATAGTGAGATGACTATAGGTGGGAAAATCATTTCAGAGAGGATAATCAGCCTTTACTATAATTACAGTCCTGGCACAGCTGGCTGCATGTTGCATGAGGATCTGAAAAGATATTATGATGTTAGATGTGGGAAGCAGGTTTAGTAATTTCAGCTCTTTCATTGTTAAAAATGATATCTGAGTGTGTTTTATCTGTTTACTTTTAAAATCTCCTTTCCCTTGGGTAGGGTCCCCAATTCATTCCATTAACAAACAAGAATTTCCCATGAATCCCTTGTATTTAAAAGCAGAACAGGTGTGAGGACTTAGTCACCCATTTCGATGGTCTCATCCTCTGCACAAGCTGGCACATGTAGTTACACAAATAAAAGCTGACATTTTACATAAATAGGGCGATCAAAGGCAAGACAAGTTCTTTCAGACTCTGAAATTAGGCAAATCATGTTTTCAGAAGACACCCTGTTCTGCCAGCAACTGTTTCCTGAGAGATAAAGTATGATTCTCCAGGAAAATGATGCGGAAGCGGAGGTCCCGAGAGCAGGGCGTGCAGTTAAGATCGACCTGTTCATCCCAGGCTTTGACACTCTGTTATTTCTGCGTGTGTGATGACCGTTTCTGTGGGAGGTGATGTTCAAGGAGATCGCTCCTCAAGGGGCAGCAGGGGCCAGGAGCTGGGGTTGGTTACGAGTGCAGACAAATTCCTGTGTTTTGGGGGAGAGCTTTAACATGGAATGGAGAGGCAGCTGCTGGGGAAACCATGCCTTCTGTGCCCAGAGGAAGACTGGATGCAGCCCTGATGAAGGGAGGACTGATGCTCTGGACAGTCAGAAGCAGCACTGGTGCTTGAAATCGTGGTGGTTTGTAAACAGCCATCTGCTCCTGCTATGGCGATCCCATCCCCACGCAATTCTGTAAGGATGAGCATGCCTCATGCCCAAACGACTAGCAGGGAACAGTTGAAGCATGCCACGCTTTCCAAAGTCTTCTGGGGAAGTCTTTGCATGTGTCCTATTTCCTCCAGCTCCCTGATGAAGCGGCAGGAACCAAAATCTGATTTAAAGCTTCCATTCTCTTGCCTTAATAGACCGGGGTTCGATCTGAGCTCGCACGCCACGTTGCTCATCACATTTGACAGTCCAGACTTGCATCTCCAGGACAAGAAGGGCCACGTCCTGCAGCCATTCTCATGATATCACTCCAGTTAATAATGTCTGTCTCTGTCTGGGACGCTCTTTTTTGCATGGAAAATTTAGGGAACACTTTGAGCGGCATGACTTTCCCAGATACTATATTCATTATTTTCTCATCAATGTAATAGGCACATTCTCCCGTGATACGACAGGAACATTAACAGAGATTACAGCTGAACAATCCCCTTTTACGAGAACAGGCCCTTTATCACTGTCTCCTACCCCCTTCTGCGATATTCTGTGGTTTTGACAGAAACTCGGTTTCTGAAATCTTAAGGAACTGTATTAAATACCACTGTTGCGATTTCTTTTCACCACGGATTCAGCTTCCTCTTTCTTATTCTAAAAAGAGAAACCTGGATTCTGTTATAAGATCTGCATAACATGAACAGCAAAGGGAGGAGCAAAGCATCCGGGAGAGCCTTTTACAGGTTTTTCCTCATATTCTTCCCTCCTCCTCCTGCTTGAGATTCTCCAGGTGCTCTTCTGCTTGCCATCGAATGAAAAAACATCGTGAAACTTAAAATTGTCTCTAAAAGCAAGGGTCTTTGGGCTAAATTAAAGTGTTAAATATGTTACCATAGCCCTTCTTAATCTCACTCACAGTTGATTGTACAGAACTAAAGATAAAATTTCTTTTTCAACTTACATATATTTAAGACAATACCAAAATGCATTCTAAAAGGGGGAAAAAAGCTGAGGTTTTCATGTTTCAATCAATTTTTAGGGGTATTAGCTGAGAAATTTACTGCTGTGTTCCACATATAGATGCTATTGTATTTAAAAAGATGTTGCCACACATGTAGCACTGCTGGAAACATGACAGAAAAGAAAAGTCAGGCAGGTGCCGCCTATAATTGTTTCAGTCATTTTAAATCTTTGGAAATTCCCAGGTATTCCTATTTTTTACCTCTGCTATTTCATCTTGTAAATAGGTGTGTTTAAAACACAGTAAAAGACAGGACAGAAAGTGTCTGAATGAAGGAAAAAATTCCCACTCAACTTCCCTCACTTCCACTTCTCCCAATTTCCACTTACATTTCAAAATCAAAACCTTCCTCTGCTTCAGATCCCAAAGTTGGAGGTGCTAAATTTTCCACACTTTGATTCATTTTCTTCTGTTTTAAGAAGAAGAAAAAAAATTCCATGTTCTTGGTGGAGAGGTACAGAGTGGATATTATCTAAACTTCCAGTGAATCACAGCTGACAGTGTTGCTATTTCTAGGCCAGAGAATCACTCTTTGAACAAAATGCAATCGCTGTGTCTTTTCAACCTGCGCTTCAGCAGAGTGAAACAGCAGGATTCCCGTACTGTATAATAACTGTCAGAAACAATTTCTGCTCTGTAAGTGAGGTGAAGCAAAATGTCAAAATATTTGAATACATTTCATTGAGGATATCTTCTTTTAAATTAGTGAAGGCTAGAGGAAAAGAATCCTATTCTCTCGCATAATAAATATGCATGGAACAGTGGGGCCAAGTGAATTCTAATAAAGCTGGGTCCTCGCTCGTTAATGTGTTAGAGAACCACAACAATAAAACACAATAATTATTAGTTAAAGAAATGCCAGCATTGGCCTTTTACCAGGACTCCTGAACATATAAATCGCAATAAATTTAGACTGTCT
Organism: Burhinus bistriatus; assembly: GCA_013397275.1. Classification (NCBI taxonomy): domain Eukaryota; kingdom Metazoa; phylum Chordata; class Aves; order Charadriiformes; family Burhinidae; genus Burhinus; species Burhinus bistriatus. The sequence continues at coordinate 387,066 of VYXH01005116.1, forward strand.
GAAGGCGCTGCGTTAATTACCATATTTTATAAAATGCCTTCGGTAGAGGGGAGTAATCACAGCGACCGAGAAGGATACCAGCCTGAGTGTATATATCTCGTTATTAGTACAACCGCGTTCCTTGGAAATCATTAGCCAACTCGCGTTATCTTTGCTCATACCCAGAGAAGCACGTCAAGGAAAGTTTACTAATAACACCTCGTAGTTTTAGAGGGTTTTCCATCCCTGCAGACCCCAACGCGCCTTGAGATTTTGCAAATGCCTAGACTTGGGATTCTTTCAATAATATTATCCTGAATTTACAAATAATTCTCTTGTGCTCCCACGTGGTGCTTACAAACACAGGCTGGAGAAGTCTGCACGGATTAACAGGTCTTGTGTCCAGTGATAAGCCGCCACGTGATAGACTTGCATCCAAGAGGATGGGTGAAGAGAGCACCTAATTCATGTGTCCCAAGAGCTGTCAGCCACGAAACACTTTCAGACAATTTAATACCAGATTCAAGAAAGCTACAGAATGCCACAAGAAGAGAGCAGTGACGGTGAAAGGCACAGCCTGTATCTGAAGTCCCACAACAGTGAGAGAATTATATGGAAGCATCTCAGCAACTCTAAGATGTGGATCACTCTTATATGCCATAGAGAAGTCATCTCCCTGTTTCTCTAGAGTCCCTTGCCAATCTGACACGGTGCACTAGGTTCATGGATGCATCCAGCACAACATTTCATCCATAGCTATAGCCAGTCCAAGATGATTCAGAGTAAAGTAGAAAAAAACCTGCCAGAAGCCAAACTGTATGTTGAGGAAAGGAAAAAATATCCCCAGGCCCCGTGGGTCACCTGTGGACACCTAAACATCACACTAATGTTAAGTAAGGGAAAGACCAGTGAAATATATATTTGTACAGATACAATTCTAGCAAGAGGAATATGAATGCCTACAAAAAAACCTCCCTCCAGTTTCCTGAATGAGTGTTCTTGGCGACTGTACTGAAATGCTGAAGTGGCTCCATCATTAAGGTAACGAACAGAAATAACGAGCGCAATTTATAATGAGATAGACACACATACACACACACATACGAAGGCAGGAATTCCCTGTGTCAGTGAAAATAAGACTGGCCCCGACCTGATTTAGGATTCATTAGTTCACAGAACTCATTATGTCATATTATGAGATAAGAATTCAGCCCTATTTATTGTTTTACTGCCTTAACCCACTAAAGCCTTGTTTTTCAGTTGATGCTAAAATGTTCTCATCCGATAAAGCCCTTCTATAATGATTTTTTAATTTGTTTTTAAAAAATTATTAATTTGAGTATCGAATACCGATAGACTGCTATCTAAAACACTGATCTTTCCATAAATTCCTACTCTGTTTGTCATTTTATCCTTTGCCTGGTTAAGATCCCTGGCAAAATCTCTCAGGAGGTGATCAAGATCTGCTAATGAACAGGTTAATTCAAATTACCATACTGTTTTGCAATGGAAACCAGAAATCTTTTGGTTAAAAAGTACACATTTATGGAAAAATGAAAAATAACTAGGTTGTGTGGTTTTCTGCTGAAACTAGTATCAGTCAGTAGCCTTGTTTTGAAATGTTGATCAAATTGCTTGCATTCCCAACCTCTGCTAGTGAAGGAGATTAAATCTAGTAAATATTTATCTAGATACCCAGCTATCAGAAGGCATTTTGACAGCAGTCCAGCACGTAATAACAGATTACAGCATTTTGCTTGCACTGAACTCACTCCCAGTTACACCAGTTCTACCAAAAAGCATTACTGTTAATATGGGGGTTTTTGCATCTCTCCAATGCATTTCCTCTGTAGACAAAAAGAGAATTGTGATTACACTCATTGTTTACACTCTTAAGATGCCCGGGTGATTTTATTTTGAAGGCAAGTGATAGCAAATAAATATTGTTGTTTTCTTCCAGACAAAAACTTCCTCATTTGTGAGGATTCTGCTTGTTGATGTGATTGCTGGGCTGTATCATTTAAAATAATGTAGCTGGAGATTACAGGTTTCTTTGGTAATACTGGGATGAAATTACAAACCATTTTGGTGGTGTTCAGAGGAAGATAATGGCAACCCTTAGTGATGTACAGCAGTCTGCCAAAATTGCTGAAAAGAAAGAGGAAATTTCATCTAATCCACATAAATTGAGTGTGGGGAATATCAGGCTTTCTGGAAAATGCTTGTTTTAGTTCTGGTGTGTAGCAGGTAACTATCCAAGATGAAATATGTATCTCAGCTCATCTAACCATAGCAAATGCAGGATTGGTCTCAATTGCGTGTTTGCAAGCATTTTGAGTAAATTCAATAATCATCATCACCTCGTTTTCCTCATCGTTTCTTTCTGTTCATTGCTCAGCCTAATCTCTCTCTTCTTGTTTTCTCACCCTGGGGATCAAGGGTTTGTCACTAATACGGTTTAATACCTCCTTCATTACCCATTTTTGATTCTCTTCTCCATCCCATTAAAACTCTGGCTAATTAAAACCTCTTCTGTATATAATATCCCTTCCTATGGACTTCTTGGTAATTGTTCCTTTATCTGCTTACACTGTACACATCCTGTAGCCACATATGCACTCTGCTCACATGCAGGGTGAAAACATTTGTAAAAATTTTAATTTGTAAAAATTTGTAAGAAATTAATGTCTTCTTTTATTTGAAGATTACACAGGTGTTGGTGGTTTACCTGTTACTTTTCTTTCTGGTTAATAGCAATGAACTTTAAATAAAAAGTTTGGATTTCAGTTAACTTTTTAACTAGTTTCAGACATACATACACAATGGTAACCCTTTGGTTTTGGAAGAACCAATATGGCATGTATTTAAATGGCTTAAATTGGTTGAATAGTATATTTTTAAACATAGAACTCTCACATGCTCCTTGGTAAGTATTAGGGAGCACACCATTTGCGGATCAGATGTCAGTGGTTTTTGCTATTACTGTGGCACCAAAGAATAAACAGTGTTATCATAAGCTTTCCAAAAGCTTAAAATGTATTTCTTTCAAATTATTTAAAAATGTTGATGGGGTTCTGTTGCCTTTGCAAGAAAACGCTCTACCAAGGAGGAAATCAACCACAAAAAGGTGTGGAAAGACCAATGTTTTGACAGAGTCATAACCTTTCCTTATGGTCTTACAAGAAAAAAGCATTACAGACTTGAATGTGGGGTTATAATACATAGTGGAATAAAGATGATTCTTAACAAATAAATAAAGGAGGAGGTACCGTAGGACTGCCGTTGCATTTCATGAGGCTCTCGGTAACTCATAAACCCCAAGTCCCTCTCAGAAACGAAAGCAAGAGCTGATGAATATAATTGACCCTATCACAATTTAAATTTCCTGGCTGATGTGATGTAGCAGGTTTGGATCGAATCTATTGAAGGAGGATAGCAGGTTTGGATCAATGCTCTTTCATGTTACTGTAACAGTTGACATCAAAATTCCTGTAAATATTTCGTCTGCAGTTGCCAGTAATTATCTGTGTAAAACACAAACGAATAACTTCAAAATAATTTAAATCACGAAATCAAGGTGCCTTCCCTATGTTCCTCACTCATCCTAATCTTTTATCTGCTATTCCTTCCTACCACTGTCTGTGTTTCCTTCATCACATTTCCTTCCATCTTTATTGAAACACATTTGGTTTTGAATGCCAGTTGTTCCTCAGTTCTGTGGTCTCCGTAGGGCCTTCCATTTAAGCAAGAAACGGAGTGCAACGCATGGAAATGGGACTGTAGCTACTGGATCTATAGACTAATCGCAAAACACATCATGCTGCTTCTTGGAAGACTGGGATGAATAGCAACGAGTGGCGAAGTGAGGCTTTTGTTCTGGATAAGACAATACTTTGCCTGCTTGGGACAGCAAAATCTCAAGGTGGTTGTGTGATAAGGGGCAGCTGCGCTTTCCTTCAAAACTGTCTCAGGTTCCTTGTTCAGCACCCACACCTGTGGGCTGTGCATGAGAACCCATGCATGTGAAAGGCTACGACTGTACCAAGAATGATGATGGCAAGAACCTTCAGAGGACAGTAAACATATGCCAAAAGTTGTGTCAGTTCCCTGGTAGACCCTTTCATTTTTAGACTTATTTCCTTAAGGAAGTATCCCATACCTTCGTGCGTTTGCTTTGCAGGTTAGCAGAACTAATCACAACACACAACTTTCTCATTTCCACAAAGAAACATGTGATTTTCCTTTTTTACTTAAGTCTTTCAAATAATCAGAACACTCTAGTGGTTTGCAGTATGCCCAGAAAAACTGCTTTGGTGATAGATTAAGTATTTAAGTGTTTTGGTTAGTGATAGGATTCTACAACTGCTTTTTTCCGATATTCTAGTATACGCAGTCACCTAAAGACTACCAAAAAGGGCAGAAAGCAACAACCAGCTTTCTGACAAGTCCTGAGTCACAAAGTCTGTTTTGCCATGAAAATGTCATATTTCTGGTGAGTAATTTTTGTCATATATGTCACATATCTGGTGAGTCAAATGCTGCATTTCCAGGCAGTGCGCTCTCTGGGTCTTTTCCTGACTCCCCAGGAGCACAAGCAAACCCTTTCCAAAACTTCAGCTGTAAGGGGGCCCTAAAGTTGAGCCAGGTACAAGAGTGACTCTTTGTCGTCTGTGTAAGATTTAACTCATCGAGATGCAAAAGACAGCAGAGAAGGCAAACAAGTTCCTCTTTATATAGATGCAGGGTTTTCTCTGTCTGACACTGATAGACAAAGAATCCCAATCCAAAAATCTGTAAACTGCACAAAGACATATTTCCCTAATTGTGATGCATATTTAACTTGGAAAAAAAATATGTTACTAATGAAAAATTATACATAATACAGATATTCTGAAGAGCAGAAAAAGTAGGAAGAAGTGGTAACTAATCAGAGCTATCAGGAATGGCAAAAGGCAAATTAGCTATGAAATTGAGAATAAAAATGTCCATAGAATCTGAAACTGAATATACAGTAGAGCAGCACCTGACGTAAAAAGAAAGTCTCAGACTCTTTCAGAAGGATTTTGTTACAGACATAATTCAGGAAGGAATGAATTCATTTAAGGCACTTCCTTAATCATAAGGTTCTGTCTTACAGGAGAAACGAGACCTACAAAAATAATTAGGGGCATGGAGTGAATTCATTTACAAGGGGAAAGATAACTAGTTATCTTTGGTAGGTGATGATTAAGAGTGGGAGAGGGATGCATAATAAGAATTTACAAATATTAGAGGCATAAATATACAAAAAGCAGATTATGAATATGCAGTGAAGTATTTTTAAATCCAGGGACCAATATTTGGGCTGTAGGTGACTTATTGGCTAAGGGAAAAAACACATGATATAAAGCCTTTTTCTAGGTAGGTTACTGGTTCAAATCTGTCCCTGGCATGACATGACTTCATAATCTAAAGGCTATTTAGGATTCTGTTTGAAATAAATTTGCTTCTGTTTCAGGAGAAAGTGTCTTCATTACACAGGCTGAAGCCTGGACCAGCACTTCTGCTTGTTGTCGCAACAGGGCAGTGAATGGCACACCCAGCCCCTTCCTAGTGCTGCAAAAGTGGGGTTTATTGGTGTGGGAAGAGAAGGGAGCCTTGCGCCGCCCCTGTGCGCTTGCACCTTCACTGAGTGCAAGGAATCTCGTCCCCCAGGAGTGTCAGGATCTTATTTGTGATACACTGTGCAGGTAATTAGTGAAACAGAATGTGATTTTACGGACCCAGGTTTCTGCAAAAATTGCACACGTATTAAAAGCCAATGGGAAAGGTTTTGCAGGAACAGATTTTCATTTATTGCACTGACGTAGAGAGTTATGGATATGAAATTTCAGACAGATGAAAAAATTTATTATGTTCCTCTCTAATATAATCCTAAAGTCTAAGCATATCAGGAGTTCTGTGCTCCCCACTGACACCCAGACCAGCACTAGGATATATCAAAAGTGTCTCTGCTTAAGGACTGATCCATCTGCTGCACTGACCAACACCAGCATGACAAAGCAGCACCACAAGCCAGTACTCTCCTCACTGGCCTCGCTAGCCACAAAACGAAAAGTCTCCAAAACTACCAAGCTCTAACCTATTTTGTTGTGTAATCACAACTGAATTACATGTATGGCCAGGATGTTTCCAAATAGCTACATAATGTATGGTTTATATAGATGTCCAGAAGAAAGGCTAAGAAAACAATAAAACAGTAATAAACAGCACTAGCAGGCAGTCTGGACGCTTCCAGCAACAGTCGTAAGTGAATTAGCATGCTCTTTCACAGCACACTGGTAAAAACTCCTCGTAGCAGAAATAAAAGCTGCTTTTTAAGCTACCTCATCTTTGACAAAGAAAATTTTCTGTGTACCCCTGTACTAATCTAGGTGATGTGAAATATCTTTCTCTGAAATGCTCGACATCAATTTTATTTAGAAGGGGGAGAACAAATAAGTCATTTCCTAAATCTGAGAAAGGTTTGTAGTGTTTCCTTACATTGCACCAGAATACACATTGCATTAGGGCTCCTTCAAGTAGGTATTGTTTCACTGTGAAAGGTTACTGAAACTTAGAGTTTCAGAGACAATGGATTTGATAATAGTTAAATACATTCCAAGTAGGAATAAGCTTATCTCCTCTAAGAAATATAGTAGTATATTTAATTTCCCAGTTCTCAGGTTCCTTTCCAGACCATAACATGTATGCTCCTTTTAAGAAGTCTCTGCTGGTTTGGATTTTACTGTCTTTAATCAAGAAAATCCACTGCTGTATCAATTAAGACCTGAAGAATTAGCACTTAGTGTCATAAAAGTATGTATTTTAATTTCTTCTACAATGCATAAATTGATTACATAAAGCAATCTGCTCCCCTCATCTTCTGCCCCTCTCCTGCCCCCTCAATCCTCCCATCTGAGTAATATGGTTCAGAGCAGAAAAGGTTAGGATTTCAATACCTGTGTGAATGAGGTCTTTTTTAGTGTGATACGTCTCCTTTTTTCATGATTTGAAAAATCAGAATAGTTTTTTTCATGTCTCTTCCTTCACCATAGTCAGCTCTTCTTAGTGTAAAAAGTGATCTATCCATATTTGAATTATCTTTATTATTGATAGCAAAAGCTTTTTAAAAGGAAAAAGGAAGAATACATAGATCCTTGACTACTACTGGTGCACTAAGCACAGATTTTCTGGAATTTCCCATAAAGGGGGTAGTGGTGGTGGTTATTTTGGGGGGGGGGAGTTTTTTGCTTTTATCTTTCCAAGAATGATGGAGTTCAGGGGATGGGAAGAGTTTATCCTTTGTCCTACCTGTAAATGATGTAAATGATGTAAATGAATGCCTGTATCTACTGGTCACGTGGGTTGAAGTGAAGCTGCTTCATACTTGTTTTTCAGATCGGTCATTATGGTTTGGAGATGCTCTTTTGTTGCCAGAGGCAGACCTAATATCTACTGTACTAGTTGTTTTTCCTCTGCAAAGGCGGCAGTGAACATGCATAGATGGTATAAAATGGCATACCTGCCCTGACTTGAAAAGAAGTTGCATTACACCAGCCGAAGATTTACTGATGAATGGCTTCTCTGCTGGTTTGGGGGAGGCTGGATGGTTGATAATAACCAGAAAAAGAAATAGTTGTTACTTGTTTTGCTCTCCGTTTTATCAGCATAATAATGCTTGTACTGTTCAAGGCTTCTCTTTCAGTCCTTTGCTGTCAATACATTTCAAACCCAGCATCTAGCAGTACAAGCCAATTAAATCCCAAATTCACTTGTCAGAGCATTCCCTCTATGTGTCTGCCATGTTCTGGAGCCAAGTTCTTCATTTTCTTGGGTTTAGTCCAAGAGGAAACGTTAACAATAAATAACTATGAAGATCTGTATGCTGGGAATTAAAACAATATCTATTAAAGGCACTCTACGAAAATGATCTTGAAATGCATGATGTGAAAACTAAATAAAACCTGTAAGAATACGAAACCTCCAAAGAAATAAATTGAATGACTGCTGAGAAAAACTGAAAATGAGGTGCCCTGTGTTTTTAAACTGTTCAGATTTTTGGCAACTTGCACAGTGAGTAAATGCTTTAAATCAGAAAAATTCCAAACAACTTTCAATTGCCTTTAAATGTATTTTGGACTCAGTTCTCGGTGTGGACAAATGTCACGGAGGAGAAGAAATCTGGCTCAAAACTATGAAGTATGAGTATTGAAAAAAACTTATATATGCACAATATGTGACTTTCTATTATATTTTTAACAACATTTCAAGGTTGGATACATAATTCATGGCATTTTGGATATCTTGAGAGAAAGTACACTGTTGTAAAATTTCTGGATCAGCATCTCTTGGCTTAGGAACGGACCCATATCTCTGAAACTTTTTCAGCTCCCTTAAAACTGCTCTCAATGTAAAAACTCCAATGCTACAATCCAAAGCCCACTGGAATAAAAAAACCCTTCCTCTTCTTCCAGAATGTGCTCTGAATCTGCCTGCATTGTGTAAGGGAAGGGATTCATTCTTTATCTGGAAGCGGCTATTTAGAAATATAAGGCAACAAAGCAGCATCCATTTCAGTAATTTCCTCCTTCAGAAAGAAGCAATCATCTCCTTGCTGAAGGGACCACAATCTTTCGGGGTCTTTTTTTTGTTGTTGTTGTTGATGTTGGGTTTTTCATCACAGCAGCAGTCACAACAGAAGATGGGGTGGCAGGCACCATGACTGGTGGGCACCTTTGGTTTGGCATCACACCGAGCCCCATTTTTCAGGTGAGGTGTGGACAACCGCTGCCTTGCTCACGTCCTGAAGCCATGGGCAGCTCCCGTGCCACCCTCGCATGTGACTCATGTGGCATTCGTGGTGCTCGTACCTCCCTCTGAGGATCCTTCTTTAACCATCTAGAAGGAAATAAACCTTAGTGCTAGTAGACTCCTGGGCTTTCCGCCCCACCCGGGTGGCTTGAATCCGTTCATTTTTTGCTGTTGGAAATGAAAATGGGGTTGTATAATTGTATACAGCTCCCCGTCACCGTGGCACTGAGGTCAACCTGAGCTAAAACACAAGTTGAGTCTCCAGGCTCACCCAGCCAAAAATCATCCTGAAGCCAATGGAAAACAGAGCTCTGCGCAAACACCTGAGCTGCAATTGCTTTCAGCCCTGCTGAAAAGATTTCGGCACGGTGTCTGTCGGTGCCTCCTGGTCCCGCCAGAGTCTGCGGATGAGCTGGGGCTGGGCGGCTCGCTGGGGCACTTCACCCTTCTCCCCCCCAGCCTCCAAAAGTGTGGTGTCCCCACGGTTGGGAGATCCTCTGCCGGCCTCCCCGCCAGGGCTGTCAGGGCTGCTCTTCATCACGGTCTGCTCAACAGTTGTCTCTCGACTGGAGAAACTCAGGGAGGCCCTTCAGCACAAGACCCGACCATGGGATAAAAGCCGCATGGTAAATAATAGCTGTTATTCTCAATCCTCTACACACAGAGTTTAAGGCAGAAAATAAAAGAAGAAAGGGAGAGTGAGTGCTGTGAAAATAAGTAGTGTACTGCAAACTTAAGACTTTTAAAAAAAAATTGCTGCTAGAAATGAAAATAAAGAGTAGGTAATGTCCTCACCCTCAGGAATGAAATATTCCTTTAATAACTATTTTCCTCAGCTACTTTTACAGCCGTTTCAGAGCCTTGTGGTCTTGCTGTTTTTCATATATTGCCAGTGGATTAAGATGAAACGGAGCCAGTCAAGTCCATCCAAAGCCTGTTCCTTCCTTCATGTAACCCCAGAAGCAAGTTAGGATCTCTGAGAATTTGTGGGCTACCATGTCGCTCTCTTGGTGCTCCCTGTTCTCCCCAACAGACCGATTTACAGCTGGGCAGCGTTATAAACATCTGCCCCAGAGGTTCTTTAATCTAGACCTCGAGGGCAACTGAACCCCGTAGATCTACAATTCCTCACAACGTGCCTTATTTCTTTCTTGTATTATGATGATAAGTAGCTGCAACATTCTCCAGGCTCAGTCCTGCTTGTCGTCCCCTTGCAAAGGAGGTCACCTAGAGAACAAGCCTGTCTGGGGCATGAAGGAGATCACCCGTACCAAGACGGCTTGCGTGACTCTCTTCTAAATAACCTTCTCCCATAAGTACTATTAGTGCTAGGGAGTGCCAAATTAAGAGCAATGTGAAATCTTTGCAAATGGTGACTAAATGATGGAGACAATAACAATGTAAATAACTTGGTAATTTACATAGCTGGTTTATAAATAAACCAGAGTCAATATATATTCCTGCTGGTCTCTAAAGAAATTAGACCGGTAAATTTCTGTGAATCACAATAAGGAACATATTTTGTGCATTTAAAATAAATCTCAAAGCTGCATGATGAAGTACTTTTAATTATTGTAGAGTGGTACAGGCAGCAGCTTTATATATTATGTCTCTCCAATCAATAACAGAAGAAGTGCTTTGCAGGAACTAATGCTGTACTTTTGCAAGAAAATAAGTTGTACTTTAAAAGAAAAAGTTGAATGCTAACCTTAATTTGTCCTTGCCAGTCATTTTATTTGCCATATATCTTAAAATTCAGTTGGTTGCCTCACGAAGGATCACAATGCTTAGAAGAATGTAATGTACCTTAAACTGGGTAAAAGTTTGGTGGGTTTTGCATTTTAGTTGTAGCTGATAAGGAAAAAAACCTGCAGAAATACTTTTCTTTGACTTTATAAGCAACATGTATGAAAGCAGAGATAATTTTTCTAAAAATTATTTTTATTTAAAAAAATATGAAAGGAACTCTGCAAGGTGGGCACTTGAGAATGGTATTTTATCTCAAAAGAAATGAAAAAATGCTCACAGTAGGCAAAATCCCCAAATGGAGCCTGTAGCCCGTTGCATTCAGCAGGTAGCCTGGATTGTTAGCATAATAGTAAAACTCCAACAGTGACACTTGAAGCAAAACTTTATGCATTTTTAAAGACAGCTAAAAAACCCCCTGAATTTGATTCTTGCATTCTTGTTTTCAGACTTGCCACTGGAAAAATAAACCAATATATAGTCTTAGTAACTAATGTTACTAGCCCGGACTTATCTCTGACTTGCGTCTGTGCAGTATGAACACCTGAGAGATAGTGGTTCTGCCCAAGGTCACTGTAGACCCATTTTTCAGAAAACCCACCTCACCTCGCTTATAGGCGGCTTTGCGTTTGGGTAACTGCATCTGTCCTTCTGCAGCCCTTTAGGATCACTCTTTCCCTTTGCAGTCATTCCTAAAACAAGTTTCATACTCCTCCTTACCTGAGTAAGTAGTGATTATGCTATTGGAAAGGAATAGCATCCTCTGAAAATTGCTTGGTAGCCGAGATGCTCACAGGAGTTAATGTTACCACCAACCACACTCAGGGGAACTGGACGTACGCTTGGGGGTACTGGCAGAACTTGATTCAGACAGGTGAGAGAGAGGCTCATCTCCAGACCTGGAGCTGCGGTGCTAAACTACACTAGCTTTCCTTCTCTTAGCGATACAGGGCTTTTTCTCAGCTGTTTACGGCCAGTAGCAGAGCCCGCAGCCAGGAGTGCTTGCTTAGGTCTTGATACTGGCATGTATTTTGTCCTGGAAATGGCCACTATTAGCTATTTATTGCACCATTTCACACCTTTGGTCTCTCTCAAGATCCAGCTGTCATTGTATGTTACTTCAAACTCATCGAAAACGGGCATTGGCTCAAGATGGCTTGAAAGACATTTTCTCCATTTAACCACCACAGAATATTTTGGCACCTACTTTCTAAATTTTGTCATGTTTAGCACATCTGGACGAACCATTGCCCTCGTAACAGCTGACATTTCAATGGCACCTCTGCACCAAGGTATCCAGCAAACTTTGCAGAGAGTGTCCAGCTGCCCCCAGGGCAGCAGTTGTCAGTGGTTCCTCAATGGCACCAGGTAATGTCCAGCCTGCACTGCAGGAAAGCTAGGGATGGACAGAAAGAAATATGTAATTTTAGATCGACTCCAGGGCTAACATTATCCTGGGAGGAAGTCCCTGATAATTTTAATGACCACAGCAATTCAGGAAAAAACCTCTCTATTAGATCTCATTCCAGTGTAGCACCTTCTCAACACTGCGCTGAATAGCAAACGGCTGTGAGGAGGTGTCCTCTGCCCAGCCTCTCCTCCCAGCCCTGCCCCTGCTGCCCCTCTCCTCCCACAGGGCTCTGCGTGCCCTGACACAGTGCTCCTGGGGATGGGAAAGGGGTCGCCCATGGAAAAAAGGTAACAGGTGGCCCAAATATTCAGATACTTGCTCTGAATTTCTCTCTGTCACATACCTCTATATTAAAATGCCCTGCCCGGGTAGCCCTGCCAGTCAAGGGGTTGTGATTTCTCATCGGAGGGACAGCAGCAAGGCAGGACTTTCACCAGGAACCACTTGGCTTTTCACTGTGGGAAGGAAGGGCATTGATTTCAGAAGACGTATAGGGGTGTCCACAGGAACACCTTCCCAGCCTGGTGCATCAATCCTTGCTGTCTGATAGAGACGGATGTACTGCTTCCAAGCAAAAGAGAATTATCTTCTGAACAATGGTGCCTGCTGCAGCTCTCTCCCTTTGCCTACACAGCCTGCCAGCCACACTCCTCGCAGAATAACTCTGTCTGGTTGACAAGAGTCACTGTGATCACAGTCCAAGGTGACATCTTTGCAGTTTGCAGGACGCCATGGGTTAAAGTACAATTGACCTTCAGAACGCACCAGCACAGGCAGTGCTCAGCTGAAGTGAAATGCAAGGCTAATTTATGAATGGGGCAACTCATCAGCAGCATTTTAATGAATAAACGATGTGCCCATTCATTATTTTTCCATTTTCAAGTGTTAATAAACAGCCCAGTGATAATTAACTGAAATTCTACCTTTATAGAAAAGTGGCACTTCATAAATATCAAATTGTGCTATTATCGTGCATATATGCTGGGTTTTCACAAATATATAAATTCGGCAATTACCTCTGGAAATGTTTGCTAAAATGTAAAAGCAGGTTAGCAAAGCAAAGGAAAGTCGTACAGCAATTAAAATTTGAGAAACAAACAAAACGTCCTCCCGATTCAAAAATTCAATGACAGTAAACAGGTCAATGCAATCAGGAAGGAAAGCCCTGTCCTAATCAGCAAAGGTGATTTTTCACATAACTTCAGATGTGACTGAGCAAGCAGCGATGAAACCTGCCTGCAATCAGCCAAACGAGGTTTAAGGCATGGAGCATCCGAAATTCCTGCTCAAGGCAACGGAGCCTGGAGTCACACAGCTATATCAGAAGGTCAGCTCTCTTTTAGAGAACAAACAGAAGCTCCCAAATTTTTGAGCCTTCTTAGAAAATTACCCTACAAAAAAAGCCGACCCTGACCTTTACCAGGGCTGGGCTTCGCACATCGCTGGGAGAGGTGTGAGCCGCTTCTCTCATCTCAATGAGATGCTAATTCCCATACTCTCTTTCTGCAGGGAGACACCAGGTCCCTCTGGAGTGGGAGGCTGTGGGAGCAGGGTGGAAGTGGGGAGCAAGACCCTCCTTCAGCAGGTGGGACATCCCCAAGTGACTGGAGAAAAGGAGGATGCGAATTTTCCTCTGAATTTTGATGAGTTGCAGGGCAGAAGGGAAAGAGCTCAGGTCTCATAGGTTGCCACTGCCATCCTGGTCTCCTGAAAACTAAGCAAGTGTAGATGCTTGGAACGAGATTTCAGAAGAAAAAAGGGAATACAGAAAGCGGTGCTGGCTCCCAGGTAGACAAGTACAGCCGCTTGTACTGTTCAGCCCCCATTGAACCGGAGATGCGTTTGGGCTGAAGCACGTTGGCAGCTCTGGAGCCGGAGCGACTCTGCGGTGGCCTCAGGTGCATTGGTGGAGGCTACGGCAGCCCTGACTTGATTCAGCTGAGCCCACCGCAGTGTGGTGCCTGGCTGGGTGTGACACCAAGACGCCATGGCCAAGTCCTTGGTCTGGTTGGTTCAGCATCTCCATCATCGAGTGGAGTGGTAGGGGTCACTTAGAAAACTTATGACTAGTGGCTAGTGACACCAGGACAGAGGGTGGCACAGGTAGGTTGGACCAGAGGGTTAGGGCTAGAATTTAACACGTGTTGTTCCTTCACATTGCAGAGGTGCCATGCCCTCCCTGGGGACAGTGCTCCTTTAGCAAGGGGAAAACCTGAACTCTCCCACTGCCGGATGAGCGGAGGTGCCCGAGGGACAAGGAATAGCACTGAGACAGGAAAGAGGGGAAGAGGAATTTCTGGTTTTACAGACACGCTGCATGGCTTACATTGCTATTTCAGCTGCATACCCAAATTCTGACGCTGGGGCACAAGGCGGTGAGCACAGGGACTCCCTCCTGCTTCGTACTTACATGCGCAAACTGAGCAGGACCGTGCTACGGTCAGACAACTACTGCTGAGCCTGTGCGCAGCAGTCTTCCACCCGCCTGGGCGACGAGGAGATTATCATGCCCACAGCAGGTGACAGTGTTGATTCGTGGCTCAGCCAGCCGCGGTTGCTTAGCTATGCAGCTGCCATCCCCCGGCTTCCCACATCTCCATACAGTTCCTGAAGCCAAGACTACTCCAGCAAGGGAATGCACTGGGCCTAGAAAGGCAACTTCCTTTGATGAGGACCTTTCAAACCTCTTTGACCTGACCTCACTGACAAAAGAGCCCTTCAAAGAAGATGAACTGTTTCATGTGGCAGCAATTTCTCATGTCAATCAAAAAGATTTTTTTCTTACAGCAACAACTTTCTATCCTTTCCCCACAAAATTATTCATTTTAATACAGCTATCCTCCTCTCTACAGCGAACACCCTTGGGTAGCATCTTCCAGTATCTCATAGACACACTCTTCAATTCAAATTTTCATATTTTATTTTCTTTTAAAAGAGGGGGAAAGGGAATGAATTGAGCTTTCTTTGATTAAGATTCTTCTTTTACATTTTTAAAACACACATCTTCTAAAGAGCAAGTTCCTGCATGAGATCTGGTGGTCTTATGAATATCTTTTAAGAATTAGATGCTAAACTGCCTCTCTTTTTTTTTTTTTTTTAATGATAGAATGTTTGACCTGTTGGCCTCAAATTTGAACTCAGTTTTCTGCCTTAAAATATTGCTGCAGCAGTATTTGAACTTCTATGACACTGGGAGATACAAGTCAAACAAATATTTCTGAAGTTGAAGTAACTATTAAACTTCAATGTGGATCCATAACCTTGACCCATATTTTAGCCAGGAAACAAATAATAGGGAGGCACAACTCAGAAAAAGCCATAAAAGCTGCTTAAAATGGCCTACAATAGATTTTCAGCACATAAAATTGTCCTGTGTTGAAAGCCCATTCTCTCACATTCCTCCTAGACTCAGAGGGAGCCTCAGCCTCCTCTGTGACTCTGGTAACCTCTACTTCTTTGGGAAGGAGAGGTTTCCTTCCCAATGATATAAAGCATCTGTCCCGATCCTTGAGCAGGAAATACAAAAGAAAGTTTAGAAGAAAAGCCTTAATCTGGATAGAGGTTTGGAACATCTCAAGAGCTTCAGCAGAGATGGATGTATTGTCAGGGAGTCAGTGAGGTGGCCAAATGCACACACAAGATTTAGTCATACTGTCAGTGCTCCAGAACTTTCCTCGCAGTTCCACACTTTGCCCTATGGCCGTCATTACCCCAAATGTGCGATATGCATATATGTTGAACATGTTCATAAACAAAACTATATGTAATGCCTGCAGTTAGGACTGTATAGCCATTTCCACCTTTTCACCTGCTTCTAATTTTGTTAGTCTTTACCTCCTCCTTCATAACTGTCAGTGTTTTCTCGATTCTGTAATTATTTATTTATCCATTTATTTGGAAAACTAGTTGGCTTAGGCATTTTTTAAACTTTAAAAAAACCCATCACTTTTTAAAATGAGACCAAACTTGTCAAAACAAACAGAAACTGGACATTTTGGAGAAAGAGGATGTGTAGGAGAGCAAAACGTGCTTCCTGTCAGCTGGTGGAAATTAGCTGTGATTTGAAAAACTAGTAAGGGTTTTTTTAAAATGTCCTTTTTTTCATGCTCTCTGCATTTAATAATGTGCTGTGATCACAACCTAGCGTTTCTGTGGGAATGCCTTGTGTAGGAGTATGTAAATCACACCCTGCTTTTCTCAATGGTTTTTGGAGTTGTATGGAAAACTTTCCACTAAGCTGCCAGAGAGATGCTTGTCACTGCCAGTGTCCAAGTTTTATCCATATAAGTCAGGAAATTTATCCATATAACTCAGGAAATTTTACACTAAATGAGGCAGAAAGTTCAATCTCAAGTTGTTCCTCCTGAACAGCCCCAGGTGCCCTGGTGCTAACAGATCTGGGTACGTGGCAGTGTCATTTTAAAGAAATACAAAAAAATCCATAGGAATTCTCTCAGAAGATTATTAACATAGCAAAATTAAAAGTTCAAAGGCAGGAAAAAAGGGTAAAAGTGGCGGTTGAACTTTAATTCCGATCTCTGAATTAG
The DNA here is from genome assembly GCA_013397275.1 of Burhinus bistriatus. Lineage (NCBI taxonomy): Eukaryota > Metazoa > Chordata > Aves > Charadriiformes > Burhinidae > Burhinus > Burhinus bistriatus. The sequence goes on from VYXH01005116.1 coordinate 403,581, forward strand.
GCTTTTAATTACACCATCAAGCAGTCCGGAGCAGAGTCCCAGGTCGCTGTGAACGCTGAAACCTGCTGATTATTTCTTACACCATATTTGCCTTGGTTATCACCAGACACCACGGGATGAAAGAGTGGGAGCCTCCTGACTCCGCAAGCCGCAGTTAAAAGGAGGAGTACAGCTACGAGCCAAGGCTCAGACCGAGCTGTACTCACAGCTGCAGTTTTTATAGACAGCAGCATTACTTTTTCCACGGCATACCAACTGCTGAGGGAAACTGAGGCTGAGTTTTAGTTGTTGATCTTTATATTATGCCAGAATGTAGCTAACATGAATATTTCTTTAAAGGGAAAATGAGCATTTGAAAGAGGCTATAGCTGAGACCTTTGGTCAGAGATGTTTGTTGTAGCTCTTCTTTGGAAAAGTAGATACAGGACAGAGATTCTGATCTGGTTTTCCAGTTTTGCAAGGAAAAGAAAGCCTTAAATCTGTACCACCTCAGATTCCACCCATTCCATCCCTCATAATGTCTTTAATCCATTGATGATTGATGTAAACAAGTTTTACTGACTACAGCTCTCAGATACGTGAGTTTATTAGAAACTGTGAAAAGCAGCATCTGCAAAGGAAAGAGGGATACAAGGAAACGCTGTGCTGGAGATTTCCTTGAGGAGGAGCTCAGCAGCAGGGGCCTGAGCCCAGCAGCTATCCACTGGGTTCGTTTGCCAGCTGGCCGAGCAGGAGGTGCTCACTGGCACCCTCATCCCTCCGGACCGGCCGGGATGCACGCTGCCGCTTGGGCAACATGGGGGATGTCAGAGAGATGACAGTGTGGGTGGAGATGGAGGACGAGGGGATGAGAGGAGGATGCCGTGGGAGGGTATTGAGGCCATAGGGAACACAGTGAGGATTTGGGATGGTTGGTGGGGAGGAGGGGAATAGGAATATAGGACACGGTTTCATAGTAAACTAGGCTTCGTTAATGATGCGGCTCTCAGAACTGTTTGTTTTCTAACTTGCAAAGAGTCTGTCAAGTGCTGCCTTTTTTTCTCTCTTAGACTTTTCTCCTCATTACTGTGTTCTTTTCTTTATTGCCATCCCATGCTGTGACTTTGATTCTCTGCTCTGAGTCACAACATATCCACTGACGCTTTATATTTTGAAATGCCTTCACGTCAGCATTAATATAAGAATGCATTTTGACATAATAATTGTATCCAGTTATTGACCACATAATCAATAGTGTGGAGTTGGTAGAACCTTTACTGCCATTTAAATCAAATCATTAACCAAAGCAATAAAAACTTAAATGTATAGATCTGTAAATGGTCCTAACGGTTGCTTTATATTAAAGGGAAAAAACAGGACTTGAGTTGGGTTTTTTTCCTCCCAGTCATGTATAAAGCTGCCAAATAAGATGATTTCATCCTTTTGTTCATCTCCCAAGCAACCCCAGGATTAGGCACAAATTACCTCAAGTGTCAGGCTGGGCTCCCGGGGAGCAGCGGGCAGTGTCGGAGGGGACTGCAGGCCATGTCACGCCTGGATTGCACCAGCAGAGTGATCCGGGAGCCACAGTCGCACGTTACACCCTGCCAACGTTTCCAGGAGGCTTGCGCTCACTCTCAAAGCAAAAATCAAGTTGTCAAAGGCCGTGTCTGTGCTGCTAAATAAAGCAGGGCTAGGGAGCAAGCTTGACTGCTGGCCATCCAGGCTACTTAGCTGTTAGCTCACACCTCAGTGCGGTCTGGATACGTGCTGGTTCCTCTCCCTCGAGGAGTGTTGGGATGATGCTGGCCCGTGTGCCCGGCTGGGGCTATCAGGAAGGGTGTACCAGGTCTGGTTCCCTCTGTCCTGTGGGCGCCCAGGACAACGCCCTGCCTGTGCCCAGGCACAGAGCCTGCGAGGGGCTCCTGCAAGGAAAACATTGCCGTCACGGGCTGCAGACCCTCACGAGTCAGTGCCAAATACCGCAATGACACAAGCAGAATGCCACGTTTATATCTAGACCTGCAGGAGCATCCCACAGGGCCCAAGGGCCAGCCAGAGCCCAGTGCCAAACAGCTGGTACAGCTGTGCCTTTCTGAGCCGCAGAGCCAGGGAGCAGCTCCTGGACCTGTTTGATTCAGCAGTACAGATACAGCTGCTGAAACTAGTGGCGTAGACATCTTAGATGGAGGATACTTCTGCAAGGGTGTATGAACTGGTGCGAGGTGATGCAATGAGGCCTCTCATCCCGTTTGCAAAGGTGTCTGAGTTTTGGCGGGGGGAGGTTTAAGCTAAATCAGCCTTTCAGTACTGAATTTTGATGTCTTAAATGAACTTCACTGTCAGACACTGTTAATGCTCAGCATTATGGAAACTAAGACCTTTTATACAGCCTTATGCCAGGTATCTAGAAACTGAGGAGCCTCAACTGATTGGTTAATTTTGAAACTCCTGGCCTGAATTTCTGGCTAGCTTGCTCTCTTCTGTTCCTATATGATACATCATTATGATATGTAAGAATTCCTCACTGCTGTACTTTCTCCAAGAGCCTGACTCAGTTCTTACTCTTTCCAGTTTAAAGGAGAATTACTCCCACTAATGGTAAAGGATTTTCGTCAGTGTAAAATTTCAGTACCAATGCACGTGAAATTAGAAGCAGACAGCTAGGGTTTCAGGGGTGGAGAAGAAATCACGCCGGCGCTGGTACTCACCTCCCTGCACTCACTGTCAAACTGACAGCAAGACAGCGCAATATTGTTTTGCACTCTTTGTGGGGTGTATGGGCTATGACGGATGTGTGCGCACCCTTAAAACACCTCCCTACTCCTGAGACTACTTGTTTGTGTGGAGTGCTTTAGGAAGGCTGTGTTTTTAAAAGGCTGATTAGAGATATTTGAGAAAAGAGAAGACAATGCACTTCTTCGGTCCCTTTAAGTCTTCTTTTTATATAAAATTGTTTCTTTTTACCAAAGCCAGCCTTGCACTGTGAGCATTGCATGCACAGTTCAGGCTTTGTGGTCTCACCCCCTCAACTGAGATCTTGTCCTGATTACAAGCTCTCCCTCCTCCTCCCCTCCTTTCCCCACTTCTAGGGTCAGCTGGGCAAAAGTTACACCACAGCCCAGAAGAAAGGAAAAGAAGTCCCCAGAGATCAGCTGCATTGGGGCAGTTCGTAGCTGCATCCCAAACAGAGCAGCTCCCAAATACCCCTCTCAGGTGTCTCTCTCACTTCTTGTCTCTTGGCCTCTCGCCCCCGGGGCTGTGTGAGTTTTTCATAATTCAGCTGGGACTTTTATAGTCAAAGGGCCAAAAATATAACTCAGATGTTAATTTAATGTACAATGTAAATGTAACCTGCAAGTGTAATGGAGAAGCTCAAAGTCTGGACCCTGATCTGAAACATTTTATATGTGTGCTTTTAAAACCATAAGCAAGACCATAAGCGGTTCCCCCCTACAGGTTCACAGATCTTTTAAAAATCTGACTGCAGCATCTGCTGGCAATGTTGTCTACATATATGTAAGCTTTGTTTTTCATGCATATTCATGCAGTAGGTCATTTATATACAACATAAACAATAACAGACCAAGGACTATGTCTGATGGACCCCAACAGGACTAGGCTGAAAAGAAGATTTAGTGCTTCTAGTAACAATATTTTGTTGGCAATTTGACAGCTTTGACCTAAGCCAAGTGACAGCGTTAGGTGATACACAGTATGCTGACAACTTATTACATAAAGTATCATGGTTGGCTGTCAAAAGCTTTCTTGGAATCCAGAAATATAGCTCTGGCCAATTTTTATGGCAGTGAAAATGTGTTCAGTAATTTCTACCAAGGCAGTTGTTGAGTGGGGAGGCTGAAAGACAGGACTGATGGAGAGTTATTTGATAACAACAACAACAAGTTGTCCACCTGCAATCGGGCAGGTTTATCCACATGGTTTTGTAACCTTCTTGGCAATGACTCAGTCATTATGATACACTCCTGACAATTCCTTCTTCTCTCTGGGGAAAAACATAATCCCAGCAAAAATAACACGCTACCCATTTCATTTTTAATCTAAAAACGAATTGGGAAGGAGTAGCAGCACATGGGAAAAATAAAGCAGTGCCAGTTGGATTCTGTGCCTCCAAAATACAGGGCACCTCATTTTAAGCCTTGAAACTGTGAGGATTCTGAGGGCTGGCGGGCATTGCTCACCCTTGTACGGCCCTGGGAAGCTTAAGGGCATTGGCAGAGCCAAGGGTTTGGCTCTACAGGTCTCCTTTTCCGGTAGTGATTTGGAAATGCAAAATCACAGCTCTTCATACTCTTTATCTGAAGCTTTGCTTGCACTAAAAAAGGCAAGACTATGTCATGCAGTTTTGTGAGGAGAAGGATTAATATGACAGGAATGGTCACTTTCGGGCAGGAAAAGCCCTCAGTGGCTTTCCCGGGCATCCCTCCCTTTACTCCTGTTAAGGGAAGGGATCAGCACATGCCCAAGTAGCTGCAAGGACACGTGGTGTTTCGAGAGGGGCAGAGAGCTGCGCTGCGGAGTGTAAGTCAGCAGGCACACGGCTCACACACTCACCAGCTGAGGGATCTGTCCTACCAGGTCTGCTCAGATCTGGGCTGCTTCTTTTTGATCTGGCTTTTGCTACAGTGGTTGCATTCTCTGAGTTACAGAGGTTCCCATATACTTTTTAAATGCAAATCAAGTATAGCATAGCAGACACACGCTCTTATTTAGAAACCTTAATATTGTTTTGACCAACACAGCAATCGCTCTTGTGAGAACGTCAGCCTAGGGAGTTCATTTAAATGAGTGCAGTCGAGGCCGGGGAAACAACCAGGAGGATCCGCTGCCCAGGGGTGCATCAAGGGGCAGCTGACCCCCAGCTTTGGCCCCTTGGATGTGATGACTCTGCTTCAACCTGGCTTGTGGGATGCGGTGGGGAAGCAAAAGACCACGTCAGCGACAGCCTTTCTGCTGCGATGTTGACCCATATCGGTACGGCTTCATAAAGTGAACCAGTACGACGAGTGGAGCAACCACAGGCAACTGCTTCTAACCACCCGCACGTGATCAGACACACAGACCCCTTCTTGTGGCATGTCTAGCACAGTCTTAATTAAGAAAGTCAGGAGCTGGAGTTGAAAATACGGTATCACATTTCCCATAATGTGCGAATTGATGGTTTCCTACAGTCAGCGGTGACAAAAATCTTCCCTTCCTCCCAGTTCAAAGTAACTGTTGAACATACAGATGGGCTGTATCTACACCTTTCCCCTCACAGTGAAAAGTGCTTTAGATGATTAAGAATTTAAATTGTATTGTGAGCGAGAATCTTGCCCGTTTTAAGGAATAAGTGTTTCCTTAGAAACCGGGAAAAGTAGTTTAGGAGCAGACGTTTATGAGGGCGAATATGTACACCATCAATTAACACCTTGTTTCTTTCACAAGTTCAGTTATATTTACAACACTGCTAGGAAGCAGTGAAAGCAGACAGTTTTGTATGTGCATCAGGGCTGTGAAAGATAGACTCTGCGCTACCAGACAAACAGGGATTCACACCATATGGCTGGTTCAGGAGTTTTGACCGATTTAGAGCAAATGCATAGTAATTTCCCACCGGGGCCGGGTTAGGATGAATATTAATACAGATCAGAAATGACAAA
>VYXH01005117.1:2172-28082 GCA_013397275.1 Burhinus bistriatus
GGGCCCCGTGGGAGCGGGTCGGGTCCCCTGGGGGGCTCAGGTGGGGTGGGCTCCCCTGGGGCAGGTCCCCCGTGGGAGCGGGTCCCTCGAGGCGTGTCCTCGTGGGGTACCAGGGCAGGTCCCCACGGGGCGGGAGGCAGCAGGGCAGCAGAGGGGATGCTGCCTACGGGGCAGGCAGGGCAGGCAGCCCACCCCCACGGAAGCAGGCAGCCCCCAATGCGGGGCTGCTGCCGAGGCCGGTCCCACCGTGGCCATGGGGCTGCGGGCAGCCCCCCCCGGGCACGGTCGCCGGGAAGGTCCGTGGGTGGCCCTGGCACCCTCCCACACCCGCCCCACGCCTCCTGCCCGCTCTGCACGGGGCAGGCAGCACCCTGGCAGCTGCTGGGCTATGGGGCCCTGCCAAGGTGCAGGTAATTAATCAGCTAATTGTCCCGCTGGAGAACTGCCAGCCCTGCCAGGGCTTGAGCTGGCATTGGCACGGCCACAGCGCCACAAAGTCACACCAGCTCAGGGCTCTGCCCCACACGGTGACGCACCCCCCCGCTCCCTGCCTGCACCCCGGTTCCCTCAGGCTGCCACCGCAACCTTGGCAATCCCCTGTCACCGCCACTGCCCTCCTCTTGCCCAGGCCAGTGGGGACATGTGGCACCTCAGGTCCCCGTGGCAGCGCCATGCCAGCAGCAGAACAGTGTCCCCCTTCTGCTCCCTGCCACCTCTCCATCCCTGGGGCATTGTGCCCAGGCTGGACTCACCGCGGGCGCACAGGGCATTTTGGGGCCCTGGTCCCCTCCTCCGTGCTGCCGGCCTGGATGCAGTTAGTGGGGGCTGGGGGGGCTGCGGCAGCCAGCTGAGCACAGGGGTTGGGGAATTTGGGCAATGCCGGCCCGCCGGCCCCCACAAAGCAGGCAGGGCAGGCAGCTAATCTGGGGATTAGCACAGGGGAGGCCGCACGGGGGGACAGTTGGGCAGAGGCAGAGCCCAGAGGGGCGGCCGGCGAGCCTGTGCTGCACCGGGCACTGCCAGCACCGGGCACCACCGCAGCCGGCCCGTTCACCCTGTGGATGGTGTGGCCGCGGTGCCGAGTGTCTGGCAACGCCGTGGGGAAGGGGCCAGCTGTGCCCCGTACACCGCAGTCGTCGGGGCGCCTTGAGCACGAGGCACGGGTGCAGCAGCCACCTCCACATCCCTGGTGCTGTCAGTGTTTTCCTCCTCTGCCAAGTGACTCACTGGCAGATGAAAAGATGAGAGCCCCCCTCCCTGCCACTGCAGCGGCTGCCTCCATGCCTGCCTGCGCAGCCAGGGATGACGGGCAGAGGATGCGACCTGCGCTCTCACACCCCTGTGTGCACGGCCACCTGGGTTTCACCAGCTTTTGGCCACTGTTCTCCCCCTTCTCCCAGGCTCTCCCCCAAGGAAGCAGGATGAAACCCCAGTTTAGGAGAAAACTGCCCCAATTAAGTGCTCACAAACAGCCTGGAGCCCAGATTCATGTTTTCATGACCACTGTGCATGTTTTACGGCGCTGCCCCATGCCCTTCACAGTCTCCTTTGGCTGTGCTGCCAGAGGGACCACCCCCAGCATCTCCCCTGGGGACCTTTGGTGAAGAGTAGGACAAGACCCCACAAACACAGGTGCCAGCAGCCCCATGGGGGCAAAGGCCGGGAGAAGCCACACGCAGGGCCTGGCTGCATGGCTGGCTCCAGGGCAGCGAGCCAGAGACAGCGAGCTTGGTGTCCGTGTGTGCTGGAAGTACGGGCTGGGAGACAGGACTCGCCCTGCTGGAATGCAAGCACAGATCCCATGGGAAGGCTGCTGTGTCCCTCAGGAGTGCGGTGGCTCTGGGCTGGGGATGGCAGCCCCGGCCCCCAGCGCAGAGCTGACAGCGCACACGCTTCCATTTTTGTCTGGCAAGGCTGGGAGAGGAATCGCCATTGTCACAGCCATATTGGGACAAATATCCTCGCTGGCAGGAAAATCCCTGGAGGAGCCCCTGAATGGGAACAGGCACGGGGCTGGTCCATGGGGACCAGGGTGGCACCCTGGGGTTTCCCCCAGCTCCCCTGGGGAGGTGGCCGGTGAGGGGGGAAGCACCACTGGCTGCCATTGCTGTTACACCTCCTTTCCCTGGGGATTTTATTCATGATGCAGCTGCATGTCATTGTGTGCGTGGGGTGGGGGCTGCACGGGGGTCCCCAGGGCAGCCCTACATTGCACCCCACAGCACAGGCGCTCCATCCTTGGGGTGCCGGGGCCTGCTCCAGCTCTGCACAGGGGCTTGCAGCAGACACCTCCAGAGGTCCCTCCAAGCTCAGCCATGTGCTGCCGAGCTGGTGGCGATGCAGCTGGGGCGAGCGTCCAGGCTGGGGGCTGCGCAGGGGCCTGTGCCCGTGCCAGCTGACCCCAAAATGCAGGGGTGGTGAGCCCCATGGAGCAGGTTTTGTCCAGCAAAGGCCGTGCTGGGGATGCTGGGCAGGCAGGTACAAGAAGGCAATGCGAAATGAATGGCTGCTGCTGCCGGCAGCCGTCACCCAGCCCCTCCGCTGACCTGGGGGGTCCCAAGGCTCTGGGGGCTCCCCATGCCTGCCCTCGCCTCCTTCTCCTTGCTAATTAATGTCACCAAACCAATATTAAACTGGAAGGGCGGAGGTTTCCTCCTTTAAATGTCAGAGAGGAGCTGAAAAAATGAATCCTCTCAGTTCCACGATGCAGGGGAGTTAAATAGCTAAAGAGCAGCCAACTGCTCACCCGCTGAAACGGTATCTTGCCTCTCCTGAAAAAACAATACAAAGACACCGGACTTTTGTGAAGACACAATGAGTTTATTAAAGCCAAGAAAAAGGGATCCCAGTCTTCCCTCTCGGGACAACAAAGCTGGATCAGTTGGATTCATGGCAATAGACCTTTTTGGTCAACACCAAAATGCTTCTTTTGCCAGTAACATCTCAGATCAAAAATCAAACGTGATACGAATATCTGAAGCAGTGGAGGCTGCTGATACTCAGAGCTGGGTACCCTGGAAAGAGTTGCTCTGCGGGAATTGAGGCTGCCCAGTGATCTTGCTGCTGTGTAACACCAGATTAGGTGAGAGGGCTGGTCCTTTCTGAATTGAAAATTTTGGAACAACTCTTCCTTAGAGAGGTGCATGTTTCTAAAGGATAAGAACTATCCATCAGTGATTCATCGGCTGAATTTGAACATCACATCTTTTGGCTTCTGTTTGAGAACCTTGGAAAGTGTGGTGGGGAATTGCTTGATTAGCCAAGAGATACAAGAGACAAATAAAGTAGAAACTAAATAATATCCTGAATTTTCTAAAACCAAGAAATTTCGGCCTAAAAGGAGAAGAAATGCAATAGTTGATAAACCTGAGATGTTGGGACTCTGCTTTCCTCAGCTAAACTTGTCCCTGTCCAAAGCTCACAAACAACTGGGATAAACCTGAACCTTATTGAAATCAACCAGAACAATACTACTACTGCCTAGGGAGCTGAAAAGCTGAACATTCAGACATACAAAACCAACATAGAGACTATGAGTGAGAAACAGAGTAAAGCCTCTGACCACAGAGATATTATTACATCTATCTAGTTGAAAAGTCAAGTAGATCTCAGTGCTAAATCTGTTTGAGCTGTGTGTCTGTGCTCTGCCAGCCCTCTCCTCCCTGGTGAATGTCCCGGCAGACTCTGCAGGTACTTCTCTGCTGTGTAAATACAACGGTAATTGGAGCCTGTGGCATCTCTACCAGGAGTGGAGAGGTAAAGTAATAGAGATCCCATCAGCTTTCCAAGCTATGGGAGGGCATCCCCTCAGATCTCACATAGTCCCTTCCAATATAGCAAAGTGAGCAATAACACTTTCAAGCATTCAGGCATGAGCCTTATCTCTGACTAAGCAGGTACCACACCTAGAGGAATAAACTGTGACTGAGATGGCCAAGCCTGCGCTGTGGATTCCAAACACAAAACAAAACCCCTTAATCGGAATAATCGCTATCAAAAACTAAAGAGCAACAGGCCGCATTCTGCTGAGCCAGCGTATTGACAGGATGTGGTTTCTTGGAACTTGCAGGGCTTTGGAGACTGAAGCAGCTCATTTGTTTTTCACCTGTTGTGCTACACAGGGAAAATATACTATCCTGGGGAGAGGAATCCCAGAGATTCCTTTTTATACTGGAAAGATTAACTTTTTTTTTAATTTCCAAACTTCTCTTTCTCTTGTCTGCAAGCTGTTGCAGGCTTTTATTGGAGCACAGTACTGCTGGGAAATTCTTTGCAAGCCTCGTCTGGGTGCTGCCGAGGACCGGCTGATGGGGAGCTGCAGAAACCAGGTTACAGCTTCCTAAATTGAGGGCAACCGTGTATCTGGGAAAGCAATTTTTTCTGGAGCTTTCCAACTCAATAATCCCATCTGCCTTCTTTTGCTTCAGCCCACCATCAGCACATTGAGAGAGCTCGCCTTTTCTCATAGTGGGGCACGTTTTTTTCCTCCCCATTGCCTTATTCCAGGGGATCCTTCCTGGCCTCTGCTTTGCTTTGTGCCCCACAGCTGCATTCTCCACCTCATGGTCTGTGGCCCAATTATTGTCTCTTCGCCCAGGCATATCTCTTCTTAGAGAAAGGTGGCAAACTTGAGGCGGTTTCTGTTGTGACGGTGTCACGGGTTCAAATCCTCTGGTGCCTCTTCTGACTGCCTTCCTCAGTGGAGTTGGTAGAGGCACCTCCTGTGGTATAGGACAGTGTTTCTTCTGACTATCCCCCAAAAAGTGACTGTGACTGCAGCACGCGCAAGGATGGTTAGCACAGCTCTGTGTTTCCAAACTGTCTTTCACCTCCTGCAAAGAGGTGTTTTCTCTGCTACATGCCGCTGTAGCTGTGGGGCTGACTTTCCTGCCTGAAGCTGTGTTTAGGTCACCCTGAGGTGTGCCATCCCCAGTGACCTGGTTCTTCACATGGGAGTCTCCGTGCTGCTCCCCCACTGCCATGCAGGAGGGCTGAGACTGATCGGAGGAGCTGCAAGACCCCCTGCCTCGGCAGCGTGGCCCGCACGCGTTCTCCTTGCCCAGAGCACAGTCCTGGCATGGGCCAGGGGAGGTCTGGGAAGAGTTATCTGTCATGTGAGGGGGGAGTCTGGCACTTGAAATGAATGTGTGCAGCTCAGCTAAGGCGTTAGGAAGCTTCAGGAAGCCTAGTTCTTCACACTGCTTCAGGTGCTGATCCCTCAGCTGTGCTGGCAGCGACTCCAGACCCTCCTTCAGCGACTGGACACTGGATTTCACATCCAAAATCTCCACATCTTTCTGGGGAAGCAGCAAGTAGAGCAGAAGCAGTAAGCAACACATTAAAAGGTGCAATAATAGTATTCAAACAAGAAACTTTAGGTACTATGTGTCAGCTAGACCCCTTAAGTTGGGTATCAACCCGAAGATCAGCAATTTGTATCTTCCTGTGTGATACGTGTTCTCAAACTGTCCCACAAAAGTGAGAGGTTTGGGATTGGGGCATACCCTTAACCCGCTGGGTGCCCCCTCTCCCAGCAGCACTGCCTTCTCACACACTGGCATGACACACCCTTGTTAAAAGCAATTGCTGCAGCAGGGCCTTTGGAGAAACCAGACCTGTCCAGGAGGTCTCTGACAGTTCACTCTTTTGTCTCTGACACCCACTTGTTCTTTTTTTCACTTCTTTTTTCCTTTCCCTAGGAAACCATCCAGCTGAAGGGCCAAAGCACTGCACTTCTGTGAGATGCTTTCCCCTTGCAGGCACTCGCTGCACTACCTCCTCCAGCGAAGGCATCTGCCAGCGTGAGGAAGCAGTGCTCCATCATGGCCTGCCACGACAGGGGACTGTTGTGCTCCCCTTTTATTGACCAGGGTTTCATCAGAGCTTACAGCACTGTTAGCCAGCGATTGGGTAAGCATCAGTCAGTATCTAGCCTAGAATTAGCATTTTAATATCTCTTTCCCCCTTCATGACAATGGAAGCAGTCTACTTTATAATCCACCATTCGAAGGCAATTTAATATTCAGTTAATATTTTGAAGAAGCGGGAGAAATTCAGAACAAAAGATTAATTTCTGCACTTACGGCTGCAAGTCTCCTCTCCATCTCCAGCAGCGCCTGCTCCATTTGGCTTTTATCTGTCAGAGCTTTCAGCACTGAGCCATAGTGACTTTGAAGAGCTTCTTGCACTAAACAGGGAAATCAATAAAAAACACATTTGGTCTTTCATTTGTAAATGTGAATAAAGTACTATCAATACTATTGCTACTTCCTCCATGGCTTGGCATGAAATACTTCACTGTGCTGTGCAACCATAGTGATTCACCTGCTGAGATATCCCCGTGCCCCAAGCGATGAACAATAGGGTAGATGTTTAATGCAAAGCACTTGAAATTTATAAGATGCTGTGTATAGGCCAAACCTCATTTATTGTGCTCTGTTAATATGGCAGCTGGAGCTGAAAGGCTACACGAAGCTGCAAAACTTGGTTGGCTCAATGCAAGGAAGGTTGCGGCTTAGTTGTCTGCCAACTGCACAACAGGCATGGCCAGGGGAGGGGGACTCCAATATAGTTGAGCCACCCCAGTATAACTAACCCTCTTCTGTAACCAGCTGATGGTAAATGGGAGCTTGAACACATGGTGGGAAGAATAGTATTGCTGATAACAGCAAGGAGACGCAAGAGGTTCATGGCTAAGAAGCGCAACCAGAGACTACATGACAGAAATGCGCAGGAGGCTGGTAACCTAAGGAAAGCTGCCTGAAGGGATAGTGGGAAATTATGGAGTGTGCAAAGCATTGGGATTTCCAGTTGCTTGGCATAGGAAGAGTTGGAGTCAGAAACTGTCTGAACTAGGCAGCTGTGCCCAGTGCTTGGGCAGCTGCAGCTGGAATACTGGAAGGTAGTGGGGCCCCTGGCAGTGTCCTGTGGGGACACAGACCCCCTGGGAAGGTTTTAAATTGGAGCAAGATGCTCTTGGCTTCAGTCAGTCTTGCTGAAAAACTGATAAAAATAATAGGGATTTGCGTTATATGATTGCACAATAATATAACTCCCCCCATGCAGGTGCAATGATTCTTCTAGGAATCACTGCTGTGCCTAATACACTACTGCACGGGAACACAGGCTGCAGCATATGTGGACATGAAAAATCCTTAGCAATCTTATGGAAGTCTTCCTTTAAAATCGTAGATTAGGATGGAGAGAAAGAGCTGTTCGCTAAACATGTCTGGTCTTCCCTGTGAACAGCACAGGAGGGTGTGTACAGATGGTATGGCTGGGGTGGAATGTTGGCTGGTTGGAATAAAACAGGATGCAAAGCACTCCTGCTAAAACAAAGCATTGCCAAGGCAATGGGCTGGGATAAACGAAACTCTGGAGTCCTGGACTAGCACTGCACACCTGAGAAAAATCAGAATAAACCCTACATTTCAACAAGTGGCTACAAGAGCTCTGTAATTAATTAATCCTCTTTTGCTACAGATCCAATGTGTCTGATCGACTTTGGTGTCGGTGGAGCTGAGAGCCTGGCTGAAGCTATTGCTGCATACGGAGTATTTATCTGAGCTCTTCAGTGCAGCACCTCTCGCCCCAGAGAGGTGCGCTCACGGGCTGCAGAGCCGCAGAGCACTCGGGATCTCTCCTCCCCCTGCCCAGCTATTTTCATTAAGTTTGCAGGGAGTTAATTGTCTCGGTGAGCTGTGCTCTTCTCTCAAACTCGAGATGGAATTGGTCAAAGAGTTAAAAACTACTAGGGAGAGGCAGGCAGAAAGTGATTGTACAGGCTTTATTTCTGTAAAAAAACCATGGACATTTAAAAAAGGTACATTTGGGAAGGAAGAAAGGAACGAGATCTGAGCAATTATGGGCTTACTAGTTTGTTCTCATATTGTGCAAGGTTTTAGAATAGACCTTAAGGGAAAGAGTACTCAAAGATATGGAAAGAAATGGAATAAAATGGAACAAGATATTATAAAAGGCGGCTTGTGCCTGACTAATGTAATACACTCAGATAAGATAGGTGCCTTCTTAGACAAAGGCATCGCAGTGGGCTTTCTGTAGATTCAAACAAAGCTTTTCAGTGGAAGGTGTCATGTAATGTGAAAAAAGCTGAGAAATAGTAAGTGGATAAGCCTCAATGAAAGGGAAGACATTAGCTCTTGAGAGGGGTGGCATGAGGGGAAAAGATGACTCTGGAAGGTGCCCCTCAAGGCCTAGTCATGAGCCAAACCTGCTTAAAATCTGTCGTAGTCACCTGGGTGCAAAAGCCAACAGGCATTTAGGTAATTAGCAGGTGACACAAAGACGCAAATGCCAGCACCAGGGGCAGTGTGGCATGTGGTGGTGCGCAGGCTCTGGCTGACGAGAGCTGCTGTGCACTCCGGAGTGGCTGGAAACCTGCTGCCTATGTGCAAGGAAAAAAAAAGAGATTGAACTGGGACACGTGCAGAGAAAAGCTACAAGATAATTAAGTGCTTAGATGATAATCTCTTCTTACGAAAGGAGATTGAAAGCGTTTGGCTTATTCAGCCACGCAAACCAGAGGTGTCTGGTGGCACAGGGCTGGAGGTGCTGCTGCAGTGTAGCAGGGCTGCCGCTCGAGGGATGGGGTGCTTGCCGAGAGCTGCCTCCCAGCAGCAGGGAACCTCTGTGCCAGGCTGTAGGTTTAACTTCATTTGCCTTCCTCCAAAGGAGTGATGCTTGGGCACAGTGCACGCTGCTGTCATTTGGGAGAAGGAACCCTGCAGTGGCCTCGTTCACGCGTCTTCCTCACACACATCGAGTTAAACCACCTCCTGGACCGAGGCTTGGGGGGAATTTCTCCATTTTTTCAGGATGCCCATCACCACATGGCTTTACCTTGTTCTCCGTAGGAGTGTGGCTGTTTTCTGAGGATTATCTGCACATATTTCAACTAATAAGTTGTCGTTGCAGGCAATTTGGTTGTCCCAGCTCTCTCACTGCCGTTTTTAAGCTTTTAGTCTTTTGTTCTGACAGACTTAGACTTTTTTACAAACCACTGGGGGAACGCTGTGGATTGCAGAACGGGTTTGTAACGGTAGAGTGAATGTTTGAGTGGGCCTTTTAGACTTTGCATCTCCCTGGTTAGACCTAAGGGCTACCTGCAATCCAAGAGCAGGTTTTTGGGAGCCTGCCAGCCCCCTCCTGGCCTGCAAGCCTATAAAGAGGAAGAAAGCAGCAGCCACTGAAGGAAGAAACTCCTTTCACGTCACTTCATCACCTTCCATCTCTACACAGTGAGGATATAGGAAGGCCAGCATCAACAAGCTTACCTCGGCTTGCTGCTCTTCCCCATACTCTTAATTTTAGTTCAGAATTATTTTTAAAACTTTTGATTTTCCTAGTCTGTCTGTTCTTCTACAACATGGTATCCTCAGCCTAAAAATAGCACTGCATCCACTGGGCTTGTGATCTGCACATACGTTTGACTCAGCACAGCATGCTGCAGGCAAGCAACCAACAGCCAGTCTTTTGAATGTGTTTCATTTGTACATGTAGGAGTATTCTGCAGAAAAAATCCCCTCAGTGCAGGGGAGGAGCACTCTTCTTCCCTCTTTGGCTTCCAAACCAGAGGAGTGTTCAGACTTGCCAAACACTACTAAACAAAATAAAAATAAGCGTTAATCTAGACTTAGAAAAATAGGCGTTGAGATGGCCAAACTAGATCAGATCAAGCACCCTGTTAGTCAAGTCTCTTGTCTTTGAAAATGATCAAGAACGGCTGCTTCAGAGAAAGTTTTCTTCAAATAAACCCCCCAGCAGATAGTTATTGAATAACTTGAACATAGAGGGAAAATCTTTACTCAGTTAATGGGTGGCTTACGCATAGACTTGTGCCTCTCTTAAGGTATTTTGCTCTAAAGAAACCAATTTTTTGGAATATGGTTGTGTTTTGATTTGCTGCACCATTGTCTTCGGATGCTACTGATTTACATAAATAACATATGGAATGTGAAATTTGGTATGAGATAAAAGGCTGTAGGACCTCAGGGTAGGTCTGCCACCCTGTGCTTCAGAAGGCTCCCTGCAAATCAGTGTGCACTCAGGTGCAGCTGCACTTCCAACAGCTGAAAACTACAGTCTGAGCAGCTGATGGAGGGAGCGTCAGCCTCCCAGCCGGGGAGTATTAAACAGCAACTGCTTCTGATGCCTATCTATCATCGTCTATGCAACTCGTCCTGAGATTGGCACTGACAGCGCAGAGGCTTTAAATAACACTTTGGAGGGAGGCTGGTTCCCCCGCGCCCAGGTTCAGTAGGGGAAATAGGAGGTGGTATAAACCTGGTGAGACACGAGCAGGGAAGACAGCTATAGAGCTCAGCAGAGCGCTGTGTTTTCTCCCTGGGCAGTAACTGTGCTGTGCCAGTGGATGAGACATTCGGGCTGTCATGGCTGCATCCTGCTCGGACATAGCCCAAGTAGTCAGCTGGCAGGTTTGTGACTGCTTAGCCTTGGTCCCCTTCCACAGCAAGGCAGAAGACACCTGCATCGGGGGACTGTGGGATGAGCTGTCCCTGATCTCAGCCTGCTGTATGGCAGAGAGTGCCCCGGCCCTGAAGCGTGGCATGGAGAGGTTGCGGTATTCACGAAGACAACCACACATCCTCTTACTATCCATGATGAGGCATTTTGAAATCTGGCTAAGTCCCTCTTCTCAACAACTTTCATTGCCAGTCACTGCACAGCTAGTGAGCAGCTGCATGGGAAAGGCATTTCCTTTATCGGTTTTAAACTTTTTCACTTTTCAACCCATACAGAACATAAGGGAGTCTGCACTGGATGTCCCAGTCTGGACCATACTGTTCACAGTAAACAAGCTCAAATCCCACCATTATAAACACAGCAAATTCCCCTAGGCACCTTGCCAGCAGCTACTGGGCCTCGGGAGTCTCAAAGCAAGTGATGTTTGAAAACTGCCCACTAGGCACTGGATTTTGTCAGAATTGCATCAGCCCGTACCTCTGTAAGGGACATATTTCACATTATTTTGTCACCCTTGCTGGCAGGAGCATCAGAGGCTTGCCTGTGGTATGCTGGCTGGGAATATGCTTCTCATTTGCAATGAAGTCAAGGTAGTGCGGAGGATATGGCTGTTATGAGCTGTCACGGCTGGAACTACCAGATACCAGAAAAGCAAAGCAGTTCAGAGAAGGCTGAGCTGTGAAAATCGGGATTTGTATTAAAAAAATAAAAAGTTTTGATAGAAGTGTGGGTATACAAATGGAAATGAAAAAAAAAAAAAAATAAATGAGTTACAGGAGCTGAAACCAGAAGGAAAGAGCAAATGATAAGCACACAGGTCAACCAGAGAAACGCTGTAGAAGTTGGAAGAACTGAGGACATAGGGTCTGCTTGCCCCTTTACATCCCTGTGCACAGCACACTGAGATGTGAGCAAGGAACAGACCAGCTGTGCCTGTGTGGAAGCTGCTCAGGCAAATGTCTCATCTCCAGTGCCAGACACAGCTCTATCCACTGTGTGCAAGCACATATGGACAAATGCTCAAAAGAGAACATTTTTAAAATCTTACTGCATAGAGAATGCCAGCCCAACAGCATTTGGAAATGCTTTGGAAATATATTTTGAAAAATATTTTCTGTTTTGTTCTCTCCCAGTGGCTATGTAGACTGTGCCAAATGTGCTTGCTACCCACTGCTATAAATGAAGCCTGTGATACTCCTTATAAGCTTTTTATGAAGACAGACTTGATTTCAAGTTATACCTTTGCTTTTCAGAGCTGTTTGAATGTCCTGGTGTACTACTTCTCTCCTTGAAGAGAGCCTCTTCATCTTCTGCATTCCTCTCCTACATGTGAAATCCTCCACTGCCAATGATTTACCATGTCTCTACTATGTCACCCACATCCCAAGGTACTGCATCATCAGTCACTGACATTCAGTGCTTTATCAGCTCTGAATTTAGCTCTTTATCAGCTCAGTTTTGAAATTGTATACCAGTTTTTCAAGGGAATTGCCTCAGTTGGGATCTTTTCAAGGCGCTAGTGCAGGTATTTATTTAGTGGGAACTTAATTATCCATTGCTGTGATACCAGTCAAATGGCAGTGTTTATCAGCAATTAACCAGTGACAGATGAACCCTCCCAGAAATATAAAAAGAACAACATTGTGGAGCGTACGATGATTTTCATTATATATTCAACATTCTGCAGCATGATACATTACAGAAAGTGCCAATTTTTCTTTTCAATTGCTTTGAAAATCTAGCAGCAGGCACCTCTGGGAGGTTTCTCATTTCATTCAAGGCACATTTATTTAAAATGGGTATGGAGAATAAACAGGACAGCTGAGCAAATGGTATGGAATGATGAGGGGGAATCATGAACAACAGATTTGATTTTCAGTGCCATGACAACAATTTCTGTGCACGAGATATATGAAATTAGGCAAAGTCCTGCCATAGAGTGGGCAAGTTGAGGCACTGAAGTAATTAGGACATGGGCAAATGCATAATAGGGAGCTGCTTGTGCTGGCCAAAGCAGAAGGCTTCTTGCTTAAATTAAGTTCCCACCAAGAGTACTTGCCAAGCTCAGCAAGGGAGTGTTCTTAGTATAACAAGATTGGTATTTTCAACATACAGGCTATCACGGCCTCAAGCAGAACGCACCAGACTCCACTCTTTTTGCCTGAGAGGGCTGTGTTGACTTAAAGGGTATCTGTCAAAGCTGTGCTTTGTGGAAGCCACATTTTACCACACAGTGAATATTGTAGTACTTTTGTGAAGGTTTACTACCTTGAACTCACAAGGTGTAACCCACTTCACATTTCTTGCATGCATTGAAGCTGGCCTCTTGTTCTTGCACAGAGCAGGGCAAGCACTGAGCAGAGCCCTCACAGGATGTTGATAAAAAATCATGCCAGCATTAAAAATTAATGCCCTCCCAAAGGCTCAGGTCTAAGCCAAATTAGAAACAATTTCTCTGAAGCACTTTCCCTCAGTAAAGGCTGTAGTGACTAGCCACTTCAGAGACAGAGCCGTTCAAAAGTATTTTACATTATTGGCTTTTTTGGGAGTCCACCTTTTTACCATGGCAATAATGTGCTTCACTATGTGCTTCTTACTTATGAAATGAGCAGTACTAGTTTTTCTTGTATCTAAAATATAATCAGTTCAAGCACAGAGGAGTGATGGAAGACTTCAAACTAACAGGAGAAAATCTGAGGAAGCCCTAAAAACTGAAACTGGATACTCAGGATATAAATATCTAAGTTATTTTTACTGTGTATTCCAGTAGTGCTCCAGATAGATAGTCTAAAAATGATCATACTCCAGGCAGAACACAAAAACATAGAGGTGTATTTATCCATGGGTGAGTGGTGTCTAAGCACACAACACCTAACTTCTTTGACATAGCACAAGATGGCAGAGAAAAGGAGAATATAACAGAATAGGAATGGAAAAACAGACATCTTTGTACCATGGATAAGTCTTATTTTCTCTTCTGCCTTATGAAGAGCAGCTGTGACTGGTATGACTTGCCTAGTTCACCCCAGCTTGGAGACAACGCACTGACATTCAGCAGTTTGACTGTGCCCTCTGCTGTTAACAGAAATACAGAAAGGACTTACGTGTCTTGGAAATGGTTTCCAGGTGAACCAAAATGGATTTGTTTCTTGAATCAAACATTTCTCCAAACTTGTCTAAGCATGCTTGCAGCTGCAAAAACAAAGGTAAATGAGAAAATGAATACATTGCCCTTTCTTTGTTTGCAAAAACACAGCCCCAAATGCCACAGAACAACGGCTGCAACTCATGGAATGAAACAGCCTGAAAACGGTTATTTATCTGTCACTTGAAACAATTTGTCCAGCTGTTGGTTGCAACCCCAAAGGAGGTCTGGAATGGCTCAAAAGGCTCATGAAATGTTTCAGACATCTTAACAGATTCAAAATAGAGATACTGATCTGTAAAATAGCATTAATAACGACACTCAAATTAATTATTAAAAGGGGGGGAAGAGTCCTTTGCCTTCAGAGAGTAAGATCACATCGTGTTTACTTGTTTCTGAGAGCAGACTACTTTCTTCAGGCATAAGGAAAGAGAACTGATATTTGCAGACAGCCATTACAGCCTGTTCCTGCTCCCAAGGCCTAGAGAAATTCCACTACTGACTCTGAGGCAAGGCCCTAAAGACAGGCCACAAAGACAATGCTATATGCAAAAAAATTGACAGTTATTGGTTTAAAGTATTTGCATGCTCAATACAAACAGTGTAATAATTCAAATATCTGCACAGTAAATGAGAGAAGGCGAATGTTCTGTAGCATTTCTAACTGTTTATTATTTTGCACTCTGAATTTGAATTAACTTACCCCTTGAAGCCTGTCTTTGATACTGGAAATAAAGGTGCTTAAAACCTCACTAAAATGAAAACAACATGTATAAAACAGACATGTAAGTTACTGAATTAGAAATTGAAAAGATCACAGTAAACATGACACATGAAACACTGCAAGGCGTAGCCTAGTGCGTAATGTAAGCACAGAAATGCTTACTTGAGGGGGCGTAACCTGTTGAAGTCACCTTACCTGTTTAAGGAAAGCATGGATTCTGCTATGTAGAGTATGAAAAAAAAATATACACACATGCACATATATGTCATATACATTAATTATTTTTTTTTTTAACTCTCCCATTTTTGGCCTACCATTTGTGCCTCTCAAAAGTTTTAGTTGGCATGTAGACAACTGTCCATTAGCTGCTGGGGTGTTACCACCGCGCTATCTGCTACGGAAGGACCCAGCCTTGGCAGAGGTGACGTGCCAGTTGCTGGGATACACGCATATTGTATTTGGACTAAAATAACTGTGGGAAAAATATGGGAAAAGCTTCAGCATCAACAAAACCCAAGCCAGCAAGAACAAATACTGCAAATCCTTTTCTCCTGAGATTACGCCTGTGGTTTCTGTTATCCATCCTTTTAAGTTGAGCGAGCCTATCAGGAACCAGGCTATATTCATGATTAACCTATTAAACCAAAATGCAAAGACGGTTGCTAAGCAAAGTTATAACCTATTTCCTCTCTGAAGATTCGGGTAATTTTACATCAATCATTTAGAGATCCAAATTGCAACAACCAAAAAGGTGGAGGCCAAGTAGATTCTAGTTATGAGAATTAGGCAGGGCTTCTGAAGTCTTTCTAGCCTTATGGAAAGGAAGATATTAATTCTATTAGTCAAACTTGTGGGGGATACAATTGATAAATTATACGTTTATCTTTGTAAAGATAATAAAGCTATTTCTATAATAAGGCTTCTAATCTGGGAGTGAATCTGGAGTGTAGGAAGGACCATAATTCATTTAAAGAATAAATAAAGCATAATTAACAGTTCTGCCTAAACATTTTAAACTATTTGTTCATTTCTCATAATTCACTTACAAAACCTCTCCTCTTCTCTAATAGGCACTAGAGAATCAAATTCTGCATTATCAGAAGCATAGTGCCCATTGCAGAAGAGAAAGAGATACACAGCCTGATTTGATCAAAGGCTTTTAACAAAAATGTGTTTCACTTTGGATGTTACATTACAAAATGTACAGAGCTACGAATTATTTATAGGTGCACTGGGGAGTTTGCCATCTTTCATTTTTGAGCTTGAAACTGTTAATTTGTTCCTTAAAGTCCTTTAGGACCTACAATGTACATTTAATTCTTGACATCTGACAAAGAGCAGATGCAAATTACATTAGCAAATTACACTTGTCTGTTACCAAAACCACAATATAGAAAAATCTTGTGTACAAGTAAAATTCTAGCGATACGTGCAGATTTATAGAGGTGTGATCATTGCATCTTCCACTGCACACACATATGTTTGGCAATCTCATCTGTCCAAAATATAAAGGCCGTCCTCAGAGCCCCTTTGATCAGTCCCAACACAGTCTATAATATTTTGAGAAATATGGGCTTTCGCAGAGAATCAATACAGAAAAAAACCCCTGCTGATCAGATAAAGAAGGACAAAGGTAAATTAGGTTAGAGTTTTGTTGGTCCTTGTGGCTTATGGCTGAGTGTGTTACATAAATCGCGTTGCAAATAAACTCTGTTCTCTTATCCTTTGACTTTTTCCAATAAAATATTATCTAAAATCTGAAAGTATACTTTTCTTGAAGAAATATGTCATGTATGACTTTTAAGAGGGGAAGAAGGAGCTGCAGGGAGTGATAAGCACCAGCACAGAAAAAATTCCCAATGGATGTCTACATACCGATCATATTTGTCCTTTATTTTGTTCTTATTCACTTCAAAATTTTCAAAGACACTTTTCGCTCTTCCTGCACCAAAATTAAGCGAACCTTTTTCTTTGGTATCTTCATCAAATAACTGTGGTTTTGTCTGGTATTTGGTAAAAATACTGGGCTCGCTCTGTTGCACAAAAGAAAGAAAAATGTTGAAGTATAAAAATAATCAGAACGTTAATTTGCAAAAAACATATGTGTACGAAGTGCTTTGCAGACAGAGATCACAGTGATTGGACGTGACAGATCAGATTGGATGAGGAGATTAAGAATTTCATGAGATTATGGCTCACTTAGTGTGCCAAGTTAGATCGACTCCCTGTGGAACAAAGACCCAGCTGGAATTCCTCCACACTCAGGCTTTTCTCTCACCTTGAGGATTTTCAGTTGGTTGCAATCATCAGGTATGCAGATTTTTTTCCTGTGTGCTCAACACAGAGACTACAGATTAATTCCAGTGATCTTGGAATTGTGGAAAAGTTAAAGATGTCAGTAGGAACTCCCAGGACACCAATCTAAAGAAAATCCTATTGAAGTTCCTGGGAGATGACATAATTTTGCTGCCAACTAGCAACATCACCAGACTGTAGATCAGTTTTTCACATGCTTCAATATACATATCAGAACAAGAAATTTAATATTAATATGAAAGCTGTAAAAACCTTCTTCGCTCTACAAACTTTCCAGACACTGTGTGACCAAAATGGAAATGCCTTTTCCTTAAACCATATGAAAATGCAAACTCCATTAAATTGTCTTTTTTCATTGTGAAGAGTGAATTTCCTTTTTTGTGTCTGATTAAAAGCTGCTGCAGTTAATGGACAAGATCTCCAGCAAAATGCAGAGGACAGCAGGTAGGACCTGGAATTGAAGGACAGCCTAGGGCCACCGAACTGGCACCACTGCTCTTTCCTAATCTTTGCTCTCAGGTGTCTTTACTCGGATCTGGTACTATCTGTTAGCGGTGCAGGAACTATTTTAGTGAGGCTGGTAACATCAGAAACTATGTACTGTAGAAGAAAGGTTTTGAGCGTAGAAGCTCTTCATCCAAAATCGTTCAAGCACCTGCCATAACAACAATACAGCAAGGTAATTTTCAGTCAGTGGAAGTAAATACTGAATACCTCTGTCATTCTTGCAGAAAGCTAATGAAGAGAAGCACAGTATTTTTCACAGAAGGAATAGATGGAATATTTTACCTTAGCTAGGTGGTCTAAAGACATTAGCTTGAGAATAATTTAATATTATTTCAGTAATTTAAAAATGTGATTGAAGAAAGCAAGACCTATCCCAATAATAATTGTTAGTAATCTCTTATAAATACTAGGTTTTCAGCCAACCAGGCTGCTATTTTGTCTAGTCACGTAAATATGTATATGGATCAAGAAGATAACTTGATTCCAGCAGTTACTAACATTTGTAAATGTTACCACCTGATTTCAGCATTTTCCATTAACTTTGAATGGTGGCTGTGTGCCTGCACAGGGCTGAACAAGACCGAGACTCACGTCCTGGGAGTTGTGCTGTCCCAGCTGCATGCCCAGCTCCAGCGGCGCTGCTGCTGACTGCACATTCTCTGGGCAGAACTGGGAGCCGAAGAGCAGCTGAGAATCGCTCAAACTTGAGTAGTCGCTAGGAGCGCTGCTCCGGATGGAAAACTTATTAGGCCTGAAATGGGGCAGAGTGGGTTGTGAATGAGTCTCGAGCAATTAAAAAGCCAAACAGAATTTCCTACACGACCTGCTGGAACTGTTCAAGCATGGCCCACTCTAACATGTTCATTTTCACTCTCCACTCGGAGGGTATGTTCCTATATCTGCATAATGTTTAACAGTGTGTGGTTTTGCTACGTAAAGCCAACTAGCTTATCTTAAACTGCCGCATCCATATGAATGCAGTGTGGTAGCTCTGCACTCACCTTGCAGGGGTGAAGGTGTTTCTCCAGAATGTCCTGCAGACAGAAGACCAAAACCAGGACTGGCCAGCTAACTCAGTTCATCTTTACCTGCCTAGTCAGTCAGTCTTAGTTTAAGGGACACCTTGGGGTTTGCTCCTGGCAAGTGCTGGGTCTCTCCCTTTTCACTACTCTGGAAAATAATTTCTGTTGTAACTCAGATGCTGCTCAGCTTATTTGGAAGGCAGTTCCAAAAGAGTAAACCTTTTGGACTGATAGTTGACATTTCTTGAGCATTTATTCTCCAGATGCCTTAGGTCTGACACACTGAAACAACAAATAAATAGGTAGCATATGGCTGGACAAATGGATCTGAATTGTTAGAAATATTTCAGACATAATAACATGCTACTCAAAAGTTCTATTCCTTCCCTGAGTGTCATCCAAATAAACCTTTTCTGGCTAGCCTCAACTTTGTGCTACGTTGCTGTGATTCTACTCCTCTTCAGAGACACGGCTTCTACTGCTCTGTGGACTGGGATCATGGCATGGTACCAGCTTCCCTCAGCCAAGGGTTGCTCCCCACAGCTGTGCCGTTTCTCATTCTGTCAGAGACTGGCTTCAATTTTTTGCTAGCGAAGATACAGCCTTTTTTCATTTTTCACATGATCACTATTCCATTGCTCCACGTCCACAAGGTCTGACGGAGTGCTTAGGCTAGGTCCAAACATCAGAAAAGCCAGGCCAGGTTTATACTCTCAGTTCTTGCTGGTTTTTAAGCTACCAAAATGGAGAGATGCGTTGCTGCCTTTGGAACTGTGAATCACAGACCAAAATTAATAAAAGAGACTCTTATGCAGGGTTTTCCTTCCATATCAAATCATGTAAGTAAAGGAGAGGGAACAGGAGACTAATTCATGTGTATAATAAAAGATGAGGACCCCAACATTTATTAGCAGTGACGTGTTCGGTTGATCCCCAGTTTTGGAAAGAGCCCAAACATCATATGCACAACAGGGAAGGGATTTAGTAGCACTACTTGAACTGCTTAGTCTCCCTCTTCATTATATAGTGGTGTCCATGACAATATCGTATTAATACTTTTGGCTTTGAGCTCACAGAGTACACTGAGCTGCAGTCAAAAATAGATGAGGTATGGGTTTCTGGATTCTCAAAAAGCCTGATAAAACTCTCTGAATTCAAAAATTCTCCCTTGATCTGCCTCTGGACCCCAAATCTACTAAGAAAAAAATCTGAATACAACTTTTACTAGCACAACTTCTTGTCTCCATCTTGCTAAGCTTGCAAAAAAAAAAAAAAAAAAAAAAATTTCTTAATCTACAGCCAGCATGTCAGGGAGAGATGTGAGCACATGGGCTGCCATGACCCCACATAGGCAGGACCCCTCCTTGCAATGTGAGTATCACATCTCCTGATCTCCTGCACCAGTTTTCTAAATCCTCCTGTCTTCTAGCCAAAAAAGCTCCCTCTTAGTTTAAGTAAGGGTTTTTATAATCCCTAAGTGCTTTACTGTCCTGTCAAACACCTTTAACAGCGTCTGGTACAACTGGTGAATATGACATCCCTTAACCTGCTTATGTTCTCAGTCCCTTCACATTACTTAATGCTTCAAGTACAAGATTCCTATAACAAAGAGTTTTATGACTGGTATTTTGAGGAGTATTGAGCTGACAGGACTTTATGAGCCAAGTGACTTCCCAGGCTCACTCTGCACTGACACTATGACCAAAGGCAGCTGTTCTGGAGCCTAATTTTTCTGTTTTAAGTCCACTATCTCAGTGGTTGGTTTAGGAACAATGGCACTTCCGTAAATTAGGGGCAGGGAGATGAAACAGATGTCTCTTTTGAATATACTCATTCCCCTGAGCAACACATTTCTTTCTCCCTTGCTTAACACTGCTGGCAATTAATTTACTAACAAGACCATCTGGGCAAGCCATGAGCCTGGCCATGCTTGGCCCAGGCCTATCTGTGACAGCGAGATCAGACAACCATAATCAGATCCATGATCAGGCAGCCACAGCTCTTCTAACCGCCTGACTATTCCCCTCAGGATGCCTGAGCTGCAGGGATGCATGCTCCATCCTAAATATAAACCCTTCCTTATAAACAGTGAGGAAACATCCTAGATATTTAATCCCGGTTAGAAGTCCCTCCTAGGTGATGCAATAGTTTATCTCAGGAGAACTTTTAGCTTTCTGCTAACATGAGCCATTCCCCGAATCGTTCATGCATTTGTGTTCCTGTGGTATTTGCACTAGCATGTGCATCCAAAGCAAAACCAGGTTTAGATATGTAAGACAAGTGCCATTTCAAGTCCTTGTCAGGTCCAAAAAATGCTAAATCATCTTCTGCTGACCAATGGAACAGTTTCTTTTTCCCACCTAGCTTTATACAAGGTATTGCAACATCGGCAACTCTAACCTGTTCTGTAATATGAGCGTGATCTAAAAAGTCTCCAGCCCGCTGCGTGTCTGGGGAGTCAGCTAGTTCTTCACAGTCTCAGTTTCCCTGTTGTCAGTGGGAATTCCTCTCCACAGGAGAAGTTAGATCTTTCAGGAGCCTCTTTCATTTTTCTAAGTTCCAATTTCCACTTCCAAATATTTTAGCACAAGCATATGCAAATGTTCACCTTTCATTCAGAGGTTCTGCCTTGCCCCCAAACAGTTGTCAGATACAACACACCAAAAGAAACACAGCATGCAATAAATACCCCCTTCTTGTGTTTCCTAGATGTTTCTAGGGGCATTGACAAACTAAAAATTCATAACTATAAATTGTCATAGCCTTATTGGTCTTTTTTAAAATTGGTAAATTTTACTCTGTTGTTTGGATCCATCCTTACGTGCCAACACCAAGGTTTCAGAGTCAGTTGGAAAAGCAAACTGAATCTTCTACAATTTGCAAAATAACATTTATCTGCAGAGCTGCTGTAAGTGATTTTATTTGGTTCTGTCATCCCCACTGAAACTGTGCCAACATCCCTCTTCTTCCCAAGCACTGTGGGCAAAGCTCACTTACGCCTTACGCCTTCCTGACATATCTCTTCAACGTGAGTAAAGCCTTTTTCCCAAACAAGAGATCTTTTTCTCCTGATAGTAATCTTGAGTAGGATCAGTGCCATAAAGTTCCTCTTCTCCTGATTCCCCTCCAGAAAATCTCCCAGCCCTTTCTGCTTCTCCTCATTCAATGACCAGGGCTGCATCACAATAAATCCAATTGAAATTCTGGGAGCTGCTGTTCACCTGCTCTTCCTCCTGGCTTTAGTCTGTATCTATAGGAACTGGCTCTAGCTCTGCTATGCTGCTCTCATCATCACTATTTGCTGCCTGCCAATGTGTTCAGCAAATGAGCAAGGATCAGCGTTGGCTTTGGGTGCAGAGGAACTTCAGCATCCAGGGGCCTGGAGGAGTTTAAATCAAGGAGTTCTAGCTGCTATTGCAGCTTCCAGCCATTGGCCATCTCTTCACTGGGAATGGCCACAGAATAAAATTATTTTTCTGCTTTCTGTCCTCTGGAATGGCGTGACCTGCTTGCTGCAAATCACTCTCCATCATCTTTGGAAGGTCATGGGGAACAGGAGAGGTGCCTGAGGACTGGAAGAAGGCCGACATCGCTCCAGTCTTCAAAAAGGGCAAGAAAGAGGACCCAGGAACTACAGGCCGGTTAGTCTCACCTCTGTCCCTGGGAAGGTAATGGAGCGACTCGTTCTGGATGTCATCTCCAAACACGTTGAAGAACAGTTAGTTATTGGAAGTGGCCAACATGGATTTACCAAGGGTAAATCATGCTTGACCAATCTGATAGCCTTCTATGATGTTATAAATGGTTGGCTGGATGAGGGGAGAGCAGTAGATGTCATCTGCCTTGACTCCAGCAAGGCTTTTAACACTGTCTCCCATAACATCCTCATCAGGAAGCTGAGGAAATGTGGGCTAGATGAGGAGACAGCGAGGTGGATTGAGAGCTGGCTGTGTGATAGAACTCAGAGGGTTGTGATTAATGGAGCAGTGTCAAGTTGGAGGCCTGTAACCAGTGGTGTCCCCCAGGGATCAATACTCGGCCCGATCTTGTTCAATATATTCATCAATGACCTGGATGAGGGGACAGAGTGTATCCTCAGCAAGTTTGCTGATGATACCAAACCGNTATGAGGAAAGGCTGAGAGAGCTGGGACTCTTTAGCCTGGAGAAGAGAAGGCTGAGGGGAGACCTTATTCTTGCTTCTAAGTATCTAAAGGGTGGGTTGGAGGAGGATGGAGGCAGACTCTTTTCAGTGGTTCCCAGTGACAGGACGAGGGGCAACGGGCACAAGTTGGAACATAGGAAGTTCCATTCAAACATTAGAAAAAACTTCTTTATGGTGAGGGTGACAGAGCGCTGGAACAGGCTGCCCAGGGAGGTTGTGGAATCCCCTTCTCTGGAGATTTTCAAGACCCACCTGGATGCAGTCCTGAGTAATGTGCTCTAGGCATTCCTGCGTCAGCAGGGGAGTTGGACTAGATGATCTCTAGAGGTCCCTTCCAACTCTAAAAATTCCGTGATTCTGTGATTCCATGATTCCATGATTTCCACCATATCCTAAAAGGAATTTCTACGAACAGAATTTGGTGCTGGCCCTAATGCATTAACCACAACGAAATCCATCTCAGTTATTCAGCTCAAACACTGCCTCCAGTTTCCAGATTTCAGGCTGAAAGTCCTTCTGGTCTTGTTTTAATTCCTCAAGGTCATTTTTACTTTCTATGAGCCACTCCATTATTCATTCGGCTGTGATTCAATACTGCCCAGACATTCCTCACCTTGGAAACCGCATTAGCCCTTTGTCCTGAGCCAGTCACCAGGGCTTGCAGGGCCTTTTTCTTAGGAGGAGACTGGGATTTCCATGGAGCAGCCCCGTTTACTTACACAAAACGTATCCCCGACCACATTAAGAAATAGACATCTGGAGACAGGCATTTTTGCCCCCAAGTCTGATGCCATCTTCCAGCCTGCACTTACAGCCCCGGTTTCTCATTCCTCCAAGGCTCAGGATTTTTATGGCTGCTCTCTTGGTCTTTGTCCTGCCAGTCTCCTCTATTTTCTGCTTATTCTGGGACCTTAAGGTGACTTCAAAGTACGTGACCGTGCTATGTGGGATGGAATTTCATGGGATAATGGATTGAGTGAGGCTGTTAAATTTGGAAGCTTTTTCTCAACAGCAGAAATAAGGCATAGAGAGTAATGGCCCAAGTAGGCCTTAACTTACAGCATCCTTTTCGAATGGCTCTTTAATGTTTTCATCATATATTGGCCTTACGTACTCTCTGGGAGGCTTTCTGCTTCTGATGTCTTTGGAAGTAGGTATATTAGTAGCTTTTATGCCTTTAGCAAGTTACTGCTTTTCTTATGGAACAAGAAAATTCTCATAACTTCAATTTAACATCATAACATATTGGTTTCTATTTTTGATTGTCTTTCATTTCTTGAAGGATGCCTTCATATTTTCAGTAGTCGTCTTTACCATGTCAGTCCAGTACTGGTCCTTCTTGCATCTGATCTAAGAGCTGGTATGCATTTGTTCTGAGCTTCAACATGAGGTCTAAATAATCTCTATGCCTCCGGCAAGCATTTAACCCTTTTGCCTGTCCAGTTTCATTTCTTTTTTAAAGAGCTTCCTTATTACTATGTCAGTGTCTTTTTTGAAATTAAACAGTAGTGGATTTTTTGACTGCTGTTCCTCCTGCAGAGATGTGGACTCCAGTTCACCGCTGTCACTTTCATGGTAGCACTACAAGAGTAATACCCTGAATGCTCAGGACCAAGGCAAGACATGTCTCTTCCCTGGGGAGTTCCCTGGCTGAGGCAGGTATTTATGGTGTCTGAAAATGTACTTTCAGTATCACACCCCAGTGACGCTTATCCAGTCAATAAAAGGCTGATTGAAGCATCATTGCTTTTGCGGCTGCTGTTCTCACATCCTCCGCAATCTTTCTTCACCTGCCCTTCTGGCTGGGCAGGCAGCAGCGCTGCTCTAACGCGGCACTTTCCCTAATGAAGTCTGGCATTTCAATCCACAAAAATTGTGTCGTTTGTCGACACACTTAAATTGAGTCTAAGTTTTTTCCACCGTATAGCTGTCATTCTATCCACGTGACCCTCTCCCACCTTCTTAAATAATTGGCATCCCTGATACTACTGTGTCCAACTAGATAATCTGCCTTCTCCTGCATTTCTAGGATCTCTATTATGTCAATATTCTTACATAAAACCAGGAAAAACAGGGACTTCGGTTCCCCTACTCTATTTCTCTGGCTGCTAGCGGTTACGAAGAAGCACATGTGTGTATGACAGATAACAAATAAACATGTTTTCCCCTGAGTTGGCTCCCCTTTGACCCCTGCATCTGTGCAAAATTCAATTAATTCATATATATATGACAAGTATTTCTATAATGGGCAAGGAAACTACTATTATGTTTTCATTATCATCCATCATTGTGGTAACATCAGGCCAAAGAGACAGTATGACTAAAACTGTGAATTTGAACAACAGTTAGTTATGTAAGTGGGTTATTTAACTAACAGAGGCTCAGAGCACCAGATTCATCAATCAGCTTCTCCAGAGTCAAACAAGGGATAAACCTTGCTCTGTTTTTTAGCCATGGGATGCAAAAGGTGATGCTCTGCTGTAAGAAATGCAGCCTATCTTACATATTTGCTCTCCGGATGTTTACATCCAAACCATATTTGCTGTATCACNGTACCAAGAAGGCAATAGAATTATGCAATGCATATTTATAAAGACAAAGCCATGACAGATATAAACATGTTTTCCCCTGAGTTGGCTCCCCTTTGACCCCTGCATCTNACCCAGTGCAATCTTGGGCTTCTGCAGAACCGCTGCCATGAGAGTATTGTGTCACTGGAGCTCTGCATTTTTTAGGGACCTGGTGGCAGCTGCTCTCAGAAGTAACACCCTGACTTGAACTTGCAAAGAACTCACAGCATGATTCATACTCTGCCTAGATTATATGCTGATTTTATGTTTCATTTTTAAAGCTCCCTGAAAGACAGTATTCTGGGGATTATACAGCATACCCTGCTGTGGTGAGAAAGGTTTCTAGTAACAGAAGTGAGCTGGGAAAAAGGAATCAGCACCTTTTCCCCCTATTTCAAATACACACACGCATACACATGTTCCTACAAGTAACTTTTTTTTCCTTTAGAAAAAGTTAATTCTCCTCTTGAGAACCTTCTCCCCCTTCTTAACTCTTCCAAAAACACAGCTGCATTTTCAGTAACTTTTTATGCCCTTTTTGGCCCTTTTGAACTTGCTTGCAAAAAATGTGGAATGCTGAGGAGTGGGTGTTAAAATCTTGTCTGTATTTTCTTCCTGCATTAACAAATGAGTTAAAACGGAAGACTTTGTAGCTGACAGGATACTTGGGAGGAGGAAGGAATTCAAGTGATCCCTTTCCAAACAGGCACAAGTACTTATTCCACTCATTTCCTTTCCTATTGCACGACTCCACAGAATGATTTATATATTTTTAAAAAATCTATAGTATACATTTTATATATAATATAAAAATATAATTATATATTATTATATTTAATATTATGTATTTTTAATGTAGTCTCTAAATTTTCCCTGCTCAGTCTCTGACCAGAAAGAAAGTCACAGGTTTTCAAACTACTTAGAAGCAACTTATTGAAAACAAAATTTAAAAAAAAAAA
>VYXH01005117.1:42288-61872 GCA_013397275.1 Burhinus bistriatus
CGGCGCTGAGGGCCCCGCCCCCCCGGGCCCGAGAGCCGGCGCGGGGCCGAGCGGGGCGGCCGCACCCGCTGTTCTGCATCAATCACCTCCCCGCAGCCCCGTAGGGAGGGCACCGGCACCGGGCGGCTCTCCCCGCCACGGGACCCCTCTGGTCGGCGGGCCGAGGGTGCCCGGCCAGGGCTCCCGCCGGCCCCTCGTTACCGGGCCGGGCCTGGGGAGGGGTGTGCGAGGGACGGGCGCTCGGGAAGGGGTGTCTCCTCCACCGAGGGGTGGGCCAGAAGGGGAGGCTGCACCGGGGGTCTGCCCGCCCTGGCGGCCCCTGCCGAGCCCTCCTTGGATCTCCACACCAGCCTCCGTCTCCCCAGGCTGCCCCGGCCCCGCGTCTGGGTCCTGCCAGCAGCCGGCTTGCCCCTCCGGTGTGCCCGGAGAAGCACGGCAGAGCCCTTCCCTCAAGCACCCTGCCCGGACAGCCAGGCCTGGCATCGCTCCAGTGTTGGCGTGAGGGTCCTGCTGGTGCTTTCCATCCCTGCCGGGAGTGCTGCGGGCCTCTGGCCCCGTGGCACTTTAGCCAGGGCACGTCCCTAGCTAGCGTCTTGAAGTGAACAGACTTGCTGTTGGGTGGACAGACTGGGCGTGCCTGCTTATAGCCAGCTTTCACTCCTACTACAAAACTGCACTGCACAAAACAAGAGCGGGTGGATCGATGTTGAGATGTCCTGTCCCTGCTGAGATGTCACAGCCTCTCCGTTCAACATCAGAATGTCCCTTAAGGTGCCCCAGCTGTTCGCGGGCTTGCTGCAGCCTGAAGTTCTTGGCAGAAGATGATCCATTTAGCAGCCTTTTGAGCGCACATTGTTAGTTGTGTTTCTCCCTTTCTACCAGCTTGGGATTAAGCTTTACATCCTCGCTGGCTTCACTGTGCCTGCTACCGCTTGTTCACTTTGGAGGTGGCAAATCTCACCGCTGGCCAATGACGCTAGCCACGGCTGTCAGAGCACTGCCCTGCCTGTGGGAGATCCCCCGCCTGTCGCAGAGCAACTGCATTATCCTCCTCCAAATCCCTCTTCTGCCATGACGTCTGCAGAACACTTGACTGAGATTAGTCTGTCATGCGGAGGCTCTTACCCGCCCCCCCGCTGACCTGTGCTTCCCCTTCTGCAGCAGCTTTTGGCTTTTGTCTCTTCCTTGCTTGTGCAGCCAGCAGCAGCACAGGGCGCCAGACTGGGACCGGCACTCCCTGGCTCCAGGGTTGCAGTGACCGGAGTTCTGGGAGGAACTTCAGACACGAGTAGTTCCTTGCTGCTCAGGCCCAGACTTTTCCATCACAGCTTTCTTGCCTGTGCACTGCCCTCTCCAATAGCATCTCCAACACCTTCCGCATTTCCCTGAAAAGGATTTTTCACTGAATCCTCCTTATTATTTTGAGAGGTATCAGTGAAGCTAAAGATTTTATAACTCAGCATGAGAGGATCAGAGTTCTCCCAGGTGCATCACAAAGTCCTGCCTGGACTGCTCTTCAGTGCCTATTTTTTTATTTAAAGTAATAAATAGTGCTTTTGTCTTAGGCAGACAGCTATGTAGTGCCCTGAGCATGATCAGAGAATTGTCCCTCAGGCCATTGTACACTAGGCCCCGGAGATGTGTGTTTCCTTCATGCCGCCCTGCTTGAATTTCCTGTTTCCTCCTCACTTGGCAGCGAGTGCCCTTGGATCAACACCAGTTTGCTGTGACAGCAAATTGCAGACCGTTGTTCAAACAAGAGAACAGCAAGGAGCGGTGTTGCCTTGCCACAGCATTCGGCATCAATGAAGCACAACTGAAATAGCCTCCAGCTCTGCTGTCAGGTCTTCAGGAGGGTGCTGCAGCTTTGGCAGGGACTCAGAATCAATTTTTGAGCAGAATCAGTTAGAAAGCTGGAAAGTTGAACGTGATGCTGGGGTAGATTTGAGGTGCTCAGGCTGCTTAGTGTTGAGATGGCTCGATCATGCACAGGGAGAGGATTCAATGAAGGGCTGCTTTACCAAGGGAAAATGAGGTCTGGTTACCCAAAGCTGGGGCGTGTCAAACTCAAACTGGAAACAAGCTGCAGATTTCACTGAGAAATTGGAACCCTTCATCTTGGGATGGGTTGGTTGGGGTTGCCTGAAAT
This sequence comes from Burhinus bistriatus, assembly GCA_013397275.1. Taxonomy (NCBI): domain Eukaryota; kingdom Metazoa; phylum Chordata; class Aves; order Charadriiformes; family Burhinidae; genus Burhinus; species Burhinus bistriatus. The sequence continues at coordinate 44,438 of VYXH01005117.1, forward strand.
CTTTGTTTAGGTTTGAGGATATTTCTGCGAGAGACGTTTTATTTTTACTTCGGAGATAAATCAGTGATAGGATATTCTTGGTGATGCTTTAACTTGGGTTATGCCCAGAATTTGATCCAGTGTTTGTGAGTAGCCACGACTGGGCTTAATGGTTTCAGGTTCCCACTTAAAAATGCAAGATGATTTCAGTTGCTGTAAGCTAACTATCTTCTCTGTCTTTTGAGGTGTCAAGGGTTGTTTTTCCAGTAATTTGGACCTTTTTGAAGCGCCTGCTTGCCTAATGCCATGAATATTGCAGTGAACAATGTGGAAGAGAAAGCTGTCCATTCCTGGTCGAGAATTTCCTCTGCAGGACAGAAAGTGCTGGAGGAAGCCCTCCGAGTCTTCAACCCGATGTCCAAGGACCTTTCGGATACCGAGACCCAGCTGGTGGCCTTCATTCAGAGCCTGAAAGAGGAGGGCTACCAGCCCACAATTCTGAGGAGTAAGGATGTGTATGGGTACAGCTCGTGCACGGCAGACACACCTAGTCAAACAAAAGAGAGCACCCCGCACAACTGTGCCAACGCCGCCGAGTCCGCTAAGAGTCCAACTAGAAACACTGCAGCCATGGCAAAGGTGTCTGCTTCGCCAACCAGCATTTCAGTGAACTCTTCGAAAGTCTCCACTCAGCCCATCTCTAAAGGGGATTCCACAAATCTCCTCTTGAGCTCCTTGAAGCAGACAAGGTCCGGCACATCCAAGGCTGCGGCAGTGGGCTTCCCTACAAACATGTATCCTGACGTGTATCCAGCCATGAGACTGTCAGTGGTTCTGGAAGCTCTGGTGCCGCTGAAAACTACGGCATCCTGTTTGGAGTCCAAGTACGCACAAGGGCATCTAGGGATCTCGCACTCAGACCTTAAACTCCTCAAGGCTTCGAATCCACCAAGGCAGTTTTCTTCAGGCAAGACCACTAAAATAACAGAAGGTAAGGGGTACAAGCGTTTGATAAAGAAAGCACCGGATTCTTCCACCCTCACTTTAAATCTTCTGAAGGGACCAAAGGGTGGAGTGCTGCAGGAGAGCAATGCTTGCAAAGCCTCGGGAGTTCTCAACGGGAGAGTGACAGGCAGCTCATCCCAAGGCTGCACCACAGCACCGCAGTCCAAGACATTGAAAATTAAAGGTAAGGAAGCTCTGGTGGGGAAAACAGAGTGGAAGGACAGCAGCGCTTACCGGGAGAGTGTTGGGCAAAAGAAGAGAAGAGCTACGGAGGCGAGAGAAGCACCGCAGAGGAAGAAAGCAAATACCATTCCTGTCCGAAATAAATCTCGACGGCCTCAGAGCACTTTGAACCTGCTGAAATTCCGGGCCATCAAGGTGGGCAACTCTTCCTCTGATGATGAAGTGAGGAGGAGAGCACAGAAGATTCTTAGGGTCAACCTGTCCCCAGTCATCCGAATTCAGCCCTTGTCCCACTCTCACAGTGTCCCCTGAGTTTCTTCACTTTGTCACTTTTTTTTGTAAGTAAGTAAATACGAGCCTGGCACCAGAGCATGGAGAAGTTTAAGAGTAACTCTGAATCTCTGGTACCTGGTGACAATACGTCAACTAACCTGCAGACGGAGCAGCCTGCTCTCACACTGTTTCTGGCTGTCTAGCACTGCTATGCAGAACTGACTGCAGAAATACAAAAACACTGTTTGGGAATGCGGGATGGTGACTCTCACCCGCGGCGAGCCAAGCAGGCTGGAGGGCTCACTTCCTGTGGGCACTCTTCTGAACGTGGCAGGCTGCGCTCTCATGCCGGGGGAGAACACGGGACTTTCTCATGACATCGATGCACTGTGATACTGCTCTTTTTCAAGCTGTACATTTACTGGTTTTATTTTGATCAAATTTTATAACTTTATTATCTATATATCTATATATCCATATATGTGCATATGGCCCAGGAACTGTGGAAAGATGCACTTCCTCCATCCCTCTGGGATTGGGTTTGATAGCTTTTGTTCCCCCTCCCCTTCAGCCAGTCCTTTGTTGAGAGGTGCCAGGATTTCTTTGTGATTCAGTGTTGTGACAGTCTGTTCTGGGCTCATTTGAGCAGCTCAAAGGCAGGCACAGTTATAGCCACTTGTTTGTCTCCAGAAACGCCAAGCAATTTGGAGATTTACCAACTGACAGTTGACTATAGTTTTAAGCATACTTTTGGTATTACCTCTGCGTAAGAGTGGGGGAGTGTTACGGGGCTGTTGCCTGCAAGTCTACCTGACGTCTCTAGGTGCCTCCTCCGTTTGTTGGTAGTAGACACTCTGAACTCAAGGTAGGGTTTGCCTCCAAAGAGCCATTCTTCCCCGGCACCCAGTGTTGCTCTGCTCTCCTGTACCCCAGGTGCAGACCTAGAACATGAACTGTGACTGTTAGAGCCGAAGGGCTGGAGTTGTTAACAGGGATTGTGTAAAGTGTCCTGCCCACCACGTAACTGCTTTGCTGTTGCTGGATGTTTCAGGAGCAGGTTTTAGGTGCCAGTAGAAAAGACACAGGTTGTGTTTGAATGTATTAGATACATCCCGTCCCAGAGCTCAGTGGGATATTTGAGCCTCAATTAAGCAGAAAAGCAGAAGAGTTGGGAGGATATATGTCAGTACTTAAATGTAGAGAGTTTCTTTCTGTCGGTTTGTGGGGGTGAGGCAGTAGGAGGGGAGATCGGCACCATGTTGTGAAGGGTGACAGCTTTGCTGTGCCGTCTGGGATGTTGTGAGAAGGTGTGTGGCAGGTGTGAAAGCTCTTGGAGTGCAGGCTCTGCTGTCCCCAGGAGGCACTGCGGAACCGCTGCAGGCGGCTGTGTCAGCCTTCCTGCGCCAGGGGCACACTGTCAGATGTGAACACAGGCTGCATGCGTGGGTCTGCTCTCCACGGGGAAGGATCCGCAAGCCCCAGGAGAAACACCGCGTTGGAGCGCGTTGGAGCAGTAGGTGCTGCCACTGTCACCTGGGAGGGACAGTCTCTGATGAGATGATCTGTATTGGGATACTGCAAAAGCAGAACTTGGCTGCTCAGGGAGAGGGAGCAGCGTTGGGCCAGGCACGGACTCAGCTCTGTACGCTGCCGTACGTTTGGATCTCTGCAGCAGTGGGCCGGTAATCCACTCATTCTCTCACCAGCTCAAAATACCAGTTGTCTGACCTAGTAATCTTTGTGGACATTGGCTGAAGGGATGAGCTCCCCTGGGAAGCCCCAGCTCCTCACGTTTCAGCCCCTCCCTAGCACCTGGCTGGATTTCAGCGCTTTGTAAAAGGGGTCAGTGTCTGATCCCCAGCTCAGAGAGGAAAACTGTGGCACGGAGAGGAAAGAGAAGGTTCATGAAGGAGTGAGAGGGCAGGGAAGCTGGGTGTCCCGAGGCACCGCCAGGGTTCTCCGCGCTTGCCCAGGTGGAGGTTCTCCCTTGGGGGATGATTGCAGGCTCTGAATTGCACACTCGGTTCTGTGTGGTTTTACTGTGCATATCTGAGTTGCTGTCAGAGATTATAACTTGCAGTGTTTGAGACTGACCTGTGAATGCCGCTGGTTGGCTGCAGACAAAGAGGAAATATTTTCTTCTGCTTCTGTGATTTAAAGCACCCTGGCAGAGAGTTCCCTGTCCTGACATAATGCTGGATGAACAGGGACCCTCCATCACTATTAACTGGCCAAAAATTGTTTTGTCCCTTTTGTTTCCGCTCCTTCAGAGCTCCTTCAGACCTTTCTCATTCCCACGCTCTCAAATGCCAGGTCTTGAAGTCTTGCACTGGAGTTTCTCTTTTTGGCTGTTTCCCGAAGAGGGCTCTGAACTCCTGCCTGCGGTATCGCTGTCTGACAGGCTGCTCGGTGGCTTCCCCTGTTCCCAGCCCCTTATAAGGGCACCAAGAGCTGTCTCTGGAGCCTCTTCGTGCGGCGCAGACATCCCGGCTGAGTGCCTGGCCTCCGGTGGGAAAAACAACCATGCATCAACAAGGCTGAATTAGGGTTGAGATTGCTTTTCCTTCAGCCTGAGAAGGAAGCTGAGCACCTGAGGCCAGCTTATTGGACCCCATCCCTCCTCTTCACTGTGTTTCTTCCCCCAGCTGCACTGCTGCCTGCCTCCCCACTCTTCTCCGTCACCTCTTGTCTTTCACAGCTTGAGTCTTTGCCAGTCAAGAACTTGGCTTGTACTGTTGCTTAACACATCCAGCAGAACATACTGCCTTAGCGCTGCCATGCCTTTCCCAGCACTGACCTGAGTTCTGTGAATGCTTGGTGGCAACAGCTCACCTGGTGTCCTTCCCAGGCCACCAGCAAGAGGTCTTCTGCTCTTCAGGGAGAGACGAGCATTAGAAATGCCTGTGTGTCACTGAGGCTCCTGCCAGGGAAGTGAGCACCCATAGCTCTGTGCTCAGGGACTTGCCCGTCATCAGTCCAGTCTCTGTCAGCTCTTCTGCACATGTCTTAACAGACTGCAGGGCCCCTGAGCTACTGGGCAGCGCTGGAGGTCGATTCTCTGCCCTCCTGATGCCTCTTCTCCCCCCTCACAGGTGATTTGGGAACTGGGCTGGAGGGATTGCAGCTTGTTATTCACTTTACAGCCACTGGTGCCAATGTCAGCAACTGCTGCCTGTCATCCAGTGCTGGCAGATGGGGTGCCTGCAGCCTGTGGGTGGTTGGCTCTGCCATCCTTCATCTCACGGCCAGGTGCCGGTGCTCCTGGCATCCTGGGCCTTCGACACTCATGTACAGGAGGCTGCAGAAGGGGCTGTGCTGTGGACTCTGCTGTCTGGTGTTTAGGGAAGATAAAGAGTTTAATCAAATCAGGCCTGCCTAAGACGTGATCTAACCAGAGATCTCCTTCCAGAGGTCCCTTCCATCCCATGTTATTCTGTGACAGCAGAGTAACACTTGCCTTCCAGGGACCTGCGCAGCGGTAACAGGCAGGGCACATGAAAATGCATCTCCTGGAGTGCTGTGGTCTCTGCTGAGCGTGCTGTATGCAGGTTGTTCAGACCTGTTCCTGTATTAGTCACTTTGAATTCATCCAAGTGCCTAACCTGGCCTATGCTGTTCCTGGGCACCGTGACAGCTGAGAGCTTTGGAGACTCTCTTAGGAATGCTTTTACCACATGGATTTGTGCCACTGTCACTTCGAGAAATGATTCAGCTAGCGGTCAAAGGGCTGTTCTTCCGACTGAGTTTGTGGAAATCATTTCTCCTTTTATTCAGCTGCCAAGAAGCGAAAGTTTATGCTTTGCCTCCACCAGACAAGGTCCTTGAGCTTCCTGCATGCTTCAGATGTCCCTCAGCGAGGTCCGTGGGGAGAGCAGCTTGTCCGGCAGGCAGCTGAAGGGGAAGCTGACATCAGATACCAGTTGAAATCACATTGTTAATTGGTAGAAATGTTTTGAAGCTCATGTCCACTGTGATCAGATTTCACCTTCTGCCACTACTTTCAGTTGGAAAAGCTTCTCCTTGGCCTCCTCCCTGCAAGCCATGTAGTGTGGTGGCCCTGCTTCCGTACTGTTTGCCTCTCCCCTGCAGAGCCAGGTGCCATAGCGATCCATGTACAGAATTTCTTAAGTACTTTTCTGCAAAATAAGAAGGGATTATTTTGTTACTCCTGTTTTGTAGCCCACTAGTGGTATTGCAGTGTGGGGAGGAGGTGTGCTCTGTGGACTGTTGTGAGCACTCACCTAGCTGGATGCTTCTCAGACCAGGGCATCACCTGCCCAGCCTGCAGCGCTCCCACTTACAGGGCTGGGGGGGCAGCAGGCTGAGACCCCTCCCTGCCTGGTGTTTCCTTGCACAGAGTTCAGCCAGTTGCCAGCTAAGAGCATCGCAGGGAAGTCAGAAGCAGAACAGCACAGGTAGGTGATGCTCCACACGTGGCTCCGTGGCCCTGCTCCACAGCTGCCCCTGTTCTGCCCTGTGTCCTCTGGGCCCCCCTCGCAGACCAGCAGCACTTCTCCACCAGTAGAGCTGGTGAAAGTCCCTCGGCTCCAGCTGTGGCAGGAGAGGCTGGGGGGCTTTGGGTTTTGGGCTTGAGCATAGAATTTGGGCCCTTTCAGTTGTGACTTGTGCTGTGTTCATGGCCAGACCTTGCCAGCCTGCAGGGGGGTGCAGTCACTCCAGCTGCTCTCCCCCTTGGGTCAAGTGCCCTGCTGGGAACTGGGCCTTTGGCCACGGCACAAGGGACGCGTGGGGATGGAGAGCAGGTCAGTCTCGCAGCTGCAGCTGGACCGTGTCACATGAGCTGGGCAGCTTCCTGGGCAGGAGGGCAGGTTTAGGTGGGAGGATCCTTGTTTCGGCCGTGGTTGGCAGGGTCGGTGCTGAGCTGCGTGGAGCACCTGCTGCTCAAGCAGCTTGGTTGGTTTGTGTGGAAGTGACAGTTTCTGTTTCAGTCTTCAGAGTGGCACTGGCCTGTTTGCTGCTGTTGTCAGATGGGGATGGCTTTTCGGGAGCTGAGGTGGCCTGCAGAGAGGACAGCTGTTCTGGGGTGGCCTGCAGAGAGGACAGCTGTTCTGGGGCACCTCGCACTTTCTCAATGGTGCTGCGGCCCTTGGCTTTGCGAGCTGGGTGGGCTGGCACCATCCATGGAGAGAGCAGCAGGGCAGGTTGCTCCCAGGCCCGGAAGTTTGGGGCTCTGTGCTAGAGAGCACCCTGCTCAGGTTTTCTTTTCCTTCCAGCCTGCTCCTGCCAGGACCTGGGTGCTCTTAGGAAGGTGCCAGGTGCCTTGCTGGCTGGTGGAGCAGAGACCTTGTCCCAGAAGGCAGAAGAGCCAGGCCTTGTAGTGACAAGTGTCACCACAGGGGACAGGGGATCAGCCCCAAGTGTCGTAGATGTGACTGTGCTAGTACTCGCAGCCTGGCTGGCTGCAGCCTCCAAAGCCGTGGTGCAGAGGCCAGACCCCTCAGTTTGCTTAGGAAGACTGAGGAGATCTGGTGAAAATGCAGGAAGGTGGGATTAGGGGAAACCAAAGACACTAGCAGCACCTGGCTGGCCAGCTTCTGAGATCTGCAAACAGAGGAGCCGGGTCTGTGGCGTACCATAGCACTGCCTCCACTCTGTCCCTGCCCGGCTGCTGGAGCCTGTCCTGCCCTGTCTGGCAGCACTGCGAAGGCACTGGTGCTGCAGGCACTGGGGCATGGGCGAGGGGGTGCCCTTTGGGAGCAGGTGCCCCTCCTGACCCTTCATTTCCATCCTTCATCAGTTGCACAGACTGGCCCTGCTCGGGTGGCTGCAGGGGAGGTAAGCTGCTCCCCAGCTTGCAGTGCCCCCTCCCCCCCCCCCCGCCAGCTTCTGGGNCCTTGCAGGAGGGGTAGCAATTCCTCTGGTGAGCATCCGAAATACCTTCCCCTGCGCTGACGATTAGGCCTTGTCCCGGGGAGTCCCTTAAAAGCCTTATCATCTGGGACTCTCCTTGTGGTCTTAATTAGCCCTTTCCGTTCCTGTTGCTACGGGCAGCCCCTGTGAGAGTCTGGCGATTTCTGCAGACACAGTCAGGCACGCGGTGCTGTTGTAAAAGAGAAGGTGCTGCAAAGCTACCCCCAGAAATACCTCCCCTCCTGCCCCTGCTCTGCCACGCTGCCCAGGCCTGGAGGGCATGAAACAAGTGTTGGCAGGGGAGACACGGTGTGTGACACCGTTCCTTCCTCCTGGTTCGCGGTGCAGCTCTCCTGAGGAGTAGTGTTTCCCGAGCAGAGGCACAGCAGCCGCTCTGAGGGACACAGAGGCTCTGGGTGGGCACTGCCCGGCCCCTCACACTCCTCTCTGCCAACCATCATCTCTAAGAGACCTGTCTGCACGCCACAGCGCGACCGACCTGCTCCAGCTGGGACTGGTGCCACCAGCTTAGCCATGGGCATCCCAGTGTTCAGGGATCCCGAGCAACGGCTGGGGAGCCAGTGGCTGCAGCTTGTGGGAGGGCAAGTAACAAACTTTTGTATGGTGAATTTACAACAACTGACCATCTTGTTCTTGAGTGAACTTTTTACTGTTTCATTTGTTTGTGTAGAATGTTTCTGAAGCTATATTAATATTTAATGTTTAATATGAGGCTGGGCTGCTTCCACACTCAGTGTTGTATATTTTGGAATGGCATTGTTTAGTGAAAAGACAGTGTTATTATTATTCCGCTCTTTGGAGGGAATGGGACAAAAACTAGACTGTCTTTTTTCTTAAATGAAGTGAACTTTTTGTTATGAAGTCCTAGCAGGTGTCCAGCCCTTCAGTAAAATGGTGCTCAGAACCACCCAGCGTGTCCAGCTTTTCTTTGGGCTCCACCAGACTGCTCCTCCCTGGGCTCCTGCTCCCGGCTCCCTGTGAGCTCCGTGGAATGGTGTTTCCCGTGTGCCCAGCTGCTGCATGTGGCACGCTCAGCTGGAGACCACCACCACCTCTTCTCCCCAGTTCCCTCCAATGGGGTTGGGATTACCCAAGCCCCATTAAGGAATGCCTGGCTCAGGATATGAAATGCTCCAGACGAGTGCTGCCGGTGCTGAACTGGTGTAAAATCGCATAAATCCGCATTCCAGGTTAGTTCCTAGAAATGCACCGGGTCGGCGCTGCACTGGCAGGCGCTCTGCCAGCTCCTGCCTGCCTGCCCACCCTCCAACTTCTCACTGGATCGGTCTCGTCTGCAGCCGGGACCCGGTGGCCAGCTAATTCAACAGAAATGCCATTGTTTGCCGGTGTGCGATCTGGATCCGGTTTGTGCTGTGGGGCTGTCAGTGCGCTGACCTGGCACTAACAGTGGTGGGACCGTGGCCCCGGGCAGACAGTGGCTCCCGTGCAGAAGCTCATTTCTTGGGAAGGGTTAAGCGGTTCTCCTGCTCGCTGAGGATGTTCAGGGAAGCGTTGGCCGCCTGCTGAGTGCACTGAAGTCGGTCCAAGTGGGGCTGGCCAGGCGTGAAAGGCTGCCCCAGGAGCTCAGGGGCTCTGCCGAGGCTTGAGGGGGGGCCCTCCTCTGTGTACCCTGAAGCAGCGAGCGCTGCCGGTTCCCACTGCTGCCTGTCCGAGCTGTTCAGTTTGCTGATGATGGTGAAATTGCTGCTGAAAGGTGCTGGTGGAACCGAGGCCGTGGGTGCCCAAGGGAGCGGGAGGTGCTCGGCAGCTTTGAAAGGCTGATGACAGAGGGCTGTGGCAGAGCTGCTGGCAGATCTCTGGCCAGGGGAGCTGCCCCCGCCTGTGTCATCTCCCCGGGCACACAGGCCACCTCTGTGCATTTGACTGTGGGGCAGCTGAGGAGACTGCAGCTTGGGGTGGGAAGTCCAAGCAGCCTTCAGGGGAGCCAGGAGGTGCCTGGACATGGGATGGAACACCTCACCTGTCCCTCAGATCCCGCTGAGGATCCCTCCCTCCCTCCTGCTTTTACCTTGCTTTTCAAGGCCTGGGATCCTGTTACAGTCACCTTTATCGGGCCACTTTGGATCTCCTCAGAGCAGATGAGGTTTGCTTGGCAAGATCCCTTTGATACAGACATGCTGGCCAGTGCTAATGGCCCTTTATCAGCTCATCTCCTGCCAGCTCTCCTAGCCGAGGAGGCGGTGGTGTCCGGCCAGAGCCTTGCCGGGCACAGCCCTGCCCTTCCTCCTGGTTTCCCAGTGCCTGCTGAGAGCATGGCCATGGGCAGCTGGCAGGGCTCTGCCCACAGCATCCCTCGCCCCACTGAGACACGTGGGACCAGCCTGCGCAGTGTGGGGGTGTCCCTGTGGGCACGGGTTTTGGCACCCCCATGGCCTGGGGAGCTGCTGCTTTGTCTGCCTGCGACCTTGCTTGCCGGCGGGCGGCCAGAGCTCAGCCTTGGTGTGGAGAGCATGTGGTTCCTCTTCCTTCCTTCGGCCTTGGCTAATAAAAGGCACCATCACTGCGTGAGAGTGAGGTCTCTTGTCGAGCACAGCCTGGCGCACGACTGTGCTCCCTGCAGGGCTCTGGAGTTGCCGGCTCAGCACCTGGCCCGGCTGGTCCAAAGGATCCCAGGCAGCACTGACCAGCACAGGGTGAGTGGGGCCCTGGCTCAGAGCATGGTGGTGCCCTCGGTGCCAGCATGGGAGGGGAGCAGGATCCATCTGGCACGGGTGCTGGGGGAGCGCGGCTGGCTGCTGTGCCGCCACAGGGCTCCCAGTATTGCTGCTGGAGACATGCCCTGAATAGGCACAGACGAGCCTGCGCGGTGCAGGGCAAGTCCTGGCCAGGCTGCCTGTCTCGGCGGCCTCACGTTCCGCACGACCGGGCATGGCAGCCCTGCGGGGATGCTGTGTGCCAGCTCCCAGCCAGCCCGGGCACGGGGCACCACCATGCCATGCGTGGGCCACCGCCGGCTTGTACCTGGCCTCTGCCTCACCTTCGCTAAAGCTCCATGCGGGCAGGTCCCTCCCCTTGCCTGGCACGGCTGCCGGAGGAGGAGACAGGCGCCGGCCGCCCTCCTCCAGGAACAGCAGCCGAGTCAAGCCTGAGCCAAGTGGGGCCAAGCTGGCTGACTTCGCAGCCCACCCGGGCCACCGCCACCTGCCCGGCACGCCGGGCCCCGTAGGCACAGGTAGGAGCCGACAAGCCGGCAGGGAGTCCTGGGCATGGCACAGCCCTTGGCACACGGCACAGCCCTTGGCACACGGCACAGGCCTTGGCACACGGCACAGCCTTGGGGCACAGGCCAGGCGCCGGCAGCCGGCATAAGGCAGCACGCAAGGATGGGGCAGTGGGGTCCCTTGGCAGAGATGGGCTGGGTCCCCCCGTGCCTGCAGTGTGCTTCCCAGGGCTGGCGCCTGCTGGACTTTGCCCAGGGAGCCTTGGCGGTGGGAAGGGACGGGTCCCTCAGGAGGAACGTGCCCAGCCGGCGGCTCCCTGGAGCCGAGCAGTGCCGGTGCCTCCGCCATGGGGCATCCCCAACTGGGACAAGAAGCGGTGCCACGGCCCCCTGTGCAGCCGTGCCGGTGTTGGGTGCGCGGCGTGCTGTGCCGCGCTTTTGTTTGCCAGCGGGGCCCACCATGCCGCCCGGGGGCCGGGGCGTGCCTGGGCTGCCGACGCCTGGCCGGCTTGGCCTCCGCGGGCTGGCGGGCGGGCGGCGGGGGCCTCCAGGCAGAAGGAATCGGCAGTGACATTCCCGTAGCCTGGAGACCGCCGTCCCTTTCAGCGGGCAGCCCATTTGAATAAGAATCGTGCGCGGGGAAGGGGGGCTGCCGGCCGCCGCCATCCCATCGCCGCCCTCGCCCCGGCTCATTTCTGCACACCCAGCCTGGGGGGCAGCGGGTCCCGCGTCACCCTCACCCCCGGCCTTGGCCCCGCCGGACGCCGCAGGACGCCAGGTACCGGGGGCTCACGGGGCTCGGGGACCTCCGTGCCAGCACGCGGCCCCACACCACCTCATCTGTTGCCTTGGCGTGGCTTCGAGCGGGGCCGGTGGCGGGGCAGAATGGTGGCTCCCCCCCACCGCCCCGAGCCCCCCTGCCCTGGGCTGGCTCCCATGCAGGGACAGGAAAGATGTGTTTGGGCAGTGGCGGGGCCAGGCTTTGATCCAGCGCTTGTGAGGCTGGGAGCGGGCGGTACCGGGAGAGAAGGAAGCACAAAAGGCAGCTTCCAACCTAAATTTAACAGCGGGACCCCGGCCAGCCGCAGGGACGCCCTTGCCCGGCCGGCTCCGGTGCTCCTGGCTTCCCTCCCTGGTTGGCCCTGGCCTGGCGCTGGGGCCCCCCAGGAGCACCAGTGACACTCGAAGGGATGGATCTGCCCCGAGCAGGGCAGGATGAGGCACGGCACAGCTCATGCGGGGTCTGGGGGTGGCGGGCATGGCTGTGAGCCCAGGTCTGTGCGCTGCAGCCCCCCGGGGCTGTGCAGGGCTCGGGCACGGAGGTGGGCGCTGGGTGCCACCCCGGGGGACTTTGGGACCCAACTGCCCCACCCGATCCCGCTTCCCAGTGCTGTCCCCAGGGTGCACCACCATGCTGGAGCTGGGTGGGTGCACCCCAGGGTGCGTGGCCGTGCCGGAGCTGGGAGAGGCCAGGCCCTGACCGCCCTGTGCCCTGTGCTGTACCCCACGCCCTGCCGCAGCACCGTCTCCGTTTTGCCCGCAGGCAGAGCCCGTGGCTGCCAATGGACCTCCTGGCACTCGCTCTCCTCCTGGGTAAGCGCTAGCCTCGGTGGGGCACCGCATGGAGCTGGGCACCCTGTGTACCCGTGGTGCCGGGGGCTGTGGTGGCCCTGGGACCCCAGCCCGGGCGGCGGGTGCCAGGCAGCAGAGACGGTGGCNGGGTGCATGGGGGGGCAGAAGTGCCTGGGGACCCTGGTTCAGCCCGCAGCCCGTGCCCTTGTGCTCTCTGCAGCGGGGGTGCCAGCGACAAGGGGCTGGCAGGAGCCCAACCCGAGCCATGGCTGCGCCCATGGCAGCTGCTACCCGGCCACCGGGAACCTGCTGGTGGGGCGAGCCCCCAGCCTGAGTGCCACCTCCACCTGTGGGCTGGACGGGCCCCAGGAGTACTGCATCGTCAGCCACCTCCAGGTGAGCCCACCTGGCCCCGGCACAGCCCCGGCACAGCCGGGCACCGGTGCAGCCACCAGCTGCCTGTCCCTAATGCTGCTGCTCCCCGGCACAGGACTCTGAGAAATGTTTCACCTGCGACTCACGGGACCCGTCCCTGCCCGAGAGCCACCGTATTGAGAATGTCATCTACCTGAGTGGCCCCCATGGCCAACGCACCTGGTGGCAGTCAGAGAACGGTGAGACTGGGCGGCAGCGGGGCNAGGCGCCGGCCGCCCTCCTCCAGGAACAGCAGCCGAGTCAAGCCTGAGCCAAGTGGGGCCAAGCTGGCTGACTTCGCAGCCCACCCGGGCCACCGCCACCTGCCCGGCACGCCGGGCCCCGTAGGCACAGGTAGGAGCCGACAAGCCGGCAGGGAGTCCTGGGCATGGCACAGCCCTTGGCACACGGCACAGCCCTTGGCACACGGCACAGGCCTTGGCACACGGCACAGCCTTGGGGCACAGGCCAGGCGCCGGCAGCCGGCATAAGGCAGCACGCAAGGATGGGGCAGTGGGGTCCCTTGGCAGAGATGGGCTGGGTCCCCCCGTGCCTGCAGTGTGCTTCCCAGGGCTGGCGCCTGCTGGACTTTGCCCAGGGAGCCTTGGCGGTGGGAAGGGACGGGTCCCTCAGGAGGAACGTGCCCAGCCGGCGGCTCCCTGGAGCCGAGCAGTGCCGGTGCCTCCGCCATGGGGCATCCCCAACTGGGACAAGAAGCGGTGCCACGGCCCCCTGTGCAGCCGTGCCGGTGTTGGGTGCGCGGCGTGCTGTGCCGCGCTTTTGTTTGCCAGCGGGGCCCACCATGCCGCCCGGGGGCCGGGGCGTGCCTGGGCTGCCGACGCCTGGCCGGCTTGGCCTCCGCGGGCTGGCGGGCGGGCGGCGGGGGCCTCCAGGCAGAAGGAATCGGCAGTGACATTCCCGTAGCCTGGAGACCGCCGTCCCTTTCAGCGGGCAGCCCATTTGAATAAGAATCGTGCGCGGGGAAGGGGGGCTGCCGGCCGCCGCCATCCCATCGCCGCCCTCGCCCCGGCTCATTTCTGCACACCCAGCCTGGGGGGCAGCGGGTCCCGCGTCACCCTCACCCCCGGCCTTGGCCCCGCCGGACGCCGCAGGACGCCAGGTACCGGGGGCTCACGGGGCTCGGGGACCTCCGTGCCAGCACGCGGCCCCACACCACCTCATCTGTTGCCTTGGCGTGGCTTCGAGCGGGGCCGGTGGCGGGGCAGAATGGTGGCTCCCCCCCACCGCCCCGAGCCCCCCTGCCCTGGGCTGGCTCCCATGCAGGGACAGGAAAGATGTGTTTGGGCAGTGGCGGGGCCAGGCTTTGATCCAGCGCTTGTGAGGCTGGGAGCGGGCGGTACCGGGAGAGAAGGAAGCACAAAAGGCAGCTTCCAACCTAAATTTAACAGCGGGACCCCGGCCAGCCGCAGGGACGCCCTTGCCCGGCCGGCTCCGGTGCTCCTGGCTTCCCTCCCTGGTTGGCCCTGGCCTGGCGCTGGGGCCCCCCAGGAGCACCAGTGACACTCGAAGGGATGGATCTGCCCCGAGCAGGGCAGGATGAGGCACGGCACAGCTCATGCGGGGTCTGGGGGTGGCGGGCATGGCTGTGAGCCCAGGTCTGTGCGCTGCAGCCCCCCGGGGCTGTGCAGGGCTCGGGCACGGAGGTGGGCGCTGGGTGCCACCCCGGGGGACTTTGGGACCCAACTGCCCCACCCGATCCCGCTTCCCAGTGCTGTCCCCAGGGTGCACCACCATGCTGGAGCTGGGTGGGTGCACCCCAGGGTGCGTGGCCGTGCCGGAGCTGGGAGAGGCCAGGCCCTGACCGCCCTGTGCCCTGTGCTGTACCCCACGCCCTGCCGCAGCACCGTCTCCGTTTTGCCCGCAGGCAGAGCCCGTGGCTGCCAATGGACCTCCTGGCACTCGCTCTCCTCCTGGGTAAGCGCTAGCCTCGGTGGGGCACCGCATGGAGCTGGGCACCCTGTGTACCCGTGGTGCCGGGGGCTGTGGTGGCCCTGGGACCCCAGCCCGGGCGGCGGGTGCCAGGCAGCAGAGACGGTGGCGATGGTGATGCTTCCTGGCCGGCGGCAGCAGCCAGGGCCTGATCGTCACAAATCCCAGCAGGGAATCAGGGCTGTGCTGAGCCCTAGCGGGATTAGTGAGCGCCTGACCTGGCTCCTGGCTCCCCCTGGCACCGCTTGGCACCCCGGGAGCTGCCTGCCCCCCCCAGGAGCACAGGCAGCCACCCCCCTGCCCGGCCCCTCTGGCCCCATGACCACCAGCCCCCCGCTCGCCCCTGGTGCCCGCCTGGCCCCTCTCCCTGCCCCCCGGTCACGAGGCCCCGGCGCTGCTGCCAGCACCTTTCCGGGTCACGGAGCTTCATGCTGCGTCAGTGGGTCGGGACGCAGGGATGGGATGGGATGGGATGNCCTGTGGGCTGGACGGGCCCCAGGAGTACTGCATCGTCAGCCACCTCCAGGTGAGCCCACCTGGCCCCGGCACAGCCCCGGCACAGCCGGGCACCGGTGCAGCCACCAGCTGCCTGTCCCTAATGCTGCTGCTCCCCGGCACAGGACTCTGAGAAATGTTTCACCTGCGACTCACGGGACCCGTCCCTGCCCGAGAGCCACCGTATTGAGAATGTCATCTACCTGAGTGGCCCCCATGGCCAACGCACCTGGTGGCAGTCAGAGAACGGTGAGACTGGGCGGCAGCGGGGCTGCATGGCCATGGGACCCAGGGGGGTCTTCTCCAGCCTCGGCCATCACCTCTCTGTCTCCCCCAGGCGTGGAGCATGTCAGCATCCAGCTGGACCTGGAGGCCGAGTTCCACTTCACCCACCTCATCATGAAGTTTAAGGTGGGTCCTGGCACATGGGTGCCTGGGATGGTGTGGGATGGGACAGGATGGACCCATGGGGGCTGTGGGACCGGCCCCCCATCTCAGCTGGGTGTCCCACAGACCTTTCGCCCTGCGGCCATGCTGGTGGAGCGCTCAGCCGACTTTGGGCGCAGCTGGAAGGTCTACCGCTACTTTGCCTACAACTGCTCCAAGCTCTTCCCCAGTGTCCCCATCCAGCCCTCAGGGCTGGTGGATGACGTGCTGTGTGACCAGCGCTACTCCGAGATCGAGCCCTCAAGTCATGGGGAGGTATGTGGGGCTGGGGCGGTTCAGAAAGGGGCTGGGGGGTCTGGGTCCAGGCTCACCCACCCCTTCCTTCCCCCAGGTCATCTTCAAGGTACTGGACCCCTCCATCCCTGTGGCGGATCCCTACAGCCCGGACATCCAGGGTGCGTGGCTAGGGGTGCTGGGGCTGCGTTGCCAGCTGGCGTTGGGGCAGGTGCTGACAGTGCAATCCCTTCCCCAAGACCTGCTGCGTGTCACCAACCTGCGGGTGAACCTCACCAAGCTGCACACCCTGGGGGACAACCTGCTGGACACGCGGCGGGAGGTGCTGCATAAGTACTACTACGCTGTGGATGAGCTGGTGCTGCGTGGGAGCTGCTTCTGCCACGGCCACGCCGCCCACTGCGCCCCGGCACCCGGCGCCCCAACATCCTCTGTCCCCGGCATGGTGAGGCACATGCAACTGCTGGCACGGCACGGTGCCCCGTGGGACCCATCGGCCACGCTGAGCTGGGTGCTCCCCCTTAGATCCATGGGCGCTGCGTCTGCGAGCACCACACGCAGGGGCTGAACTGTGAGCGCTGCGAGGACTTCTACCACGACCTGCCCTGGCGCCCGGCCGAGGGCTCCAGCACCAACGCCTGCCGCCGTCAGTGCCCCGTGCCGGCACCAGCACTGCACTGTGCCCAGGGACTTGGGGTCCCATGTGCCGTGTTGCGGGAATGGGGGTCCTGCATGTTGTGCTTGGGAATTTTGGGGTCCTGCATGTCATGTGTGGAGGGTTCAGCTTCCCAGGGGCCGTGGCTTGGGGCTGGGGGTTGAGCATCCCGCATGCCATGCTTTAGGGTTGGGGGTGCTGCATGTAGGGCTGGGGTTTGGGGGTGTTGGGGTGCTGCAGGCTGCAATTTGGGGGGCTTGGGTTTAGGGTGCATCCTGCTGGGGTGTGGGATGGGGGTTCTGCAGGCTGGGGCTTGGGTGGTCGGGATTGAGGAGCTGCATCCCCGGGTTTGTGGTGGGGGTGCTGCCTGCCAGGTGGGGAGTTGGGGTGCTGCATGCCATGCTGCGGTGCCGTCCCTGCAGGCTGCGACTGTAACGAGCACTCGCAGCGGTGCCACTTTGACATGGCCGTCTTCCTGGCCACGGGGAACACCAGCGGGGCCGTGTGTGACGGCTGCCAGCACAACACCATGGGTCGCCGCTGCCACCTCTGCAAGCCCTTCTACTACCGGCACCCCCGCTCCGACATCCGCGCCCCTACCGCCTGTGCCCGTGAGTGCCATGGGACCTCAGCCCCATGGCTTGTCCCAGCCCCACAGCTCCCAGTGCCACCACCCCGGCCCCATGGCTCCTAGTGTCAGCAACCCCAGGTCCCCACGCTTGCTCTCTCTCTTGGCAGCATGCGACTGCGATCCAGCAGGCTCGTTGGACGGAGGTGCCTGTGATGGGCACACGGATGTGGTGCTGGGCATGATCGCAGGGCAGTGCCGCTGCAAGGAGAACGTGGCTGGTCCCCGCTGTGACCGCTGCCGGCATGGTGCTTACGGCCTCAGCCATGGCGACCCGCAAGGCTGCCAGCGTGAGCTGGGACCCAGGGATGGGCACGGGAGGATGTGGGGTGGAGGGATGGGGATGGAGGGATGATGGAGGGGTGGCGATGGAGGGATGGAGGTAGAGGGATATGGGTTGGAGGGATGAGGAGGGAGAGATGGGATGGAGGGATGGGGATGGAGGGATGAGGATGGAGGGATGTGGGATGGAGGGATAGTGGTGGAGGGATGAGGATGGAAAGATGTGGGATAGAAGGATGTGGGAT
>VYXH01005117.1:85368-106236 GCA_013397275.1 Burhinus bistriatus
CTGCTGCCTGGTCGGACTCATCTTCCCCAGAGACTTGTCAGGGCCTGGGGGGAGCTAGGCCTGCCGGGCTCCCCATGCAGCACAGCTCTCAGGGCTCGCTGCCGGCACGGTGATTTCCACACGGGTTGGAAACATTACGTGTGGCAGTGCTGGGTTGGGTGCCTGCCTCAAGCGGCTCTCTGCTTGTCCTGGCTCAGCCTGTGTGTCAGGCGTGCCGAGAAACTGTAGTGAGAGATGAGCTTGAGTCTTGAGACTTCTGATCGCTCGGTGGGGCAAGGAGCAGAAGGTGACAAAAGTAATTGCGTGCATGAGGAAAGTGTTTCTGTTAGCTGTATTCGGGACATGGAGAAACCAGAAGTCTATGGAAGGATGAGGCTGGGGGATAGCCAGTCTCCTCCACAGCTGCCCCATAAAGACTTTTGGGTGCTGAGAGGGAAATGCTACAGGGAAGAACCCTGCTAAGCGCTCAATGTGCTCCAAACATGGGGGGCAAAATGCATCTTGTTGTGCACCTTCTGCTTCACTCCCTGAGCACTTAAACTAGCCCAGTCTGGGGCTGCTGTGGGAAGGGGCAGCCCTTCTCCCCGGCCCCTTGCTCCCGTTGCTGAATTCTCCCTTTTCTCTAGCCAGTGAAAGTGTTTGTGCAGCCCCACCGTGAACTGGGTTGGGGAACTGTTCTAGGGTAAGACAAACTTGGCAGGAGGCAGTTTCACTCTGGCTGGCGTCTTGATCCAGTACGTGCTGCAGCCACGTGGGTGCTCGCACCGGCAGAAAGGCTGGGAGAGCAGAGAGCAAGGAGGCACCTCCTCTCTCAGCAGCATGGCCAGGCTTTCCCAGGTCGGAGGAGGACTGAGTAAGGTTTTGTGTGAGTGCCCAGCCCATCAGGTGCTTCTCAGAGGTACACCTGCCATGCAGCCAGGGCAGCCTTTCGCCATCTCTCCCCTGCAGCAGCTCCTACAGTGCTGACATTAGTGATGCCAAAACTTCTGTGCCCCTGCGCACCCAGGGGCTGAATATCCTGCCTGGCTGCACTTTTCCTGATGGCAAAGAGGCAGAAAGTTTCAGGGATTAGAATAGGTGAATGGGAATAACCTGTGCTTTTCTGTACTCCTCCAAAACCCCGCAGTGCCTGCAGCAGCCTTGAGCTGCCATCAGCCTGGCAGCTGGAATTGGGCAGAGCTCCAGCCACGCTTGGTTGCTGCCTGCCGTTAGGAATAACTGTCGGCAAAGCACCCGAGGGAGCCGAGCCCTCAGCGAGGTGTGAGAGCAGCAGGCTTCTCCCAGAGGAGTGACAACAGACACGTGACCCTGGCTCTCCTCCTCACCCCTTCTTGGGCAGAGAACAATCTTTTCTCAGCCCTCCAGGACTCTTCTCAGAGCTTGATGTCACCCTGCCCAGCAGTTACCCTGTGCCACCCCTTCAGAGGTGCAGGAAGGAGGTGATGGAGCTCCACCTGGCCCTGCACGAAGCAGTTGCTGCTTCTTGTCTCCTGGTCCTCTTGGAGTTCTCACCCTAGAGGTGAGAGAAATTCAGCAAAAAACGCTTTCCTGTGTTTGCCAAGCCCAGGTTAGCTTTCTCAGCACCAGGAAGCATCTGTAGCTGACGTGTTTCAGTGTTGGTGGGGTCAGGAGCTAAGCAACAGCATGCTGCTGGCAGCAGCAGCTTGCTGGCATCAGAGGTCCAGCCTTGCAAACTACAGCCATGTTCACTGCTGCGAGGGACCCTTCCTACCCCCTCTGCAGCCAGAGGCACTGCTGCATCCCTGGGAGACCCAGTGTGTGTGGAAGCTTGGGGGTGGCACTGCTGTCCTCTCACACTCTTTCAAGCTCTCTGGAGCTGATGCCAGACCCTGCTCAGTGTCCCTGTCTCCAGGTTGTTTTGGGCCCTTCTGCTGTGGGTGGCGGGAGTTGCCTGTGCCAAGCAGCCAGGCTGGACTCAGCACTTAAGCTTTTTGGTTGGCTTCGGTGGCTCTTTGTTATGAGGGTGGGTTGGCCTGAAAAGAAAGGGTTTGGGCTCAGTGCCTGTTGTGAGGCTGGCTTTGCCAGAGCTGAGGGCAGGGCAGGACTGCTTTGCTGTCTGGGGTCCCTTGCAGTTTGTGGCTGCAACTCTATATTTGTGGCTACTTGTTGCCCTGAGCTTTTCTAGAACACAAATGCCCCACAGAGCTGCCAGTGTGCTCCCTCCAACTGAGTGCTTCCCTTGGAGGTGCCTCCTGCCCCCGGCCGTGCTGGAGCGGGGCTGCGGGGTCTGTACTTGGTACACAGGTGAGGGCAGGACAGGCTGTTCCCAAGGGCATGGGGAACTCCCAAGGGAGAGGCAGGCTCAGTGCATCTGGGCTAGACCAAGATGCTGTTGGGCTCAGCTCTGTCCTCAGATGGGAACAGGGCCGTGGGATGGGGTGTGAATCGGTGCACCAGGAGCTGCCGCAGGCTGCCAGCACCTGGGGGTGGGCAGAATCCATGTGGCTGGACCTGCTCTCCCACAGCAAAGCCCTGTAGACCGGTGAGTGCTACCGGAGTCAGGGCGAGGGAGGAAGCCTTCTCAGCTCTCTGCTTTCACCACCTCCATGAAGGCACAAGAAGGACTGTTCTCAGCGGGTTGTTCCAGCTCTCCTCTATTGAAGCCGTGAACACCCGAGGGTGAAACCGGAGAGTGAAACTGAGACCAGCCCTTGGGCCAGCAACTCCCAAACCCTGTAAGGGAACTGGCTCTGCCTGGGAGTGCAAGTCTAAGGGGCAGGGGCGAGCACCCTGCCCTCTCCCTGTGGCAGGCAGACCAGAGGTGTCCTGTTTCCAGGCCAGGCCCTGCTGGCCCTGTCTGTAAACCTCGGGGAGATAAATATGCAAGGTGCAGTCGTGCTTGTTAAGCTCCCAGCTGGTGGGCGGAGGGGGAGGAACTCTCCTTTTGCCAGGGAGCTCTGCTGTCATCTGTCATAGGAGACTGTCCCGGGCCTGCTCCTGCTTCTCCCCTTTCTTCCTTCTTAGGGCGTTACTCACTCCCGTTCCCGCCCTCTTACATGGGGCACTGTTTGACTGAAATAGCTGCCGCCCGAGCCATGGGGGGGGCTGCCCCAGTTGACCCTGGAGGCTCGATATTGCAGACTGGGGCCTTCCCATGTCCTCACCCTCGGCTCTGCCTCTGGGTGTTGTTAGTGCCCGCGACTCCCCTGGGCCAGTGTTGCTGTAGTGGGAGCCATGAGCATGACAATTGCTTTCCAGGTTTTTAATGAGTGCCACATACGGAAGACCCCTGGTTGTATCTTGGGAGCTCTGACAAGCCTATGCATTTGGCAGTAAGCATTGTAACAGCTGTGATGAGGTAGGTTTCCTCACCGAGCACTGCGTGGGGCTTCCCGTAAATGCCTCGGTGAAGGTCATATCAGGGCACTGGCCCTGGGAGGGCCTGATGCTGGGGCAGAGAGCGGATCCTGATGCTGTTGGGCCTTCTCCACCCGATCCTCCTGCCATGCTTGCTCTCTCCTCTCTTTAGGCCACTAGTTCCTTGCCAGAGAGTTTGACCACAGAGAGTCGCCAAGATAGCTGGGCCAGGAAGAAAACGTCGCACCCCTGACCCAGACTCCATTACTGACCCCGGTGGGCCGTTTGTGTCCTCCAAACGGCTGAAAATGTCCAGCAGCACCAATGCCCCTGGCCAGAGGAGAGCGTCTCGGGGCTTGGATGATGCCACCAACAAGAAGAAGCAGAAGGATCGAGCCAACCAGGAGAGCAAGGAAGGTGAGAGCCCCTCTGTATCAAGCAGGCCCATTGCTTTTCAGTCCTACAGGGTGGGAGCCTTGCAGCCATCTGCTGCAGGATAAGCAGATTAACTAATCGCTTCCTGCAGCTGATGGTAAACCGTATGATGTGGGATCCTCTTCGGCACAGTGTCCTCCCTGGACCTGTAACCTCCTTCCTTCAGGCTCTACTTAGCCCCAGCTATGTGAGGAAGGTCGGACCTGTGGCTTTGTTAACTTAAGCCTGGAGTTGGCCTCGGTGGTTGTTTCTAGACTCTGGTTTTGGCTGAGGCTGAGCTGCCCCGATCCAGAGGCAGCAGGACTGAAGCCTGTGGATGCTCTTGGAGCTGGAGGTGCTGCTGCTTCCCCATTGGTTTGCTAAGGCCAGATGCTGCAAGGCATTAACTGGGTGCTGACAGTGCCTGCTGAGTGCAGGGCCTGTGGGTGGGGCTGGTGCTTAAGCTTCTGTGTCAGGGCAAGGTGTGGCTCAAGTGGAATAGTTGATGTGGAGTAATTCCCTCTGTAGCTTCTGTGTATCTGATGGCAAAAACGATGCTTCAGGTGTAGGCTCTGGTGTGGGGCAGGGAATGCCTGCAGGCAGGATGCAGGCCAGAGTTCCTGCAGCCCTGGAAAATTGCTCGATTTCTGTGCCTGCTCCGTTACGACTGTTGTAACCTCAAAATCATAGGGTGTTTTATAGGCCAAGGTAAACGAGCGCTTGCTGAGGTCTGTGCTGGAACGGCTGGCTGCAGGCCCTGATGCAAAACCCCACGGTGCAGAGAGCACAGTGTGTTGTGCCTTCTTGCGCATGGGAGGTGTACTGTATCTCTGGTAAGGCCTGACCCTCCGCACCTTCTGATGTGAGGGCGCTCCTGCCTTCCCAGGCGCTGCGGTGCAGCCACACTGCCTCTGGTCCCCTCTGTGCAGGGGTGGTGAGGGGCTGGAGCAAGCTGTGGATCCTCCAGGCAGTGCCTCTGCAGTATTTCTCACACTGCCAGCCCCACCAGCACCTTTGCACTAGTGACTGTGGTGGTCGGCGTAGGTTTCCTACTGGTTTGTAGCCTATCAAGGGAGGCAGTGACAACCTTCTGAGCGCTCCAGGGTGGAAACCGTAGATCCTGTTGCCGCTGTTTCTCTGCTCCAGGGCAGGGTGCTGTTGTTTTGAGCCCCTTGCCTGGCAGAGCTCACTGCCCTGTGGGGGTGGAGCAGGCCCTGAGACACTCCTGGCTGTTGGAGGTAATTCTGCGGGGAGCAGGGATTAGGTGTCAGGTCGGTTTGGTTCCCCAGCCTGATCTGGAAGAGGTTTCAGCCGCAGACATTGGCAGCTTGTGCAGGAATGGGAATGCTGAAGTGCAGCTGGGCTGCATGGTTCTCTCGTTACAGCAGAATTGGTTTGAGCAAGACCAAACATCAGGTTCTCCCTGTCAGATCAAGGCAGGACTCCTCTGTGTGGCTGAAGGCTGAGGGCCTGGTGTGCTGAGCAGAGGCACGCCGCAGTTACCACAAGCTTGACACTGAGACGTGCCTCAAAGCAGTGCTGTCTGCGTGGTGCAGTGATGTTGTGTTGCTTCTACTGTGGTGCTGGTTAGACTGAGATACGGTGGTGTGGCCCAGAGCAGCTATGCTGGGGGCTGGCTTGCTGTGGTGCTGCAGGCAGGGCTCTGGGGAAGGGAGAGGGGTAAGGAAGCAAAAGAGGGAGATGACCAGCACGTTCAGGATGAAAGGCCTGGACAGAGGTTCAGGGGATATGGAGGTGACATGTGAGATTTTGGGCATCAGTGTGCTGTCCCATGCTCTGAGGTGACAGACCTGCCCACGCTCTGCTTCTCTGCCCACCAGTGTCTCGCCCTGAGCTCGAGCAGGCTGAGACTGCCCAGGAGAAGGACTCAGAGGAGGGTAAGTCAAGGTGTGCGCCGGCTGTCGGTGCATGGCCGTGGAGTGCCCTTGCCAAGGGATCTGAAGCTCTCACCTTGTTGTTGTCCTATGCTCTAGCACTGAGCAGAACTAATATGAGTGCTCCTTGCCACAGCGTTTATCTTAACAATAGGATGCAGCCTTCCTAGGGGCAGAGAAGGATACGCATGGCTGGAAAGGGCTGTCTGCAAGGAGAGGCCCTGAGCACATGGCAGGCTGCTTCTGACTCAGGTGTCATGGTACTACTGAGCACAGTCCTGGGATGTCTTGCTGCCCGCATCTGTCCTGCTTGTTTCTGAGCAGGGGGCTGGGCTGGGCTGGGAAAGTCCCAGTCCGTGTCACCCAGCGAGTGCTGCTGGTGAGTTTCTGCCTTGGTCCAGGCCTGCTTTGAGGGCAAATGGGGTAGGATACACTTATGCCACAAAGGGCAGAATGAACCTGATTGAAATTCAGGTGACTGAAATCACCTTTTTGCCTTGAAGACTTCAGAACACCACAGGGCCAGACCTGGAGCCTGGCAGGCACCTGATAGGGGTTCTGCCTGCAGCCGAGTGACACTGCCACACGGTTTTCTCCCTGTGTGTGGCCTTCTTACCCAGCTGGCCAGCCTGCCTGTGTTTCAGCCGTGTTAACGGTGCTCACCTGGCAGGAGTACGGTGCTTTGGTGATTGCAGCTGGGCTGCTCAGTTTGCATATGCAAAGAGGAAGTGGCAGTTTCTGGTTGTGGGCAGAGTCCACTTGAATCCTCCAGAGTAATTCTGTGGCTTCCTTGTTCCCTGGGGAAAGCAGCAATTGCTCTGTAGTTGGCAGGAGCCGCTCCTTCTTTCCAGCGGCTGCTGCTGCATGTGACGGGGCCAAGAGCAGCGCTACCTTTCTGATCTCTCTGGTTCCCACTGGGATTCACCTGCCCTGCCACAACATGTGTTCTTGTTTGTGGCCTGTCTGATGAGAGCAGGTTGTGAGCGTACCGTTTTATTGGCATGATCTGTGCTCCCTCCATTGACCTCCTTGAAATAAGCGTGTATTCAGGCTCTCGTTCCCTAGCCAAGGAGTGGGCACTGCAGGCTCATGCCCCAGCGAGTGGGTGACACTTCCCTCCCTCTTCCTAGAGCTGCTGCTGGACTGGAAGCAGAATGCTGACGAGATCATCGTCAAGCTGAACTTGGGCAGTGGAGCTCTGAAGGTGGAGGATGTGGATGCTGCTTTCACCGACACGGACTGTGTGGTCAAACTACCAGGTATGGGGAGTGGAGGGACTGCTGCAGGTGTTTCTTCAGGAGAGCTTGGTGCAGCTAGACGTGGGGCTGATCCAGGCAGGCATAAAACCTTTTCTTCAGAGGCAATGCCTTGCTGTCAGCTGGCACAGCTTCAGCCAGCAGGCAGGGCCAACACGAGAGCAGTGTAAAAGAAGTAGTGTGTAGAGCTGAGGAGGGCAGGAGCTGGCCTCTGTGCCAAGTGAGCATGCCTCCACTGCTGTGCTGGTACATCTCTGTCCTCTGCTCGCTGGGATGACTGAGTCGGCCCTGGGTATCCCTTGGAAAAGTGACTTGCCCCTGAGGGCAGAGAGGCCCAAGGCCTTCCTCTGGGAAGGAGGCCAGCCAGATGTACAAAGCAAATCCAGGGAAGCTGGCATTACCCGAAGGTGCCTGGGGTAGCGTGGCAGCATGCTTGCAGCCTCCTTGACTCCGGATGAGTGCTCCCTTTATCCTTGGGGCAGGTGAAAGGGGGCTGTGGGTTAGGTGACAGCTGCCTGGAGCACTGCCTGAGGTGCTGGTCCCCCTCTGCTTGCAGACGGGCGCCAGTGGAGCTGTCAGTTCTATGAGGAGATTGAGGGCTCCTGCAGCAAGGTCCAGTGCAAGAAGGGCAACTTTCTACAGCTCGTGCTTCAGAAGAAGATCCCACTGCATACCTGGTCTTCGCTTCTGGTGAGGAGGGGAGGATCTGCCTTGTGAGAGAGCTTATGGAGCCTGGGGGAGCTCGGGTGAGGGTTTCACTCCCTGCTCTTGAGCTGCACAGGGAGCAATGTGGGGCACATCCTGCATCCATGTGCTTCCTGAAGGCAGTGAGCCAGCTGCCTCTGTCCCAGGGAGGGAGGTGTCATCGTACCCCTGTTCCTGCCTGCCACATAGCTTCCAGGTTCTGGAGCAGAGCCCTAGTGCATTTGGGGAAGGGGTGTGAGGGACTGGAAAAGAGCATGAGAGGTGCTGCTGCCTGGATACCTTCCCACTGTGCTGCACTGCTTTTCACAGAAGAGAAGGAAAGACGGATCCAAAGAGCTGGCCAAAGGGGCCGCATGCTGGGAGAACGGGAAGGAGAAGGCTGCTTCTGCAGAGCTGGCCCCTGACGAGCTGAGGGCTGAAGGCACAGAGCTGCCGAGGTCCCGGCGGGAGCCCTCCAACCCCAAGCGCGCTCCGGGAAGAAGCGAGGCCCTGGGAGGGAAAAGCCCAGCCAGCCCAGGGACACAAAGCGGCCCCAGTGCCAAGCGGGCAGTATACCTCAAAGTGGCTCCCACTGAAGAGGAGCCAAATGCCAGAGTCACTGGGAGCGTGGAGCCCAGCAAAGGACACAGCGGGAGGGCAGGCAGCCGCCGCAATGGCAGAGCCATCCAGGTCGATGGGCCTACAGCCCTCACAGACCTCGCACCGCCACTGGAGAAGGTACCTAGGACCCAGCTGAACGGGGCACCCCTGGTTCCTCAGCCCCCATGCAGAGGATGCTGCTTGCACAGGGACCCATCACTGCTGATGAGATGGGTTCCAGGGTTCCGCGGGTGGTGCTGAGAGCTGGTGTGGGCCTAGCTGTGGTGGAGGAGAGGGCAACAGGAGGACCTGCAGTCGTCGGGCTGAGCCTGTGCTCTGGTACTAACAAGGCTGAGCTGAGCATAGGATGTGTGGGGGAAGCGGGTGGCATGGGGCTGTGCCTGCCTGGCTGGCAGGAGTCACAGCGGGTGAGCCAGGGCAGCTTGGGGGTGATGGTGTCTGTTTTTCACCATGTCCTCGTGTCTTGAAAGGCTGTGGTTTTGGCCAAGGAGACTGTTCCGGTGGAGATGCCACCTCTCACGGCTACCACAGAGGTGTTCCCCCACCGTGTTGCCACCTGCGTGGAGAAGAGGGTCCTGCAGCCTGGCAGCCCTGCTGAGGCCTTGAGGGGCCAGGACTGCACGCCAGTCCTGGGAGAGAGCTCTAAGGCTGTCCCAGCAGCCACCCCTCCCCTGGGCAGAGACAGTGAGAAGAGGGACTGGTCCAAGGATGATGTGGCTCTGGAAGCAGCAGCTGATGGTAAGTGGCTGGAGCCTAGGGCTCGGCCTGATTGGGAAAGTCCATCTGCTCAGGACCTCTCCTGGCTCAGCCTGCAGCACTGCCTCAGCTTGTGAAGAAGCTAATGTCTCTCTCCATGGCTTTCCTTGCTCAGAGCCAGAGCCTTTTGTAAGCCTGACCTTTGTCAAGAATGACTCATACGAGAAGGGCAACGACCTGGTGGTGGTGCACGTCTACGTGAAGGAGATCCACAAGGAGACATCCAAGGTGTTGTTCCGGGAGCAAGACTTCACGCTGGTGTTCCAGACGAGGTACAGGCATGCCTCAGGGCGGTGCCAGCATGGTGCAGAGCTCCTGGCTGTGGCCAGGCTACTTGTTTGTTTGCTTCTTCTCACTCACTCCCAATTTCTTTGCAGTGACACAAACTTCCTTCGCCTCCATCCTGGCTGCGGGCCCCACACAGTGTTCCGGTGGCAGGTGAAGCTCAGGTATGGCTCCTCTCCTTCTAGCCTGCACCGGGGCAAGGGAGCTGAGAGTGCAGAGCTGGAGCAGAAGCCAGTCCTGGCTGGTGGGTCTGTGCCAGGAATGCTCATTTCTGCACTTGGGAGTCTCCCTTACACCATGCTGCACTAATGCCTTAAGCCTGGGCTGCCTTGGCTCTGTGTGGTGACTTGCAAGGGAGGAAATCCCAGTGCCTCCTTGCCTGCGATTCCCCTCCAGCCTGTTCTAGAGCTCCTGGGGACAGAGCCAGACCCGCCTGTGTGCACTTTGGGTGGGATGTGCAGTGGGAGGGGGCACGTGGAGCCAAGGAGAATGGATCTGCCAGGAAAGGGGCCCTCTGTGTGCTCAGTGTGGCCAGGCTTGAGGGTTTCCACCCTGGTTTGCCAGGGCCACCTCAGGATCAGTGCTAGCTGGGTCCCTACTGCCTGGAGGCCATGGCCCTGGCTTGCATGTCTGAGGCTGCTAGGGGGTCCGGGGCACCCCTGACTTGCTGGGTGTCTTGCAGGAACCTTATTGAGCCGGACCAGTGCACATACAACTTCACGGTGTCTCGCATCGACGTCTGCCTGAAGAAACGCCAGAGCCAGCGCTGGGGGGGGCTGGAGGCTCCAGCCACACGAGGTCTGCACCCTGCCTTCTTGTCTTGTCTGGCTGCTGCACCCCAGCAGGGCATGGGCCCTCCTCACTGCTGACAGCAGCTGGGTGGCGCCGGATCCTCTGGCGCAGGGTTGTGGGGACGGAGAGGGGCTGAGTGGGTGCAGGCAGGAGGGGTGTAGGGCAGGGCGAGCCAAGTTCTAGGGGAAGGGCACTGCTGTTCCCCTTGCTCACAGGGAAGAGGGGTAGAAGAGAGCCTGTGTGTGAGCGTGGACCGAGAAGCTCAGCCCCACCGTGGGCAGTGCATGGTGCTGCTAACCACAGGCCCACCCTTCCCCCTTTTTAAGGTGCAGTGGGTGGTGCAAAGGTTGCCATGCCTACAGGCCCTACCCCTCTGGATAAGAACCCCCCGGGCAGTAACCAGCACCCCCTGTCCAGCAAGGAGGAGGCCCGAGCCAGCGACAAAGAGAAGCCGCGTGTGGAAGATGGGGGTCTGGATGGTGTGGCAGCTCGTACGGCCCCAGAGCATGTGGCAGTGAAGCAAGAGCCGCACATCCCCTCGGTGAGTAGGGCTGCACCAGGTTTGACCTGGGCAGGGGGAACGGGGGGCCCACTTGTCCCTCTTGTGGGACCCCACCTCCTCAGCATTGCTTTGGGGACCAGCAAACTGTTCCTGGAGGAGGAGGCAGCACTCCTCAGTCATAGCTGGCAGGATTGGGGGCAGCAGTTGGCCTGTCTATACCAGTCCTGGTGGGAGATGGCATGATGGCTCCAGCCTCGCCACATCTGAGGGGTGCCTTGGGCTTTTGGTTTCCCCTGGTGTTCCCAGAGAGACCCCCTGAGCGCAGAACCCTAACACCCACCTCTGCTTTGGCAGCCCAAACCGACATGCATGGTGCCACCGATGACACACAGCCCCGTGAGCACCGAGAGCGTGGAGGATGATGAGGATGAGGATGAGAAAAAGAAAGTGTGCCTGCCCGGCTTCACGGGGCTGGTGAACCTTGGCAACACCTGCTTCATGAACAGTGTCATCCAGTCCCTGTCCAACACCCGGGAACTGCGTGACTACTTCCATGGTGAGCCCATGCTGGGAGCCCAGCAGAGCCCTGCCACTCCGATGTTGCAGCCAGCGGCCACCCTCGCTCTCCTGTGTCTCTTACAGATCGGTCCTTTGAGTCGGAAATCAACTACAACAACCCGCTGGGGACAGGGGGACGCCTGGCCATCGGCTTTGCCATGCTGCTGCGAGCGCTGTGGAAGGGCACGCACCATGCCTTCCAGCCCTCTAAACTAAAGGTAGGGCCACAGGCACCAGCACTACGCAGGAGCTGCTGTGGGTCCCCAGCACTCCTCTGTGAGCGCCTGGATGCCCTGCTAGTGCCGCTGAGAGCTAGGTGGGTGTGGGTGGGTGCAGCCAGGCTTTGTGCATGGGACAGGCAGTGCTGCTGGGGGCTGCTGGCCAGCCCTGACTACTGTGCTCCCCCCAGGCAATTGTGGCCAGCAAGGCCAGCCAGTTCACCGGCTATGCCCAGCATGATGCTCAGGAGTTCATGGCTTTCCTGCTTGATGGCCTGCACGAGGACCTCAACCGCATCCAGAACAAGCCCTATACAGAAACTGTTGACTCAGATGGGAGGCCCGACGAGGTGAGGATGTCCCTCCCCAGAGTCACTGGGAGAGCAGCCCTGGCCTGGGTGGTTTAGCATAGTGCTGAGCCCTTTCTCCCTGCAGGTGGTAGCTGAGGAGGCCTGGCAGCGACACAAGATGAGGAATGACTCTTTCATTGTGGACCTTTTCCAGGGCCAATACAAATCCAAGCTGGTGTGCCCAGTGTGTTCCAAGGTAGGGCAGCCCTTGGAGGCTTTGTCCTTATCCTGGCTGTGCAGCAGCAGGCTCGTGACCCTCAGAGATCACAGGGCAAGGCTGGATCTCAGGTCTGCTGGGGCTACTGCCCCGCTGATCTCGGCCACAAGCACTTCCCGCAACTGAGTGTGCTCTTGCATCTGCAGGTGTCCATCACCTTCGACCCTTTCCTGTACCTCCCTGTGCCCCTCCCGCAGAAGCAGAAGGTGCTGACTGTCTACTACTTTGCAAAGGAGCCGCACAAGAAACCGATCAAGGTAAAGGGCACCATCTACTCCAGGGCAGGAACCTGAGAGGGCTCCTGGAGGTGCCCCAGGCAGCTGGTCATGTGCCAACAGGCTGAGCCTTGCGTTACGGACCCACATGCCTTGGTGTGGTGTGACTGATGTGGCACTTTCTTGCTGGCAGTTCCTCGTGAGTATCAGCAAGGAGAACTCCAGTGCCATGGAGGTACTCGACTCAGTGGCCCACAGCGTGCGTGTGAAACCAGAGAACCTGCGCTTGGCAGAGGTGAGAGTGCTTAAGCTGGAGAGCAAGCCATCAGCTGCTCTTGTGGGTGCCCTGGCTCCCGCAGCTCTGCAGGGAATGTGGCCCCTGACAGTCGCTTGCCCATATCCAACATGTCCATGGGACAGATTTTTGTCTGTGGGTGGCAATGTCCTGCACAGGGTGCTGCTGGGCAGAGCCCTGCTAGGAGGGCCACCACAGTAGGGCAGAGGATGTCTATCCTCCCCTGGCAGGGTGGTGAGCCAAGCACAGTATCCCTGTGGTGCTGCTGTCCCCGTAGCTCACTGTGGGGCTGAGGTCTGTGGCTTTCTCAGGAGAGGAAGTGTGGAGCAGCCCTTGCATGGCCCCGCTCCACTGCTTTCATGGCAGGTGATCAAGAATCGCTTCCACCGCATGTTCCTGCCGTCCAACTCACTGGACACGGTCTCGCCCACGGACCTGCTGCTCTGCTTCGAGGTGCTGTCCCCAGAGCTGGCCAAGGAGCGGGTGGTAGAGCTGCAGGTCCAGCAGGTAAGAGGGGATATTGGGACTGCTGGGAGGCATGCAGAGAGGCTGAGCCTACAAGTGGGTCTGAGCAGGAGGGGGAGAGCTGCATGCAAGGGTGACTAGCTGCATTGAGCATGAATGCCCCACTGAAGCTGCCTTGTCCTTCCCGGGTACCCTTCTCTGCCCAATGGGTCCTTTCTCCTGCAGCGTCCGCAGGTGCCCAGCGGCCCTGTCGCAAAGTGTGCTGCCTGCCAGAAGAAGCAGCTGCCCGAGGATGAGAAGCTCAGGCGTTGCACGAGGTGCTATCGAGTCGGTTACTGCAACGTGTGAGTTGGCTTGGTGTCTGACAGGGAGGGAGGGTCTGCTGCCTTGAAGGGCTGGATGGGAGAGCTCAGTCGACTGCAAGGAGGTGGGATGGGCCTGGCCTTTGGGAGGGAGCCAGTCTGGCTCATGGTGTTCCCCGCATCCCCAGCACACCACTCTGGCCCTGCCATGCTCCTGCCCAGGGTGGTCGCAGATGCTGGCTTCACCTAGGGCTGTCTGTGTTACAGGGCGTGTCAGAAAACACACTGGCCCGACCACAAGGCTTTGTGCCGCCCAGAGAACATCGGTTTCCCCTTCCTCATCAGTGTGCCAGAGTCCCGCCTCACCTATGCCCGCCTGGCCCAGCTGCTGGAGGGCTACGCAAGGTGAGGGTCCAGGGAATGGAGGGTGCTTCTACCCCAGAGCTGAGCTCAGCCCTGTACCTGTCCAGCTCTGACTGCCACCTCCTTGCCCAGGTACTCGGTCAGTGTATTCCAGCCTCCGTTCCAGCTGGGCCGGATGTCACCAGAGCAGGGGCTGCAGCCTCTGCTCCCGGACAAGCTGGAGCCCCTGGCCAAGAGCAGCTGTGCAGCAGCCACCTCTGCCCCTGAGCTGGGGGACGGGGACAGGGCTTCCAGCCTGCTGCAGGAGCCCCCGCTCTCGCCAGCTGTGCCTGAGCTGCACCCGGAGTTGGGGGACACTGGCACTGTCCGGAGCAAGGTCCTGGCATCCAGGAGTTCCCTGCTGAGCTTGGATTCGGGCTTCTCTGAGCATGTGGAGTCGCAGGGCGACAGCTGTTGTGAGAAGGAGCCGTCCTATGAGAGAGCACTCAAGCCAGAAGGTAAGAGGTGCTGTGGTGCTAACCATGTCTGTGCCAGGAGCCCCAGGTAGCCCCAAGACAAAACAGAAGCAATTCTCCGTCCTTGGGGTGAACTCCCACCACAGCATCTGTTTGCCCCTTGTGAGCTTGGTCCAGAGACCCCTGGGGACATACATCAGACCTTGGGAGCTGTGTTTTGGCAGTGCTGCCCCACCTGAAATGCCGGTCTGCCCATCCTCTGCCTTGCCTTGACAGGGCCCATGGGGCAGAGCAGAGACCTGACTAGGAGAGAGGCTGGAGTGTTGTGGAAGGGGTGGGAAGGCAGGGGCTGGCAGAAGCCTCCGAGTCCTGTGGGAGGGCAGAGCCTGGTGCGGGCTGAGCCCTTCGGGGCTGTGAGCGCAACGTTTCCCTCGCTCTGACTCAGCTGCACGGGAGCAGCCTCTCGCGCTCGGCTGCCTGGCTGTCACGTTTCCAGACACTCGTCTCAGGATGGCAGCAATGTGCAGTGAAGGGGCAAGGCAGGCAGAGGAGCACAGCTTGCCAGGGGCAGGCGCCTGCTAAAAATAGTCAAGGACATGGGGCACGTGGTTGTGTCCCTGCAAGGCCGTAGCATGTGAGGTGGGGGTGGGGGCACTGCAAATTCTTGGCCCCTACACAGGGCAGACAGGCAGTGCCACCACACATCTGTCCCTGCCTGTCCACAGCTGCCATCCCTGGGTACCAACACACTCCAGACTCGCTCAGTGCCCGCGCCACGCAGTTCTACATCAACAAGATTGATGCTGCCAACCGCGAGCACAAGCTGGAAGATAAAGGTGAGCCCAGAGCCCCAGAAGGTGCCACCTTCATCCCTAGCAGACTCTGGCAGGGTGGTGGATCTGCCTGGCCAGGGTGCCAGAGGCTGCATGGCACAAGGTGAACCCAGATGTGACAGTGGCCCCAGGCTGGACAGTGGAAGCTGCATCTGGCACAGAGGAGTGCAGGGCTCTGCTGCACAGAGCTGCTGCCTGGAAGCTCTTCTTGCGCATGGCGTTCCTGCTCTCTTCAGCAATTAGGCCAATTCCCTTCAAACTCCTGCATCCACAGAGGGTGTGTGATCTTTGGGTCACATCACGTCTGAATGGGACACCTGCATCCGGTGCTGGTTTTGTAGGTGCTGCTGAGAGGGGCTGTGCCAGTCTTGCCCCGCTGGCAGTGGGTCTCTGACGCCCTGGGCTAGTGAAATGGGCTGTGCAAGTGCCCCACAGGGGCACTTGTCCCCTCCTGGCAGCGCTGTGTGATTGCTGTATTGGGACGGGCAAGGCTGCTCCTAGCCCCAGCAAGGTGGCCTGGCGTAGCCCAGCAGGGCAGGTGCGAGGTGTGCACCCCTTCGCAGGTGACACCCCCCTGGAGCTCACAGACGACTGCTCCCTTGCCCTGGTGTGGAAGAACAATGAGCGTCTGAAGGAGTTTGTGTTGGTGGAGTCCAAGGAGCTGGAGTGTGTGGAGGATCCGGGCTCAGCCAGCGAAGCAGCCCGAGCTGGCCACTTCACCCTAGAGCAGTGCCTCAATCTCTTCACCAAGCCCGAGGTCCTGGCCCCAGAGGAAGCATGGTGAGGAAGGTGGCAGGGTGGGTTCCAGCCTGTGGGCTCAGATGGCAGCGGGGGTTTCCTAGGAGCTGCCTGGGCCTGCGCACTGTTTCTTCCGGTGGCCAGGAGAATTGGGATGGGCTTCCTGTGCTCTGGGGAGAGAGGCTAAAAGCCAGCAGGGAGCAATGCTGGCACTCCACAGGGCTGTGCTGGCCTGCCCCTGGCAGGGGAGGCTGAGACCTCCTACGTCCCCTCTGCTGGCCCCACATGTGGGGGGACCTTGGGGCTGGGCTGGGCTGCGAGACTTGGGGCTCTCCCCACACCGGTAGTAATCACACTCTTCCCCCAGGTACTGCCCCAAGTGCAAGCAGCACCGCGAGGCTTCCAAGCAGCTGATGCTATGGCGCCTGCCCAATGTCCTCATCATCCAGCTCAAGCGCTTCTCCTTCCGCAGCTTTATTTGGAGGGACAAAATTAATGACATGGTGGACTTTCCTGTCCGGTGAGAGCCTGGGGGATGAAGCACCTGGGCTGACACTGCCTGTGCTGCCGTGCCTCTCCGTGCCTAATGCCGACGGCCCTGACTGTCCCTGTGTCTCTCACCAGGAGCCTGGACCTGAGCAAGTTCTGCATCGGCCGGAAGGGCGAGCAGCAGCTGCCCATGTACGACCTGTACGCTGTGATCAATCACTATGGAGGCATGATTGGGGGGCACTACACAGCGTACGCCCGCCTGCCCAACGACAAGAACAGCCAGCGCAGCGACGTGGGTGAGGATCTGCTGGCCTCACCGCCCTGCCTCTCCTGCAGCCGTGGCCCGTCTGCTTGCTTAACCCTTTTCTCCTCTCAGGCTGGCGGCTCTTTGACGACAGCACAGTCACCACCGTGGACGAGAGCCAGGTGGTAACCAGATACGCGTATGTCCTCTTCTACCGCCGGAGGAACTCTCCTGTGGAGAGACCCCTGCCAGGGCACCCCCCTGACCACCGAGCTGAGCGCACCTCTTCTGCTGAAGCCGCTGCTAGCCAGGTGAGAGATTGCGTCCCTTTTGGCACTGTTGGAGCCACAGAGCCTTGAAACGTGCCCAGATGCCCATGTTCAGGGCCTGGCCAGTCTCTGCCAGCACCCACGGAGCCTGGTGCAGCTGCAGTGTGACGCGTGCCCCTCTTTGACACCAAGGAGCTTGCGCCGGCCAGGCGTTGGGGCTTGTTGCCCTGTTCTCGCTGTGAGTTTGGGATGGTCCCTGCCCTGAGGGACCACAGGAGAGCTGGTTCCCATCATCAGGGTGGGAGCACTGGTGGGAGGGCACTGGAGGAGGCAGGAGGGGGCCCAGCCTCGATGGGGTCTGCACCGAAGGAAGGCTGTGAGCAGTGCAGTAGGAGCTGGCTGTGTCGGGGAGCAGTGAGAACCTGCCCTCCACAGCCGCTCTCGAGGCAGGGTGGGAGACGCTTTCTGCTGGGGCCCAGCTTGGGGCCAAGCTAGGTGCAAAAAAGGCAAATGCCAGCGCTGAGCTGGAGGCCTGGCAGCCTCTGCAGGGTGCTGAAGAGAAACCTGCCAGAGCGAGCTCTGCTGCTGGGCTGTCCAGGAGGGAGGGGTGGGCCAGCCGGCAGCAGGGTGCTTTTGGCATGCACGGCGGGGGGGAACGGTCAGGCTGATCTTTGCGTGAATGTCAGACATGAAGGCCCAGGCTGGGGCATGGCACAGCACCCACCCGGCCAGCCTCCCCTGCATCACTGCGCTGCAGCCCTTCCCTCTGTGCTCAGCACCCCCATGGCCCAGTGGGGTCTGAGGATGACGCTCAGCTTGCCCTGTGGGGCCCTTCTAGCCTGGCCCCCCGTCCTGTCTGGCTTGCACAGCCCTCAGCCTGGCCCTGGTTAGGCATCCCAGCTCTGCCCTCTTGGCTGGGGCCAGGAGCTGCCTGTCTCTGGGGCCAGGGGCTGTCCGGTGTGTGGGTGTCTGCCTGCCCAGGATTTTTCTGTCCCTGGGGCGCTCTGCGTGTCCTGGAGCAGCCCCACTTGCTGGGGGTGGCCTGGGCAACAGGAAGGCTGCGCTGCTCATCCTGCGCCGGCGGTGGGAGCCTTCAAGGGCCCGGGCAGCACTGAGGCTCACTGTAACCCCCCAAAGTGCTGGGGTTCATCAGGTGTCCCCATGGCACTGGGGCTCATCAGGCCCCCGGCAGTGCCAGACCCCCCACAGCAATGGGGTGCACTGGATCCCACTGGGCCTTAGCAAGTTCCCGAGCGCCTTGGACCACCGGCACCCTCCCAGGCACTGGGTGCCCTCTGGAGACCTGCGCTCTGATTGGCTGCCCTACATGATCATCGGCACAGTGAAGGGCTGGGCTGTGATTGGCTGACTGTGGATAATCCTCCTGGAAGTTGGGCTACGATTGGCTGTCAGAGCATCCCCACCCAGTGAAGCAGACCTGTGACTGGCCGTGCTGCAACCACACCTCCTGCTCCTGCCACCCCAGCTGGCTCTGGATTGCCCATCATCTGAAAGATCCTGTTGGGATCGCAAAACCTGGGCTGTGATTGGCTGCTGCCTGCCCCCTCGTTGCCTGTACCCGCCAATGGCCAGACCATCAGCTCCGTCGGGATCCAGCTGCCGACCCCGCTGCCCCATGAAGACCCTGCCTGGCAGCTGCCCGCGCTCCCTCCTGCAGAGCTGCCCACCGGAGCCCGGCTGTGCCCCACGCACCGGAGACCCTGAAGAGCCGCGGGGGCGGGCGCGACTGTGATGGTGCTGCATGGGGAGGCGGGCTGGCTGGGCACGGGGCTGGGCTCGCAGGCAGCCCCCTGCCCCGGGGGATGGCAAGGGGTGTTGCCCATTGTGTTCTCCAAGTGCTGACGCAGGTTTCCACATCGCAGGCTTCTCTGATCTGGCAGGAACTGGAGGCTGAAGAACAAGAGCTGCAGCTCGAGGCGCCCCAAAGGCCTGCAAGAAACTCCTGGAGGCCCCGTGGCCAGAAGCGAAGTTCGGGCACCCCACAGCACCCAGACGAAGGCTGCGTCAGATACTTCGTCCTGGCCACCACAGCTGCAATTGTTGCGCTCTTCCTGAACGTCTTCTACCCGCTCATTTACCAGACCCGCTGGAGATAGGCACGGCCAGCTACAGGAGCAGGGCTGCCGGGGCATGTGCCGTCCTAGGACACTACGCAACGAAGATATTGGGCGGCAGGACAGAAACCACCGGGAAGGACTCGCCAAGGGAAGCATGGGGCCGTCGGCTCCTGCCTGTCTGCTCTGGCATCTCCTGTGCCAGCTGGCAGGGCTGCATGGCGAGATCTCTGCTTTGCCAAGGTGCAGCCCAGAACCAGGAGTCCCTCAGCCCTCCCTCACTCTTGCTGCCTGCTGGGAGCGGGGCAGGCCTCGTGGCTACCTGCTGCTCAGGAAGGGACGTTGCCACTGCAGCACAACCAGGGCCTGGGAGCTCTCCAGGAATATCAACCACCTCTGCTTGGCTCCCAGGAAAGAAGTGGAGACCTGCGAGGAGGCTGCAGCAAGGGCAGGATGCCCTGACACGGGTCCTGGTCTGGCCACCTCTCTCAGCTGTGCTGCTGCGGGAGCCGTGTGCTCCCTGGGGCTGGCATGACCAGGGGCTCTTGGGCCAGCCCGGTCCCTCCTGGTGCCAGCTGCCCATGTACGGAGAGCTGTGTGTGCTGCACCCCTGTGCTGGGACCGAATGGGCTTGTTACCAAGGGCTTGCGTGCTTCCCCCCTCAGCCCCGCTGCAGCTCCTCTCCCTCAGGCAGCTGCTGGGGAGCCGGCAAACTGGGCTGGGGTGCCCATGGTGAGCATCCACCTCCACGGGCTACTGGCTCCCACCAGCCCCCAGCGCTGTGGGGCATGTGGGCTGTCCCCGCTTGGTCCCAGCTGGCTGCGTGTGGGGGGGCTGTGTCTCTGCTGGGGGAGCGCGGCACAGTGCCTTGTTTGCAAGGGGACCGACTGCCCATGCTGGGGGAGAGGCGTGGGGTCGGGGAGCGCAAGTAGGACCTTGGTGTGTTAATAAAGCCAGGTTTTCCAAAGAGACGCAGCATCCCTGTCCTGTGTGATGGGACCCCCGCAGAGGGGCAGGAACTCTGCCCCAGAGCCTGCTCCAGCACATGGGCAGGTGCCAATGACCTTCCTGTGCCTGAAGCACCTTCTTGCAGAGTCTCTCTGGCCCAGCTGGCATGGGGACCCTGCCCTGGGCTCCGTTGGATGCCAGGTACATCCTGTGCAGCAGCAGGCTCTGGGGAGACCTCTGCCTGCCAGTGCCGTGGGGCACAGGCGGGGCTCCTGCTCCCCAGCCGTGGGGCAGCAGCCCTGGCAGGACACGTACAGGGCATGGGGAGCCTGGCGGGGCCGGCAGTGCACAGTCCCATGGGGCCAGGGCACGGGCTACGGCTCCAGCGGTGTCTGACATTGAGACGTGTTGCCCTTGGCTGAGCGTGGCTCAGACTGCTCTGGCGTGTTTGGGTGTGAGAGGTGACTTCAGAGCCCTGTGACTTCCTTTTCCGTCTCCGCTGCTGTCCCGCTGGCTGTCCTTGGCTGGCTGGGGAAGGATGCTTGGCAGGGAAGGGGGTCGCCTGGGTTTCTGCGTGGGGCTTGAGCTGGACAGCGAGGAGCCCAGGGCTCCTCCACCTCAGTCCCGCACCCCTCTTGCACGTGCGCCGAGCAGGTCCCAGCCAGGGAGGCTGGTGGGGCCGTGCCGTGGTCATGAGGTGACGGTCCTGGAACAGTCGCCTCATTGTCTGCAGCCCCGGGGCTCGGCGGCTTCCCCCGCTCACCCACGGCGTTGGCCTCGTGGGGCTGAGTCAGTGCCCGGCGCCGGTGGGGTGACCTCTGCTCCAGCTGGCACCCCAGGCTTGGGGCCCACAAGCCGCTGCCTGCACCTGCCTGCCCGCCTTCCCCAGAGGTGGGTGGCCAGCAGCGAGGCCTGTGCTAGGCGCTCTGGAAATCCCCTCTGGTACTGCGCCGTTCCTCTAGACCCCGGCAGGCGCTGGCAGCCTGCCCCGTGGCTCGCCGCCGCTGCTGCCTGGGCTGGCTGGGCGCCCATGCTGGGGCGCGGGGCTCTGCTCAGACCGGCCCTGGCTGCGGCAGCCCCGTGGGCACAAGTGCCGGGCTGGGGAGAGGCAGCAACGCCGGTGCTAGGCTGAGCATGCTGCAGCCTGGCTCTCCTCCGGCGGGCAGGTGGGGGCTGCTGCTGGGGGCCCTGGGCATGCTGCCTTCCCCCTGCCACCCTACTGGGGGCTGGCCCTAGCTGCTGTGGTCTGGTCCACGCTGTGTGGGGTCCCCACCCTGAGGGGCTGCATCCCCCACGGCTCCCCCGGGA
>VYXH01005125.1:0-31468 GCA_013397275.1 Burhinus bistriatus
CCCCCCCCGACCCCCAGCATGCCCCAGAGTCTCAAACTAGGGTCTGACCTCACTTCTGACACCCATCTCCCCAAACCATGACCCACTTCCTCTCACTCTTGAGGTCCATTTCCCTCCGTCTCTAGCCACCATCCCTCCCCATCTCACGTCCCCAGCGGGGATGCCCGAGGATAGCCTGCTGCCCAGGTGGCTGCAGAGCCAATGACACTCACAGGAACAGGTACACCAGAACCAGAGAGTGCAAGGGAGGGCCTGCTGCCTCCCTTTCCATGTCCATGGCTCAGCATTGGGTTTATATCCCACCTAGGTACTTGCCCCCTGCAGCAAGGGTGAGCTTACCAACTTGTTCCCTGTGGCTCTTCTGCTGTCCAAGATAATGTTTCCTTTTCCCCTTCCCCAGGCAAGGAAGAGAGGGGAGGTCCTCTCCCCTCCCCCAGAGAGTCCTGCAGGCAGAGGAAGAAACTGGCACCTCCAGCTCCTTCCCACCACCACCACCCCACCACCCCCCATCGTTGGGCATGGCTGTACATCACCCCTGTGCCACCTTCACCCCAGCGCTCTGGCTCCCAACAAGGCCAATGAGGCCAGGAGGGCAGTCTGGGGTCATCACACAGAGCATGCTGAGCGTAGCTGAGCAAGTCTTGCATGGAGAAGGGTCTCCACAGGGATGGGGATATCAGAGACCTTCAAAAGGTATGAGACCTCCTCCCAAGACACAGACCACTGCAGAAGGGAAATTTTGGGGTCAGCACGACGGATTGCTGCATGCTGTTGCTGGTTCAGTTGAACATGGGGTGGATGACCATGAAGGTCCCCTTCACACCACATCTAGGCCACTTTACAGAGCAGCTATGAGGTACAGAGAGGCAACCAGCTCCGGAGGGGGAACGATACCCGTACCCCTGCCCCAGCTTCCCTGTGGCAGCGCATGTGGGGACAGCAGGATGGGAGTGCTCTACATAAGCTGCCGAAATCGGAGCACCTCCTCAGGGAGCTGCAAGCTGTGGGCATCTCATCTCAGCATACCAAAAAAATAAAAATAAAAAGTAATAAGATGGGGACCCAAGAGAAACGCGGTGGGGACATGGCTCCATGTGGCAAAGGGTACCCCTGTGCACATGTCAGATCATGGGGCCTTAGAAAAGGGAGTCAGGGCAGGGATCAGGATCTCTCTGTTCCACACTCCCACCACGTATCTGGACACAGACACTTTCCAGGCACATAGGGAAGACCTCCCTGCAAGGCTAAACCCGTCTTCTCAGTTTCCCCAGGACTCACACACACACTTTCACCCCAGTCCTGTCCCTGGCTACAACTTTTTTCTTTTGTAAGAAAGAAACCATTGAATCCACTTCTCCTGCCTCCTCCCATGTATTTCTCCGAGTCTCCAAGACTCCTAGCCTTCCCCTGAAGCAAGAATGTCTCCAGAGCATCTCCCATATCCCTTTGGAGGGTCCCTGCAGGTTTTATTTTTAGATCCCTTTGAATAGTGATGCTTTCTTAGACTGATTTGGGGCGGGGGGTGGGGAGGAGTCATCATTC
Organism: Burhinus bistriatus; assembly: GCA_013397275.1. Classification (NCBI taxonomy): domain Eukaryota; kingdom Metazoa; phylum Chordata; class Aves; order Charadriiformes; family Burhinidae; genus Burhinus; species Burhinus bistriatus. The sequence continues at coordinate 1,543 of VYXH01005125.1, forward strand.
ACCTTCAGGCCTCACATTACTGCAGGTATGTGAAGCTGGTATGACTGATCTGCTGCCTCTGTGCTAAATAGTGGGATTGCTCCCATGGCTAGCCACTGCTCCTGAACCAGAAATTAACCTCTCCAAGTTCTTCAGCCACACACCAGCAGCCCCAGGTAGCTGTAAAGGCAGCTTCCATGGCTCCCAGTCATCCTGCAGCACTTCCCAGCCCTGGCCTAGGAGCTCATCTGGGAGGGAACGGGGGACACAGGCAGAGGATCCTTAGTGATATCCCCAAAAGACTCAGAAATATGATTCAAAACTACCTTGTACAGAGCATGGTGCCAGGCAGCGGAACAGGTCAGACCCAACCATGTACAATCCAGAACATGCCAGATGCTAGAGGTGAGCCCAGCTTGCTTCTTGTGCTGGGAGACACCTCTTTCTCCTGGGGTGCCAGGGATGGGGGAGGGGGGGGCATTCGGTGCCCAATCCTGCCCCAGGATGGTGCTGGCTGACCCATCATCCAGAAGGGTACATGGGACAGAGACCCCATACTGCTGGACCTCTGCTGGGGCAGGGGGGCAGCATGGAAAGGGCTGGCGACTTCCCAGGGCGACGCACATGCCACCTTGCTGATCGCCTCTCTGGAGGGAGAAATCTTGCTCTGGGCAACTCGTTACTGGGGCTTGCACAAGGCTGTTACAGCTGGTAATTGGTGCCCAGGGCTGCTAATTGCATTCTGCCTGTTACCTAACCCGTGACTCACTCCTCCGAGCAGCCAGCCACCCCCCCAGTGGTACAAAGAAAGCGGGCTGGGGTGTGCAGGGCAGCGGGGAGGGGGGGTCATTTATGTTTGCCTTGGAGCCCTCTGCCCCGCTTCTCACCCGTGTCCAGAACAAGCTGAAGCTGGATTTTGAAAGCCTCAGGGGACACAAGACGGATAAAGAGAGGACCTGGAAGAAGCCTGGGAGCAGGCGAGGCAATGCCGCCTGGTGCTTGGAGAGCTGGGTACTGCCAACCTGCCTCTCAGCAACCTTCTTCTGCCTCCCTTTCCCTCCTGCTGACAACACTGATGGCCTAGGGAGGTGCTGGGGGACATCTGTTTATTTTGGGGCACAGCCTGACTACCCAAAATGGGGGGGCTTGCTCTTAGCCAGGCTCAGCCTAGGCCATAAAGCTGGGGATGGTTCCCCGTCCCAGCAGGGGCTGAAGTTGTCAAACCCTGAATCAGAGCACCTCATGCAGAGTGTTTTCCCCAGATACTCAAGCGCTACTTTCTTCCCTGCAAAGATGCAGGCTGTAATCTCCAAACCCGTGCCGGGGTGGAGGAGAGCTTGCTTTGGGACTTGTCTTCTCATCAGCTCAACAAGAGTCCCACTTTGTTTGCCTGCAGGGCAAGCACCCTCCCAGGGGGCTGACTGTGCTGGGATGCTCAGGCTGCATCCCCCGGCGTGGATGGCATTTGGGAGTTTTCATCTGGAGCCATGTGTTACACCAGTTCCCCCTTTTCCGGGAGCAGAGCTGCATCGCTCCAGGGCAGATCTGGGACTTTGCTCTACATTTGTGTGACTGCAGGTTAAAATCTTTTCATTTTCTTTCCTCCCCCCTTCACTCTCGTCCTCATAAAAGACACAGGCAACTGGTTTAGAGCCTGAAATAACACCTCACAGGGGACCCGTGAAGATCAGCAAGTTAATCTTTGCTCGGAGCTTCAAAAGTGCATGGCACTAGCAGTGCCCTGATCACAGGGGTGAGGAGGACTTGACTCTCTGGGGCTGGTTGCCCATCTTCTCCCATTCACCCCAGGAGCAGTGGGCTCAGCCCTCTGCCTAGCCTTGTGCCCCACAGAGCCTCCTAGAGCCACAGACCCCATTTTCCTCTGCCGTGCCCCAGGAAAGACCCTCTGCTACCACAACCACCACCCCTCCATAGCGTGGGAATCCTGGCACCCCTTTCCCATAGCAGGGCTGATAACGGTGATTGGCAGAAGTCAGGATCATGCTAGGGTGGGTGAGCACAGCTGCTGCTACCCAAACCCTCCATCTTCTCTGCCAGAGTCTGAACCCACACTCGGCCCCATGTCAGGGTGAGAACAGCCCCCATTAGAGAGGCAGGAGGATCCCCACTCTCCTGGCAGTGTGGCTGGGCTCAGCCTCACTGTTGTCCTTCAGGAGGACAAGGTAGCTGGCTTGTCACTTCATGATAACCAGGGCATGGAGGGATGCGAAGCTCTAGGGACCTCAGCCAGACACATCAAGTGAGGTTTTCCCTGGCTTTCCCAGAGCAACCTGGCCAACATCAGCACTAGGGAGAGGCAAAGGACCAAAACACAGGGGGCAAGTAGAAATGGGAGGGGGCTTGGTCTGTGGCATGCTGAACCTGTCCTCTCTCCACACCTCTTGCTGCCCTACAACAGCAAAAGCAGTGCTCCCTCCATCCCCTGGAGGGCTGGGCAGTTGGGCCTCAACTAGAGGAGAAAAATACCCCATTGTGCATCACCCAAACCTTCCCAGTAACACACACGTCCATAGCCTGCCACCCATTCCCATTATGAATGGTATTTAATTCTCCTTTATATGCGGTTTGCCAATAAAAAGCCCCATTAATAATTTACAAGCAATAAAGAGTACAGCTCCTATAAAACAAGGGTTTGTTACAAGTTAGTGTCACTCCAACCGCAGCAGGGCGTTGGCACATGAGCCATGCTCCCTGTGCCGTAGGGCCAGAGGCGAGGTAGACAGGAGAAGAGAGGACCCGGAGCACACAGTGCTGTAGGCCAGGGGAGACAAAGGTGATGGGAGAAGGGCTTCAAATGTGTGTGAGAGATGCTCCTACACAGCCTGATCCCACACAGTTCCCCATCTGGCAATCCAACCACATACCAGAGACGAGGGCAACCCAAAGTGATGGGGAACAGCCCATGAGGGTGGTTTCCACCATAACAGTGGAAGACATGTCTCCAATAAAATACAGAAAGCTCAGACAGGGGAGGCAGCACGTGTTAATCCCTGGCTCTTGGTGGCCTCAAGGGGACTAGAAAGGCTACCCCTGGGGGCCTTTGCTGCCAGCATCCCCTTGGGGAGGAAGGACATGCTACCTGGAGGAGCTTGGGGAGGCAGGGACCTCCGAGAACACCTCTTGAGGATGGTAGCTGGCAGTGCCTGCTCTGCTACCCCCAACTCAGTCGTCGCCCTCCTCGATCCACAGCGGGCGGGTTTGCTCCTGGAAGATGCATCCCCGAACCACTTTGGGCAGCTCCTCAGCATGGCTCCAGGCATGGGGCTCCACGCGGGCCCAGGAGCATGGCAGAGTGTGGAGAGCCTGCTCCGCATTACGGCACACCTTCAGCACCTCTGAGTCCCGCTGGCCCGCCTTCCCCAGCAAGCTCCTGGGGAAAACACAGGGACAAGCATTACCTTTGGCACTGAGAGACGGGGTGACAAAAACACCCAGGAGCTCCCTCACATGTACACAAAGCCGATTTTCCTGCGCTTTTTCCCCTCACAGAGGCCAACCCGAACACACACACCGCAAGTGCTCTCTCCCCGGCCCTTATCTCTCCCTCTGAACAGAGACAAGGGCTTCTCTTTCCTCCCACGATAGCCTTCATCCATGCCACTCCGTCTTTTCTTACCTGAGTCCTCTAACGTTCTTCTCGGTGACCTCGACATGGATAACGATGGGGTATATTTCACTTTTAATTAGATCCCTCACACTCTGAACTCCCAGCTCTAGTAGGCAGTGTTTATTCTGGAAGGGAAATTGAATAGATTTACTGATTTAAATGGAGAAAAAATAACCCCAGCCCCTGACAGTTACATTAAATCAAACCCTATACTGTGAAATATCATTGCTTTTCCAATAGTAATCCCATTAAATGTGGGATTTATGGACAGGGCCAAGAAGGAAGGGGAGAATTAAAGAGCAGGGTCACCCACTCTATCACCGCCAACCCAGCGCCAGAGCCCACCAGACCCCTCACTCAGCCACAGCCCATCGTCACATCCCCTTTGTCATCATTGTCACCCACAGCCCCACATTTCTCCATGTGCCCTGAGCAAAGCTGCATCTGCCTGGGTGAAGATGAGGAACGTGAGAGCAGGGAGGTTGCTTCTGCGTATGGCATTTCCCACTGCCTCCCCCATGGATCCCCAGTTGCCATTTCTTTCACCTGAGCTCAACAGTGACTTAGGGAAAGGCCATATCTGCTGCTCCACAACCCCACAGCACCTGGACCTAAAACACCCTCCAAACTACACAGCCTCCAAGTAAACATCTCCTCTATCACCACACTGCCCTCCTTCTTCCCCCACTCAGCTGTCACCTCCTCTCCTCAATCTGAACAGCGTTCCCCATCCTGGCCCTCTCTCACCACACCAAACAGCTCAGCACCTTCTCCATTGCCTCCCGGATCATGCGGATTCGCCCACTCTCTCTCCGGTCCTGGAGGCCACTTCTAGACACAGGGTGCTCCTGAGCGTGGGTAGCGCTGGGATCCCCTTCTGCCAGCTTCTCTGTGAGCCAAGAGGAGATACGAAAAGGGAGACATCAGCCCCTTCTCTCTCCTGCACATACTTTCTACCTCAGATCCTGCACATTTGCTGCCGCGCTGATGCTCATCGAGTTCACTGTTTATGGATTCTGGAGAGTGAGTCTAATTATACAACATTACACGTTGGCATGGATTTCCTGCAGCTTTCTGCGTACAGAACAAGCAAGATACCACAGCTGAAGACAACTTGCAGGGCAAGAGCAGCTCTTGTGTTGCAGTACCGCAGCAGCCTAAGCCAGCTTACAGCCATTATCCCCCCTTCCCCGCTTGCCAGACTGTCTCACTCCCTCCATAACAGAGTATGGCAGAAAAATGATCACTTTATTTTGCCAGATAGGTTTTCTGCAGGGTTTGTGAGATGCACAGGCTCCGGTGAGCACCAGGGATGGTGAAGCAAGGGGAACATGCATCTTAGCGTGGGAGAGTGGGAAGAAGATGGGGAGCAAGCTGAACCTCCTTTTGTCGGTGGCAGCCTGAGCCACCTCCCCCCCTGCTTGGATGTAGAAAGACAACATCCAGCAGATGAGGCAACACCAGGCAGGAGAGCTGTGGAGAGGTGATGCTGAGGCAGAGAACTGGGAGCAGAGCTGGCAGGGCAGCAAGGTACAGCGTGGTCAAAGCAATGACTGTGAAGTGCCCTCAGTAAGTCCCCCCAGAAGATGAGACAACACACGCACAGAGACCTCACTTGGGAGCCACAGCCTTTGCCGCCCAGCATGGCTGAAGGAGGCTCCGGGCTCTACCTGCTGACCGTGCTGCCCTAAGCAGCTGCCCCCACTGGCACTGAAACATAAGCAGGGAACCTAACCAGGCTTTTAGGAGCTGCTCACCCCTAAGATAGAAATAAAGTAATGAATTTAGGAGAAGGCCCGTTTGGAACTGGGTCCAGAGCATGTTCCAGCTCTCCCAAACCCCAGGCTGGCTGGGCATCCACGGCTACCTCAGCATAGTGGCACAGGGACTTCCCAGGTAGAGCTGGATCCTGCAAAGCCACCTGCTTCCTCTGGGGGCAGCAGGCTCCTGTGGAAGATCAGCTAGCTTATACTAACTGCACTGGCCAGGGAGTCCTCCAAGGGAAAACACAGGCAGATGAGGAATGAGAAATAGCTCGAGGCTCCCAGATCACCTTCCTTCCCTCCCAACAGGCAAAGCTGACAGGAGAGCCGAGGTTCTGACCTCGGCGTAAACTCTGTTAGCTGCAGTAATGGCTTCAAAGCGTGTTCCATGCAGTGTGAGGGGGACCCTGCAGAGGGCTCAGTAGGACAGGATATATGGCCAAGTCACTCAGATAAGAAGCCCAGTGGCCAAAATTTGCGGAGCCATCCTTCTTCAGCAAGCCAGAGACTTTTCACTACCTCCATCACCACCCCCCAAAAAAATATACCAACTCATTTTTCAGTCCTGCAGCTGGCAAAGGGAGAACTCTAAACACGGGGAAGGGACAGAGATGGAGAAGGGAGGAGGAAGGGGGGGAAGAAGGAGTTGTCCTCTGTGAAAATTCCCTATGGGAAAAAAGCCCTTTCCCCAGCAGCCTCTGCAGTGGTGTGTCAGCCTCATGCTGCTGGTGTAAGGGAGAGGACCACAGCACTAAGGCTGCATCCTCTTGTCCCTGGGGAAGAAGAGCTGGTATGAAGTCAACCTGCAGATGCCACCTCAGCCAGAGGCTTCACCTCTGGGAAGAGCCACCCAGAGCAGCAAGGCAATGAATGCCATCACCACCCACTCAAGGGAAGAGAGAGGATCTCCATGCACCAGGAGCCCAGAAGGGAGGGCTGGCTTCCCTGTGGGCCAAAGGGATAGGACACAGTTAAAAATAGGAGGGAATGTCTTGCAGACACTCAGCCCAAAAAGATGATCTGTCAACAGGTATTGTCTGTGAAGACTAAGAGACCCCCATACTTAGCCACTGAAGGTATTCTTCAAGAGTCCAATGAGACCATGTCACATACTTCCAGGACTACCGGCACCTCTTCCCTGAATCAGACTGACTAAGGCCTCTACAGAAGTGACATCCTTGAGCAACATCTTGGCTTTCCACTGTATAGCTAAGAAGTGGCAGGAGGTAAAAGGGGAAAGCAGCCCTGGGAAGCAGAAGACTTGTATATTCTACCTCACTCAGCCACAGACTCCTAAAAGAGCCTTGGACATGTCAACCACTTACTGCTGCCTACCTGCTGGGCACACATGGAAGTCGAGGCGAGAAGTGGGCAAGTCCAGCAGGTTCCTGATGAGACGTGGTGCAATGCAGTTAGGTGACAGCACCACAGGACGTGGTGTCTTGACCACCACAGGGCGCACCAGGCTGTAAGGCTTCAGGCTCATGTCCGAGTCTGGAAGACAGGAATGAATAAGGGAAAGCCAAAGGTGAGAACATGGGAGATGAGGCTGCCACTAGCCCACAGAACATCCTATTCTTCCTGCACCATTCCCTCATCCTAACTCCCGGAAGCACCTACCAACCATCCTACGTCCCAGGAGAGATCCTACCCTGGTTACAACACTCACCCACAGGCAGATACCCTGGCTGTGGTACCCACTCCCCCATTTCCTAGAACTCCCTTGAGTTACACACCAGTTTATTCTCCACAAAAATTTAGATGACCCCAAGAATCACAGAAGCAATGGAAAGCACCATAAAGCCTAGGAAAAGGAGTATGGGCTTCCCAAAATCCCATTAGCAGGATTGTAAGAGCGATCCTGGGCAAAGAGACTGAGGCATCCCAGATGCCAATGTTCCTTCAGTGCCCACAGGGGGCGCCTGGTCTCCAAAGGTGATGGGGCAGGTGCAGGGGTAACAGCTAACCTGAGCAGGGGTCCAGCCACAGCTGCTGAGAGGGCTGTTCTGGGCTCCTCTGCGGTTTGGATTTCACCAGGCGTAGCTGGTCCAAGGCCCGTTTCTTTAGCTGAGGAGAAAGCGAGGGCAGTAAGACTGAGAGTATAGACCATTTCACACACACAGAGCTGGCTGCAGAACACCCACTGGCAAAGGGGATGGAGCACACATACAAAAAGCATGGGACAGGGTCTGCCGCCCATCAGGTTTAGTCTGGGAAGTGGGGAGGGGGTAGGGAAGCAGCCACAGAGCAGTTACACTGTCTGATCTATAAGGCCCTGCTCTGCTAGCTAACCCAGCTGCCACCTCTATACGAGTTGTTTTACCAACAGAGTGGGGCAGATTGCACGCTGAGGTGGTGGGGTGGCCATAGGCACACACACACACACAGTTCTCATTGCTGCCTTCTTTGGCTTACGTTATTTCTGTGGCCCCTCTGCTGCCCAGGCATCTGGCCCTTCTCCTGGATCTTCAAAAGCTGGTGAGCCCTGAAAAGACAGAGAGGTTGCTCTCAAGCAACTCCAGAGCCCCCAGGGATTGTAGCCTGCTGTGACCCTCTTTGCCAAACCCCACAGAGACTTGCTGAAGCATAGCTGTATCAAAGCCCTCACTCAAACTCCCAGTCTCTCAAGGGCACCCAAACACTACTGCACTGGTCCTTCATTCAAGGTTTGGGCAGCCCACACTATCAAGGCGCCAGTCCACACCACTCAGGACTCCTAGGGGATGCTCACCACATAGAAATGGGGCAGGTACCCCCCTGCCTTCTTTCTCACCCTGGTTACCTACTGTAGTTGGGCACCGTCCCCTTGTCCAGGTCCCGCATGGTCAAGGGGTCAACACGGGAGCAGTACCACTCCAGCCGCCCTTTGTGCATGGTGTCTGTGACGTGAAGGATCTCCCGACATTTGACGCACAGCGCATAAGGGTCTGACGGCTCCAGGAGGGACAGGTTGGTGCGTACATAGAATGAGTCTCCAGAAAACTTCTTCCCTTCTTCTAGGGCTTCCCGCAGAGGCTGGTATCCTGGAGCAGGAGATATAGGTCACTGGTGGGGACACAGGAGACAACCGTCACCAACAAGATAGGCAGGTCCCCAGCACAGCTGTGATGCTATGGATTGCAATGGGGGGGTGCAGAGGAGGCAAACAGACAGAAAGTCTGTACCTCCATCCTGTAACTCAGAGGATGCACATGTCACACCAGACAGGGAAAGCTACCGGAGCTACAGCCAACCCCTGTGTCAGACATGGTGGCCTAGGACCAAACAGCACAGGAGAGAGAATAACTGAGATTTACCTCCAGGGTTGGGTGGAGAGTCTAGAAAGGAGACAGAGAGCTCAGGCTCAAAGGAGACCCAGCTGCCAGGGCCTTACCTTCCAGGTCCAGCTGAAAGATGAGACTAGAGGGCTCATCCCAATGCAGCAGGCTCAGGTAGGCGACCTCCCGTGTGCAGTTTTCCAGGGAAAGCACCTCTTCCTTCAGCGATGGCACTCTCAGCTAGCAAGGACCCAATGCCATTAGACATAGGGGCCAGAAGAACAGGCTCCCCCCCAACTCCCTCACCCATCAGGGTTACACAAGAGATGTTACAGAGCGAGGCAGGCCCAGGGAAAGCTCTGCCTGAGGACAAGGCATCCTCAGCCTGCCTCCAGTTCCCTCCTCTGCCTCTGAAATACCTGCTGCCAGCCACCACCCAGTCTGGATGCCAGGCTGCTGTGAAAGCAAATGTGTGTGCATGAACACGTGTGGGAGTCGGGGTGGGAGAGCTGGTTTATTTTCAGTTACAGGTGGGATATTAATTCAAGTGGTGTAGCTGTATTTCAAGTGGTGTCATTCCTGCCAAAACAAATGCCCTTCCCTCCCTTCCAGGAGCTTTCTTCAGAGCAATTATTCTCTATAGCTCAAAAGGGTCATGAAGGCTTGAGAAATCTCGCTCCAGAATTGATCGCTTCACAACAGGCATGTGCGGGATGCAAACTGCTCTGAAATACTACAAGGTGACAGACAACTCCAGGGACATATAGCCACATTGCTGTCTTAATCTGCGTGACTCCTTTTTGTTTTTTCCCTTCCCACATCTGAAGGAAATGTTTCAGAAGGTCTCAGCATTTTTACATGGACAGGTACCTTCAAGTGCCATGACACTTGGATGGGTGTTTGTGCTGCATAAAGCTCCAGGCAGGGAGCAGTCCTGGCAAACAAGAGAAATGGAGGTGGACTTCAAGCTGGGTAGAGGTCAGCTTGCACTGGGGATCACTCCACACTCTTTGCATCATCCCAAGTGACTTGCAAACCCACAAAGCGAGCCCATTCCCAGACTCACCTCAACGAGCCGGCACCCTTCCCGGAGTCCTGCATCCTCTACCTGTGAGCCTGGCTTGACCCACTGGACGTAAATCCCTGTCCTGTTCCCTCCAAGGATGGAGATGTCTGCTCCAAGCCTCTTCTCCTGGGCTGAAGCGTTGCTAGGGTGACCCATGCTAGTGAGCTGTACCACCAGTGACCTGGCAAAGAGAAACATCAAGTCCAGCAACTGAAGTTTGCTGTCTTTTCTAAGAACTGGTCCCCCACGTTTTGTGTCCTGCCATAGGGTGTTTATTGTATGGAGCACTGCAGTGCAGAGCTCATGATTCACAGCCATCACCAGGGCACGCACACAGAGCTTATGAACCCCCATGACCCACCCAGCCCCAACACCAAAGCTAAGATGCGCTCCCACGGTCCTGTCCCTGCCTAGACAGATGTGTGTCCAGCCCAGGGCAATATTTCCACCCCTGCCATAACATATGGGACAGTGCAAAAAAAAAAAAAGGAGTCCTGATAGGAAGCAAGGACTATAGGATCTTCATTTCTCTCCTCTTCCACTAGTGAAAGAGGCCACAAGGGGGGAGGCAGAAAGGAAGGATCTCCCACAGTCCCCCAGCACCATGATATGTCCCCCCAAGCAGCCCCAGAGTGCCTGGTTCAGAAAGCAGCAGTCACCTCCTAGTGACATCCTCACGGCTGGGAAGCGTGGACAAGCAGATCTCCGACTTCACCCTGGCGTAGGTGCTGCTGGAAGAAGAGGAGAAGGCCCCAAGCGAGGCGCTAGCAAAACCACTGCCTAGGAAAGAGAGCAAGAAGGAGAGAGGGGGCACATCACCTCTCCGAGCAGTGCAGGTAGCTCACATTCTTGGGGTGGCAAGGGTCTGTCACCCTCTCCTGGGAATTTTCTAGCATCTGACTGGGAAACTGAGGTTGCAGGGAGGCTTTGAATGGTCACCCTCCTGGAAAGGGTTTCCTGTGTCTCTGGAGAACAAGCAAATCTTCGCTCCCTTCATCAGCATTTCAGTCAGCGCTTCATTCATCAGCAGCCAGGGCCACATGGATGTGCCTGGAGATCAGCCACCAGCACCCTCCACAGAACCTGCCGGCACCAGGAGCTCCACTCCAGGAGATTTACAACCCATCACCCAGGTAGTAGCAGATGAAGGGAATATCCAACAACACCCCAGGGCAAAGGCATTTCTCTCTTCTGTTACCTACTTCCCCAACTCCACATCAAGTTCTCCATCAACGCAGATCTCCGTGAATTAAACAGACCTGATATGAACAGCTACCTGCTCTGCAGAGGAAAAGCCAGCTTTTCCAGCTGCCGTGCTGGAAAGGCACCAGGGGACGTGTGGCTCCATAGCACCCTGCTATGGGTGCAGGGCCGTCGCACCTTCACTGCACAAACCAAAGGCACGAGGGAAGGTCAGTTGTCCAACCCCTCTCCCCACAGCCACCACTTCTTTTTAGCTAAGCCCTTTGGGGAAAGCCCCCACCCTGGTACCTGTTGCATCTTCAATGCTGCTAAAGGAGCCACAGGACAAGCTACAAAGGAGACACAAAAGGAAGCTGTGAGGCAGCAGGTTTTGCAAAGCCTGTTTGCATCCCATTCTCAACCCCATCCCCACAGCCTACCCCCACACCCCAGAAGCACCCCCCAGCCAGCACACAGCTCCCAGCCAGCCTTCCCACTGTCAGTCCCCACTCCAGGTTCCCTCCTCCCCTTCCACCTTGCTCTCCCTGGCCCCCACAAGCCCCACAGAGGACAGACAGACTCAAGCAGCCCCCAGCAATCACCTTTTGTAGGGCATGCACCTGTCTTCCCGCTGTCGACGGAGGATGGAGCCGATGCAAGGGGGGAAAGGGAAAGTGGAAAGGCGGTTGATGTCCTTCTCACTGTCAGGAGTCACCTCCTTGGGCAGAGTGAAAGAGAGATACCTGCTAACACCACCACCCAGCGCCACCTCTCCCCTCGCTTCAGGCCAGATTGCAAACAGCTCCTTGGGTACCGTATGGCTTTTCAGGAATCATCCACATGCCTCCAAACACCCAGAGGCATCTTGTTTTCCCAAGCAGAGAGCACGGATGGAGATGCATGACACTGCACCCCCATCTTTTTGCAATGTACAAGCTGTGGGAGTAGTAGCAGATGAAGGGAATATCCAGCCTTGTCCTTATATCTCACCTTGAGCCACCACACACCCAGAGGTGTAAGCAACCTGTGGGACCCCCCACTTTAGGCTGCTCCAGGATTAGAGTTCAAAGAGACAAAGCAAAGAACCTGAGTCCCTCAAAAACAATACAACGCTGCTACAGGATTCGAAAGAGCTGGGATTTCTCCCCCAGCACGTGTAGATTAAACAGCTTTTTGGGGAGGGTAACATCTTACATGAGGCTGTTGATTCCTAGGGTGTCACAGGGGTGAAGAGAGTTTCGCTTCCCCCTCTTTCACACCCAGCTGAGTGCTACACACTTTGGTGCGCGTTGGGACGGTTTGTCAGAGACCAAGAACAAAGCTTTGTGCCTGGGATCTGCTCCCACCTTAGACACCACCCCACGCCCAGTCTTCGACCAAGTCACAGCCCCACGATGAACCTGCTCCAATGCCTCTGTGCCCTTCCTGAGCGGTGTGGGTCCCCACTGCCCTCAGCTGAGGGTCAGCCTCTCATGGTCAAGCACTCACCATGCTCTGAATGGCCGAATCTCCTGGGAACGGGATAGCAGACACCCCCAGTGCATCCACAAGTCCAGTCGTAAAGCTGTTAGGGTTGTCTACAAGGCTCCAGGTGCTGCTGAGGTTGGAGCAGAGGGAGTAGGAAGAGCTGCACATCTGGGAGAGAAGGGACTCCATCATCCCATTGCGTCCCCCCAGGAATCAGTCCTGACCGCTCTGCCTTCTCTGTTCCCCCTTCTTTCTGGCCACCCTCACCTTGCCCATGCTGCGGCTGCCTTGGCACCGCTGCAGCTGCGCCTCCAGTGTGCTGTTCAGCCCTTCTGCCTGGCTCAGCTTGCTTAGGAGCTCGTCCCGCTCCTCCTCCAGGGCCCGCACGCGTTTGCGGTACTGGTCCTTCTCAATCAGGCTCTGAGAGTATTGTAGCTGCACCCCATCACGGCTCTGGATTGCCTACAAGGAGCCAGGCTGAGACTGAGAAAAGGTTGAGAACTGCACTACTAATTCCCACCTCCCACCCTGGCATGGATGGAGAAGACCCACTGGGGAAGGAAGGGGTAACTAGAGCAGAGACAAAAGCCCTGGTCCTGCTGGGAGGTGGAGAGCAATTTACCTGGTCCCGCTCTTTTTCAATCTCCTCCAGCTGCAGCAGCACTGTGTTCATCCGATGCTTGTAGAGATCACAGTCTTTCTGCAGCGTCCGGTATTTCAGCTGCAGATCTTCCACCTCCTGGAGGTACTGGCAACAGCAAGTAGTGAGCATTACCCCTCCTCAAAGTGACTGCTGTGGCTTCCCAGCCCCCTCCCTCCCCTCTCTTCCAGGCCCTGGTTGGTGTGCAGGGACAGGGGCAGCGATGGATGCTCTACCTTATCCCTCAGCTCTTCAGCCCACTGCAGCTCATTCTGCAGGGAGTTGAGTTTCTGGCAGAGATCCTGCCGATCGTCTTGAGCTTCCTTCCAGTCGTGCTCCAGGATGTCCAGCAGGATCTGCTCAGAGCCTGGCACTGGGCCCTCACCAGGCATCTAGGAGGTGAGAGGGTACCATCACTGCACCGCAAGCACCGAGGGAGCACCAGACCAGGGCAGTGACAGGCAGACTAGCACAACTGCCATCATCACTCCTGCATTATCCTACTGTGCACTCCAAGGCACAAAGTCACACCTGTGAGTACATCCGAGTCACAGAGCTGGAAACAAGGACCCATCACTACCCAGACGCAACAGCAGCCACCACGGCCAAGCAATATGATCCAAGGAAGGGACAGGCCAGCCCAGGACAGTGATTTCCCCCATCTTTCCAGTGTCCATGTCACCAGCAGTGGGGGTGCCCCAGGAAAGGAGGTGACCTGGAGACTGCCCTGCCCCACCAAGTACCTGCAACATGCCCTGCAGCTCCTGCAGCGATGCCGTGAGCCGCTGGTTCTCAGCCCACAGCTCGGACACGGCATCGGGGTGGCCCCGCTCCTCTGCCTCCCGCTGGGGCAGTGCAGACGCCTGTTTCCGCAGCAGGCTGCACTCCTCCTCTAGGCTGGTCACTTTGCATTTCAGCTGGTCCACCTGCAACCCAGGGAAGAAAGACAGTCTGACACACATGGCCCTGCACCTCTGCCTTAGCGGGAGAGTGAAGCAGAGAGGACACTGGGCAGAAAAAGGGCCTGGAGGTGAGGAAGGCGAGGGCTGGGCAACCACGTGAAGGGAAGGACTATCCTACCGTTGGGCAAGGTTAGCACAGCTGCACACAAAAGCTTTTCCCTGCAGGGCAAAGGAGGAAGATGCACTTGCGTAAGTACATTCAGTCTCAGGATCCTCTCTTGGTGCAAGTTTTCTTGCTACCTTGGGGCATCCTCTGTGCAGCTGGCCTTGACCCTGGGTGGACCAGGGACCTCTGCTGCGCTGCCAGGGCCAGCAGCTGTGAGTCTCTCAAGAGACTTCCCGGCTCCTAGAACAGCTGAGAAACAAATCTGCAGCAGAAAAATCCACTGGAGGCTATCCAGTGCCGGGAGGTCACCTCTGGCCTGGGAAGCATTTGAGGCTCAAGCTGCTGGAGGCTGCAGGGTACCACAGCTGTATCATCACACCCTGGCCTGCTCTCACGCTCTTCCACCAACACGTCGCTGGAGACAGGGGAGGTCAGTTACTTTTGGGAGTGAGGGAGGTCCTCACAGACCTGTAACGACTGACGAGGTTGATGACAGAACCAGAGTTACACAGCCAGGGGAGGCTTTGAGAGCAAACGGGGCAGGGGAAACCTATCAAAGCCACTGAGCACTAAGCAGCACTGCCAAAATTGCCCAGGAGGGAGCTGGGAACTGGACTACTTCTGGAAATCTGCCCAAAAGACCTAGAATGACTTTCGGGGACTGGTCACTCCTGGACCTTGGAGCCAGGAGGGGAAGGCAGGCTGGGACCTGGTGGTCCACCCTGCTTCCAGGGGGATTTCTCCACCCCACAGTCACCCACAAGCAATTCGCCTCCCTGCTCGGAGGAGGCCCAGGGGAGCCGGCATTTGCAGGAATACCGGATAAAAGGTAGGGGAAGATCCCGGAGCTGGCAGAGTGGGATGAGGAATGAAAGGTAGCTGTGGGGCTGCCTGAAAGGCCCAGGCCCAGACTGGTGAGGGGAATGCCAGGAAGCAGCAGAGCACCAAGGAAACTGGGTTATTAATAGGTTCAAGGTAGGGCTGTCCTTGCCCAGGCAGGAAATGGGCGCGTGTTTGCTGGAGGTGGGAGCTTGGCAGCTGGACTGCAGTGTCACGAATTCCTTCAGGTATGCGGCATGAGTCTCCCAGATGTCATGAGAGAGATGAGGAGGTGGTGGAGAGCGGCGGGGTGGGGGCGGGGAGAGGCAGAGCCTGGGCCAAAACACTCCTATGAGTGGCAAGGGAGGCTGGGCAGCTCCAGGCAGCACCCAGCGCCCTGTGGGTGGGTGGCTGCACAGCCACCATCCTCACTAGAAAGCAGAAAATGCAAGCCCTTTCCCAGGGAAGGAGTAAAGACAAACAGGCAGCTTGACCGAATCAGCTGCCTGCTGTGTGCCTGGGCTGCCCGGACACCGCGCAGGCGCCCATCAGCACAGCAGGCAGCGCAGGGCGGCGAGCGCGTGCAGGAGCAGACAGGGCATCTCATGGTACCAACGGCCAGGCTGAGAGCAGAGAGATGCCAGGCCATCGCCCTAGCAGCTCCTCTAAGGAGTTGTTTCTAGCTCTTCTAGGTGATGTATCTCCAGCTGCAGCAGGAGCTGGTGATGCATCTCCAGCTGCCCCAGGGCAGCGGTGAGTCTCCCATGCCATGCCCATGACTTGGACACTCTGTCCTGCTCAGGGCACACTCCCCATCAAAAGCAGGGGCACACACCCCAACACACATCCCGCCTGCATAAGCTCCTTCACACTCATGGGCCACCACACATGGACATTCACCTGCACCCTCCCTGGCCGTCACACTCCTACCACCTCCCCTTGCCAGCTCCCATGCTCCCTGGGACTATACCACCAGCTGCAGGTCCCGGCTCCGCAGCACGGCCATGTTCTTCTCCTCACAGAGCTGCGCGTAGCGCATGGCCATCATGTAGTTCTCATCCTTCAGCCTCAGCAGCTCCACGCTGTTGGTGTCCCACTCCTCTCTCAGCCGCTTGCAACGCTCCTGCACCTTCAGGAGTTCCTGCAGCTGCTGCTCCAGCCGGGCCTGCTCTTGCTCCAACGCCTGGTTTTTCACCTGGAGCTGGTGCTCCTTCAGCAGGTGCTCCTTCCGCTGAGCCCTCACCTTCTTCACCTCCATCATCAGGAACTGAGTTAGTCCCTCAGGGCCTTCCTCATCTAAGGGGAGAGAAAGGAGAATCAGGTCCTGGCTGCTGAGACAGGGGTAACCCTACAAAAAGCAACTCAACGCTGTTTTCCACCAAGGGATGCCAAGCTCTCCCGGGGGTTTGCAGCCCTTCTTGTCCCAGGCTTATAGCACCACGGTCCATTACACTCATACATATGGCCCGCCCCCTCCCTTCCAGAGCACAGAGCTGTTGGGATTCCTGGTGCACAGGTAGCGTGAACCAGGGCTTTATACACGCACATGCACAGATTTCTGGCCCTTCCCATGCAAGCAGCAGCTGAAGGGGGGACGGAGCACCTGTCCCTACCCAGGATCATAGAGCAGCGCTGGGCTGGCTCCCTCCCTGTTAGCCGGGTGTAGTGCTCTGGGTAGTAAAACTCTAAAGATTCCAGGAAGGCTTCATAGCCTCGCTTTCCACGGCGCCGGAGGATGTCCATCAGATAACCTGTAAGAAGGCATAAAAGCTAGGATGAATTCCATGCAAACCAGAGAGAAAACAGCATAGACCAGCTTCATGACATGAAATGGCATCTCCACCGCTTCTGCTTCCATCCACAACAACAGGAATGGCTGGAGGAGGGAATAGGGTGGGAGCACTGCCCTCGTCTGTGTGCACCCCGGGGGAGACCCACAGAGGATGGGACGGAGATCTGGCTGCAGAGCATCTCAGAGAACGACAAAGCCGGGCTAGCACTGCAGTGGGAGGGACCAGGAGGCCACAACACCACATGGTGGGCAGCACCTACTCCGTGTCAAAAACAAGTTGTCCCCCACGAACCAGGCCCATCTAAGTGCAAGTTTGTGCTTCCTCCCACCTGTCTGGTTGCTTTTGCAAGGGAATCGGCATGAATTCAACACCTCCTCCTCATCCTGCTCGTCTATCACACGGCACTGGCGCAGGTATGGGGTGAGCTTCGCAGGGTTCAGGGAGCGGGTCAGCTGGTGCCGTGCACTCTCAATCTTCTCCCAGATGGTGTCTTCTTCCTCCTCCTGCTCCGAGAGGCTGCAGGCTTGGAGAGAGGCATTATCCAGGGCTGGGAGGATAAAAGGAAAGAGAATGTCTGGGGAATGATGGAGGAGCACAAGGTAAAAGACATGAGTAGGCACAGGAGAACGTGAGTTGAGGTATGATCCTGCAAATAATTTGATAGTTTTACAAATGGGACTTAGATACATCAGAAGCCATTTTACATACAAATCGGTCCAGCAGGATCTTGAGTGTCCACCCAGGACCTTAGATATGCAGGAGGCAGAAGGCAGTGGTGCATAAAGTTAGGAGCATAGACAGTAGGACGTCTAGCAAAGAAGTCATCTTCATCCCTGAAGCACTCTTAAATCCCCAACTCTCACACGTCTTCCCTTTTTCCCCATCCCTGAGAACAGGAAACTCCCAGGACCAAGAGCTGCCACAGCCTGGGGCATGCTCTCATACTCGGGTTGGAGAGGAGGGTTTCCCTGAGGATTCAATTGCCCTGTGCATGCCCCAAGCGTCAGTGACCAAACTGAAGTTCTCAAGGGCCCCGTCCCATGGAGCACCTTGGCTACAGTTACTGGAGCCAAAGGGGAATCACAGAAGTGTACCTTCCATGTATCTTCCACACATCTGTGTGGAGCCCTGGAAATACATAGCAACAAGGCAATCCCTCTGTCAACCAAATAAAGCAAGAGTAACCCCCTGCAGTCAATGGACCAAAAACCCTTAGAGCAGTGGTGAACCTGCTCCATTAAGTCCTACAAGCTGTGATGGGGCAGGTATGTGCAAGGAGCTCTCTTCCCAGCCATATATCAACTCAACCAGCGTTATCTGTTTTCACTTGAGAAAAAAAATCTGCTTCACAGGCCAGCACAAATCCTTTTAGCTGGCAAGGCAAAGCACAGCAAGGATCTTCTGAGACCCAGAAGCCATCTCTCTTCCCCAGCGTGCACCGTTACCTGCCGCTCTGGTGCCGGCAACAAGTCCCCCTTTCCTACCCCAGCCACACAAACATCCCCAGGGGCAGTGTAGAGGTTCACGTTGAATGAAGGCAGAGGGAAGGAAATCTCCCACTCTTTTTCCTTTAATTTGGGTTTTGGTTTTTTTGCTTTCTTGTGGTGAGAATGATATCATGCAATTTCAGACAGCCAACTGACACAGCAAGGAGGATGGCTGACAGAGCTGCACAAGAAGCTAATCCTCCAAGAAGAAATATGAGAGGCTCAGGGTCTGCTGGATGAAGGATAATAGGAAAAGAGAATTGTTGAATCCACAAAAGATACTCAAGTGTCCGATTTCCAGCACCAAAGGGCTTAGGAGCCTAAAAACCGATACAGATCTGGATCGTCCTAGGTTGAATAAAGAAAACAAACTGTGTTTCTTGCAGAAACTGATCTCTCTCATTTGGGACAGGCTCGCTTGCCACAGGGACACGAGTATGCAGAAGGAGGATGCAACAGCAGGTCCCCGAAGTTGTGCTGTTTTGAGCTCCGCTCCTCGGCAGCGGATTTATGCCTTTAAATCAAAGGGTTTCTCCAAGAAACCTAAGCCAGCTGGGCAAGCAGAGACCGGCTTCTCGGCAGGCAGACTCGGCAGAGAGAGAGAGAGGGAGAGGGCGAAGGGGTCTGGGAGCCACGCCCCCTCCTCCCGCCCGGGGTCCCCCTCCTCCCGCCCGCCGCGGCCCCTCCAGGCCGGGGGGGGCAAGGGGGAGGCAGCGCTTCCCCTTTTGGCCAGCCTGAAGGTGCTCTTCGAGGAACAGCGAGCCGGAGGCCGGCCCTGAGGAGGTGGCTGGGAAAGAGGGGGAGAAGAGGAGCAAGCACCCCACCACCACCACCACCCCCCCCCAAGAGCCCGTGCGAAACCCACGCCCCGGGGCGATGCCGACGGGCGCGGCAGCAGCCTGCGCGGGAGCGGGGACACAGCGGGGCCTGCGCCGCCCCCGAGGGCTCCGCAAGGCCCCGGGTGAAGAGCCCGTCCCCGGCTGCCGGCCGGGGGCTCGCCCCTTACCCGCCATCCCCGCTGCCGGCCGGGCTGCGCCGCGCCCCGCTCCGCACCGCACCGCCGCCGTCTCGCCGCCCCGGCAGGTGTGTCTGAAGCGCTCTCCCCACCCCGCTGCACCTTCCCTCCTTCCCTCCCTCCCTCCTCCAGCTGGCTGGGAGGGAAGCGGCAACCCCCCGGGCAATGGAGCGCCCAGCCCGCCCCGCCCCCGGGGGTCACGGTGGCACTCACTGGCGGAGCGGGGGCGGCCCCCCCACCCCTCCGGGCCTCTCCCGGTTTCTGAGACCCCCCCTCGGCTGGTCCTCACCTGGGCGAGCCGGGGAAGGTTTTTTCTCTGTGTGTGTCCCGTCTTTTCCCCCAGCCCCGGGATGGAGCTGCTCTCCGGAAGGATGTGGCTCGCCAGCGACTTCTCTTCCGAAACGCGGCCGGCTTCACCTCCCGACAGAGCAGCGGGGGAAGGGGCTGCCCCGCTTGGCCTCCCGGGCAGGGGCGGGGGGGTCTCTCCTGGCAGGGCGCAGCCTCCTCAGCTCTGCCTGCAGAGAAGAGGTGCCTAAGGAGGAGCTTTTTTTGGTTCAAGGGCTCCAGAAATTGTAGCCTGGCCCCCCCAGGTGTAGGGCTGGTTCTGCCGGGGGGGGAGGGGGAGGGAGCTGTTCAAGCAAGGGGAGAAAATGCAGGTGGTGGAAAGAAACCCTATCCAGGCCCAGAAGAGGTCCCACAGGCTTAATTTTGGCCCCCAGTCCTCAGTAGTGTCTTTGGGTGGAGCTGGGCGTGGAGGCACCCCCGGGGCAGCGTGACTGAGCCGTACCCCAGGGCATGCAGGGGCTTGCACCAGCCGGCCTGACCAGGCACTGAATCCCCCCGGGCCAGGGGCAGATGCCAGGAAGCCTTCCTCCTCCCCTGGGTCCAGGTGGCCACAGCAAGCCCAGGAGTGGATCTGTGAGTCCACACAGCATCCCAAAGAGCCTGCATCGGGTAACCTCCACCCCGGCCATGTACCCAATTGCCCAAACCTGTGCATACCACTGGGACTAGGAGAGGTCTGGGAGATATGGAATTGGACACCATGGTTCAGCCCCAACGTCGTATGCCTCCCCCTCCGAGGCTAACGTGTTTTTCAGTTTCTCTAGTAACCCCATTTCAGTCTCATTTCTTGACTCTTAACCGTGTCAAACCTCCAACCTCAGTGGCCAGGATAGACAGCGCAGGCTCTGTGCAAGAGATTCCCAATGCAATATCAAGCTCATAAGAAATGGGAGTTCACCTGATTCTCCCCAGCCTCGGGGTCAAACTACAGGGTAACCCAAAGTAGTGCTGTGCATCCTTCCAGGGCTCTGGACACAACATGAAGGAGCCCTGCATTGCTGCTGCCCCTGCCAACACATTCCTGAAAGGGAGATGCTCTCAGCATCCCACCACTACAGCTTCTAGACCTCACCTCTGCATGGAAACCTTTCTCTCCTCCCTCAGATAAGTGAAGAAACCAAAGCGGGGGGGAGTATGAAACAATCTTGAGGTATGAACTGGGCCCCCTGCCCTAAAGGATTCCCACTGCACCCAAAATGAACATCTTCATTTGTTTCTCCTCCAGGGGCAATGGCAGACACATCCCCTCTGGTCTCCACAGGGCTCCTGCACCAGCTTCAGCAAGGTGGTTTGAGGGAAGGGAGGCTTTAGCAAGACCCTTTCCCCATGCTGCTGTGTTCTTTTCGAGATCAAGCATAACCACCATCTGGGAATTTAGACTGTTACCTGTCTGATGCACAGAGCATCGCACAGATACATAGCCTTTTTGTTGCAAAACATACACAAGTATTGAGCAAACACCAGGCACACGCGCGCACGCAGGGCTTTCAGCAAACACCACCTCCTCTCGCATGGCATCCGTCCCAACAAGCACCGGTTGACACCCCGAGCATATGAATTTGGTGCTGACTCACCCTCCCTGCACGGGGTCCCAACTGCCGCCTTCTCCTCCCTCACAAGCCCAGCGCTGCACAGCTCCCTCCCAAAGCGTACGTGCTGACCCAGGACCACCAGTAGCAGGGCGCAGCTCCTCTCTCCCGCCCTTACCTCCAGCCAGAGGTGTCCAGTTGAGTGATCAAAAGCAAGTACAAGCAAGGCTGCCTGCAGGGAACCCATTCTGACTCAACCCGTGTCAATTTTCGCCTGCTAGTTAGTCTCTAAAACAACCCAGGTCTCTCTCTCTAGTGAAAAGATTTCCTGAGCAGGATATTATGTGGTGACAGAAGATAAGATCTTCACAGTCACGATAAAAGCCCCAAAACAAGACTTGGCTTCTCTCATTCACCCAGAGAGAGATGAACTCAAGGCTGATGTCAAAGAAACCTCTCCCTCCACCCGCCCTGACCCCACAGGCAATGACTGCGGAGCTTTGTGACTCAGAGCGTGCAGACATCAGACAGAGCAGGTCCCACATCAAGCACCATCAGTCGCTTTCCTTCATGGAGGGTCTCTTCTGAGCTCAGCAGGTACCCCAGGAGCCTACAGACCTCCCCTGAAGGCTCTGAGCTGGGCAGATGATCCCAGCAGATCAGACAGACAGCTCCTGAGAGGAAGGAGATGGTCTGTCCCCGTTTTTTTTGGCCAGGGTATAGAGGGACAGAGGTAAAGAGCTCGCCCTTCAGAGGGAAGCTGCGGTCGCACAAGACACCCCCAGTTCGTCTGAGATGTGCAGTCCCACCAGGCTGCACATGCTTACAGCCAGTTATTACATTTCCAAAATGGCCTTACCAGTAGCAGCTACTTTTGTGCTGACACACTTGAGTTCACACTAGGAATGACTTGGGGGTGTTTGGGTGGGTTTTTTTGTGTTGGGCTGTTGGCTTGGTTGTTTGTGTTTTTTTCAAATCCTAACCAAAATAGTCGCACTGGTAAAACTTTCCAAGCCACCGCCGGCTCACACAGGAAATCTATGACAGGGCAGCAAATGGTGAGCCACACATTGTTTCCGTCGCCAGAGGAAGGTCTTAGCAGACATGGCCCAAAGAGCGTGACAGGCAGCTGGGTCTTCTGCAGGACCTTGCGGTGCAGGTCCAACCCACGGCACCAAGAGGTTGGCGGGATCCCTCAGAGGCGAGCAAGCCCGTGCTGCGGGGAGCAGGGCTGGGTATGCCACAGCACTGCATCATTTGCCCCCTCCTGGAAACAGCTTTAGGAAGGTCTGAGGCGTGGAAGGAATTCATTAAATTCCTGATCGTGTGGCTAAAACACTGTTAGTATAAAGCTCAAGCTGCAGTTGCAGGTGGTGAGCTCAGGTGCTTTGTAAAGTCCTGCCCTGTGTTTTGGGAAGCATAGTATCTTTACAAACCTGCCCTGAAACCTCCTACCCACAGAGTGTCCATAATCAGAGCTGGTCAGAATGTCTTCAACAATATATTCCTTCCTTGGTGCTTTTTCTTCCAGTCAAAATATGCTATTCTTCTTGCAGCCTAGTGATTTGCAAAGACCTACAGCTTCCAATGAGGTTTTAGGGGGGAGGTTTGCTAAGGTCTAGGGTGGTCTCCCTAGTCAGGTTGAGGAAGAGAGTTTGAAATACCCCCCCAATAACAACTTCCACCCCGTAAGAGCTTGTCCCAACATGATTTGGTGTCATGAAAAAAGTCCCCACGGTTTTTGTTCCTGTGTGTAACACAAATGCTGAAAACGCAAAAGAGGTTGTGAAACAGAATTATCAACTCCAGCCTGATCTAATCGGCTCATATGCTGGTTCACACTAGATTAGTTAACACACACAGACAAAAAAAAAAACCAACACTTTTATTTTCCTAATGACACCCATGAAACTCGGTGTTTATATTAACAACCTTTGCAAGGACTTTGACTACCTGCTCATCTCCCCGAGGCTTTTCATAGCTGATATAAGACTGCCCCAGCATGCTGACAGCGGTTTGTTCCCTTCATGGTAGTGTGATGACTGCAGAAGGGGAGGAGGAATGAGCTCCCCCCCCCCAAAAAAAAAAAAAGGGACGAGTGGCCTTCATGGCAGGAAGGAAATGCATGTATCTGTGTGTGGAGATAGCAAAACAAGCGAATATTTCCTTCAGCATTCCTCCTCCTCCTCCTCCTCCTCCTCGGAAACACACCCATCGCCTGGAGCTACAGGAGGCAAAAGTGTGTGGGAGCCTTTTGGTAAGGTATTGGCAACATATCTCCGTCCTCATTAGGGCATTGAGGTGTGCAGGGTGGCAAGGAAGACCTGAATTAGAGCAGGCTGACGGGATTCGAGTCACCGAGACAGGCTTCGTCGCTCCAAAGCTGCCCACGGCAAAGGGGGTTCACCTTAACAGGACTGAGCCTGGAAATCTCCTCCTGGTTGGCTCCTACCTCAGCCTTGCTTGCAGTTGCCTTATTCTTAAAGCATTGTCCTTGTGGGATTGGTCCCAGCTTTTTTTCCCTCTCTCTCTAGAAAATGCGCCAACTGAGGGTCCATCTCACTGCTCATTGTGAATCCAATTTGGTTGGCTGCTTCTGCATCAGACTTTGCAAAGGGACTATTAAAGTCTGCCTTCCACTGCATAAGAAGGGTCCAAACACTGACCGTACAGAGGTCACAGTGAATTCAGGGGCACGGTATCTGCTCTCCCCAGGTATGACCCACTCTGTCTAGAAACTGGGAGAGAAGTCATCTCTCCAACAAAGGATCCACCTTTGGTTTTTAGGGGCGTGCACGCAACAGAATTTGACTCTAAAGGAGGAGAACCACATGGATTGAAGATGTACACACAAAGATAGGGTAGATCATACCTGCTTCGGGCAGAGAAGAAATGACTGTCCAAGAGGCAAGGCGATGGGGGAGGGAGCCCAGAGAAGGAACAAATCCAACTGCATTTTAATTGAAGCAGGCAACAGCTCACTGAACACACCCATTTTTCCTTAGTGCTTTCCTTGCACGCTGAGGCTGCAGCCACCAGAGGTCAATGTGACCACGTCAACCTCAGCCAGCTGTTGTTGGGTGCCGCACAGAGCCCTTTCGAAACTCTGGGACAACAGAAATATGAATCAGGTAGTGTTTTCCACCTCTCAGGACATAACTTTGGAGTAGAATTGCATGTAAAGCAACATTCAAAGCATTAATCACAATGTGACCTCAGCACTATCCTGGAAAAAAGGGCTTGAGAATGACAATGTCCCCAGTTTGCATCCTTCAAACACTCTGAATTGAGACCCTGTTACTTGCCCATGGTCCTACAGCACCCCACAAGTTCTCCAGTCACTCCAGGCATGTCTCATACTGCTGGTTTCAGTGTCACTCAGGTGTTTTCATCAGTCCAAGACGTGCCTTGTTAGCAACAAGTGGAAATGGGCTATCTGTCCTCCCCTGAGTCCTACTTCTGCTCCCTGGGGCGTAAGGTCTGTCCCAGTGAATGAGGTCTGCCACAGATCCAGGCTGGCTGAATAAAACAAGTAGCTGACCTGCAGCCAGAGGAAAGCAAATGGGTTAAATGGGCAGGGTCATCAATCTGGATTAGAAGTCAGACAGGGAAGATGGCACTGTGCAGAACAGAAATCAATATGTCTAGATAGCTCTGTAGCATCCAGCCATTCCTCTGCACTCTCATATGCACCAGTTACCTTCTGCTCTCCATCCCACCTATGTCTTCGCCTAGACCTCCTCAAACAGTCACAGAGAGACCATTTCCATCCTAGCCTCCCAACCCCTTTATCATCTATGTGGACACCCATCTAGTCAGAGCAAACAAAACACCCCTATTCCTGCTCCAGCAGAGCTCCAGCCTCATCTCCAGCCTTGTGGGATGTCAGATTTCCCTAAACAAGAGATGTCTTCTTCTCCAAGAAGATTGCACTGGACTACGGGATCATCAGTGGTCCTCTGCCCACAGCTAGCCAGCTGCCCAGGCCAAGCATGTTTCTACCATCTCATACAAGCTCTAGCTTAGGATGGGAACAAAGACAGACCAGAAGGCAAACCCTGCCTTGTGTTTGCAGGGCAGTTGAAGTTGAAGACACCAACAGAGTGAGAATCACCAGCACCAGCTCAGATGCCGTCATGTAGACGAGCAAACTGACTGTGAGCAATTTGAATTCAGAAGAATAAACTGCCACTAAGAGATTAGCTACTTAGCTGGGCGCTCTCTCTGCCCACTTCAGAAATGCCCTGGTCCCTCATGCAGCTTTGACAGGAGGGAAGAAAGGAGCTTAGATGGAAAACGCCACTTCCATCTTCCCTTCCTCCTCCCCGAGATGATCAAAGTCCCATATGGCTCCTCTCCTGAGCTGGTACACAAGCATGGCCCAGGATCTCTGGCAGCCAGAGTCACTGTCAGGCTGAGACTGGCCAGATGCTGATGGAGGAGGAGCAGGAGAGGGTGATACCATCCCATAACACCCATGACACTGACCAAGTGCCGTATCAGGGAATGGGACAGGGTTCATGTGTTGGGAAAGGAAGATGCTGCCCACCAGGAAATTTGCTCCATAAAGCAACAGACAACATAAATTAAGTCCCCCAAACCCTTCTTCTGCTACAACAGCTGGGGCTTTGAGGGCACAGGCTGGTAGTGTACATGGGAAGGTATGTTGGCGTTTCAGCCTGCAACCCATCAAAGCTCCAGCAGCAACTGTCAGAGAACAGATCCTGGTGCACCTGGCCTTGCAGTTCATGGTTTGGGCAACAAACCCCAGACTGGTGGTTTTCTAGCCCCAGGAATACCTGACTGTCCTAGGGAGGGCAATGCAACTGCAAGACAGGGAGACATGCTGAGTCTTTGCGGGGGTTTCAGTAGGTGAGGACCAGGCCAGGACCTTGTCCCAGTGGCTGGGGAGTAAACTTGTCCAGGACACAGACAGGGAAGGGGGCTGAGCTCATGATAATGGGGGCAAAGTCTCTCTGGAGAGGCCAATGAACAGCTGAGTGCCACCAACACTTGTAACACCGCTCCAGGGCCATAGGGTGGCACCACCCTGCTGTCCAACCTCTTGGGGAACGAGGTCGCTGGGGAAGTGCCAGAGCAAAGCCCGAAAGCCTTGGGTCAGCGTGGCCTTCTGCTGAAGCCCTTGCAAAGGGAAGGATGTGGGGAGTGAAGGGTTGTGCCTGTTCCTGCCACGCAGGGCTCCTCGCTCCTGACTGCTGAGGCCCTTCCCAAGCCTTTCCTCTCGGAAGATGCTGGACCTACACCAACACGTACCCGCTCCCCTCCATCTCTGCCCTGATCTATACCGGGCCCACTTATTCTCACCCTACAGTTGATCGGAGATCACTGCTGCACTGAGCCAGGCCCAGGCTTACCTACAGGACAGCAAAGGAACCATAACTCCCCTCTGCTCCTGTTAATGCTGCCTAATGGGGTGTGTTCCAGGGCATCTGTCAGAGGTGGGTCTGCCCAGAGCACCGCTCAACCCACGTTCAGCATGGGCCAAGGGCTGAGACCCGACAAGCTTGGTACAGATGTGACCTCAGCCAGAGCGGTTAGGTGCCAGAGGTGAAGGCAAGAGCACGACATCTTGGACCTCATTTCCTTCTCTGCATACCACCATGGCCACACCAGATGCCCTGCAGGATGTGACCCTAGATAACGTGGGAGGTCTTGCAGCCCTTCTGCCTGCTGCCTGTGCTCTGTGCTGGAGCCGCCGTGGCTGAGCGTGGTGTGATTTGTAACCTTCCCCTAAGCACTCCTCCATGCCTGGCATTCCCAGAGCTCCCCATTCCTGTGTCCCAAAGCCAATACACCCATCTACCTCCTTGGCTTGGCCCCAGTGCCCCGTTCTGCTCCAGACCATACCACAGAGACCAGCATCAGCCAAAGCTAGAGACAACCATGGGAGGAATCAAGGCCTGGGCTGCAGCAGGAGCCATGCCTCGCTTTCCAGGAAGCCGACACCAGCCTCTCCACTAGACCAGACCTTCGCAAGCCCCGGGAACATAAAACCCCAGTGTCCCCCACCCTGGGAGCTGGATGCCCATTTCCCCTGGGAAGGAGTCGTGCCGTGCCCCAGGGGTGCGTTCCCGGGGCTGAGAGCCACAGACAGCTAGCTGGAGCTCGCCCAAAAGCAACAAGCTTTCCAAGCCCTTTCCCTTTCTTGGGGGTCTGGTAGTCACATAAACAGGAAAAGCCTGGCCCTCTCCCCCCTCTTCCAAAGCTCTGCCTCCCTCCCCTCCTCTCCGGCGTGCGCTGGCGTGATACAAGCCCCAGCGTTGGGCTGCTTGGCCCCCACGGGAGGAGCTGCCGGCTGGCCCCTGACCTCCAGGCTCCGCATTTCCTGTGGCAGCCGAGGAGGGAGACGAGGCCCCTTCTTCCAGACGCTGGGGCTGGGCATAAAGGGGCCTCTGCGGGCCAGCCCGGGGCGGGTAGGAAAGGTCGTGGTGGTCCTTTGCCAGCAACCCGAGGTCTGAGGAAGCAAAGATGACAGCTGGCCCGGGAGAGGTGGGAGCATCACTGGGACAAGGAGCCTCCGGCCGAAATGACAGGGCAAGGGCCGCTCTGCCGCCCTGGCCCTGCAGCCAGCTCTGCAAACCCTTCTTTATCTCCTGGCACTTATTTTTAAAAGCTTTGTGGCCTTCCCTCCTAAAACCAAAGGCGGCCACACCGGGTCAGGGCGGCTGCCCAGGAGGGACGTGAGCGGGTGCCTGCAGAAGGGTGCAGCTCCTCCTCCAGCTCACACAGTCGCCCTTGCAGAGCCCAGCGCTGTTAACCCTTGGCAAGCTAAGCCCAGCCACAGGAATAGGTGCCCGCCTTAAGGTGAAAAAGCTGGGACTACTGTCTACTACCCCTTTCCCCAGGTCGTTCTAGGGAGGACTAAGCTAAGATAGGCATCCCCTGCCCCTCTGCATGTCTCCCATCGGTCATCACGGGGAGCAGGACTGAGATCTCCGGAGGGGTGCGGGAAGAAGAACTGAGCCTTGCTGAAGGCATTTGGCTTGAGAGGCAGATCCCCATCCCTGGGGTCCCGGTCCATGTTTGGCCTCTGTGCCAGCCTTGGCTTGCAAAAGCCCAGGACACTGGCCAGATGTGATGCCCGCTCTTCACAGCCTGGCAAGAGGTGCCGGATGCCTGGGGAGAGCGGGGAGGGGGGATGGCATCCCGGATGGAAACCTCTGGCATGCCTCTGCGCTGATCTCCACTCTGCCCTGGAATGCGCCCGCCAGCAGCATGTGGGAAAGTGGAGTCAGCAGAGACCTTGGATGTGTCAGCTCCCCGGCTGAGTAAACAAGAGGAGCCCTGGCAAGCGTTCAGCCTCAAGCATCTGAGACCTTGAAAAAAGGGGGCTGAAGACGGGGCGGTTCTTTCTGTCCCCTCCCTGCTCAACCCCTGCAAAGTATGTCCGAACCTCTCCCCTACCTCAGGTGCTAACGCCACCTCCTCTCACCCCTACCACGTCTGGAGAAGCGTGGGGAGAGACTCTCCCTGAGGCGTTTCCAGCACCCGGCTGTCAGATCTAACGTCCCAGGAGGAAAAGGCCCCTGGGAGATACACTGCCACAAAAGGAGGGTCTGGAGAAGAAAGAGGTGGGATAAAAGGATTTATCACTTTCCACCCCCCAGCCCCCCGCCATGCACACTCATCCATGCCCCTTGGCCATCTCCCAGGCAGCGGGGAGCACAGAGGACGGAGACCTTCCACCAGCAGTACTGGCACTGCCTTGGCGAGCGCAGTGACAGCCGGGACAGAGATGCACGCTACAGCTCCCTCCCTGGCCCCAGCTGAGGACATTCCCACTGGGGGATGCCAGCTCCAGCCACCCTCCCTGCAGGTTTCACAGGCTCAAGGAGAGGCTGCAAAACAACAGGTTTCCCCAGTGCTGGTTGGAGATGTGCTCCCACCGCTCTTCAGGTCACCAGTGTTGCCTCCTTCGTCTCCTCCATGAAGTGCACCCACATGAGACGGCCCCTCACCCCCTCTCCGCATGGGCATGGGAGCCTGGTTTGGGGTCTGGGGAAGAGGGATGGGCTGGGGAAGATCCCCCCGCATCCCACCAGTGGATCCCATCATCTCCTGGGGGGAGAGCTCCCGTGGCGGCGGTGCTGGGAGGCTGTGCCCGCCTTCTGGCCACCGTCCCGCGTCCCCTATCGCTCCTCGGCAGGCGCGGACTCCCGGAGAATGAGCCATTGTTCCCCGGCCCCGCGGCCTCTTCCTGTCCCCGTAGGGCTTCGAGACAAACAAAAGCAGAGCCAGACGCTGTGGGGAGGAGGCTGGGCCTGCTCCCCTCCTCCAGATCCCGCAGCAACCCCGCAGGCAGGCAGGCAGGCAGACAGACGGATGCCCGCCTTGGGGGAATGGGCAGGGACACCCCTATTTTTAGCTGCCTCTGCATCCCCACCCCCTTCCTTCCGTGGGCCAAAAATACACAGGCTGGATGGACAGGCAAAATGATTACGATAAAAGAGTTGTCCAGGCCTTGTGTCCAACCACTCCCCTGGCTTTCACCTCTTCCCTTTGACCAGGACAGGTTCCTCATGCAATGGTCTCCCTCTCCCCCCATGAGTGACTTATCTCTTCATCCCCATTCCTCACTCCCTATATCCTCACATCCTCTCTCCGCACATCGCACACTTCCTCATCCCCACACCCTGATCCCTGTCTGCTCCATGGATGCATTCCCCATCCCTTGACGGTCCCCTACTCCCTTATATTGAGACCCTCTACCTCCTCCTTTCCCCAAAGCACCTTCCCCCACCTCCTCATGCAATTCATCTTCAAAAGGCTCTTTGCCCCCAGAGCCCCCCCAGTTTCCTGCTCTTCACCCCCATCCCCTGTGCACCTTCCCTCCCCGCTGCATCCCTCCTACCCTCACCATCTCCCCC
>VYXH01005130.1:0-153911 GCA_013397275.1 Burhinus bistriatus
GGGGATCCTTTACTTCTTGTGGGGCCTCTGTCTACTCCCTTGCCCTCAAGGTGTGGCTCCACCAATCTATCTCCCTCTCACACTCTCTGATACTCCTGAGCCTGTCCACTTCCTTCCTCAACTCTGCCACCAGGCTAAGCAGGTCATTCACCTGGTCACACCGCACACAGGGGTTGTCTCTGCTGTCCTCCAGTGCGAGTGACGGGCTCAGGCACTCTCTGCAGCCAGAGACCTGCACAGCTGCATGTTTTTCCAGAAGCTCCATCTGGGTCACCACATTCCTTCTCGCAAGGGATTTCGGATGAGTGAAAACCATGAAGAGGGACAACATGCATAGGAGTTCCTGGCAGGGCACGGAGACTGAGTTGGGATCCTTTCCCTGAAGGTTTTGTTAGGCTGGGGAGCTGGGGATTCAATCAGGAGAGGGCAGGCTGTAGTTTCACTGGGTGGCAGATGGGGACAGGATTTGCATGCACAGGGCAGAGTACAGGGAGGTGGCGGTGCTACACACCTCCAAGGTGATGATGCTGAATTTCTTGACGTCGATAGCACCAGCCCTGAGTACATCAGCCCAGGCACAGCCCCCAGCACTTTGGAAAGCAGCTGGGCTTTGCCCACTCTCCCTTCTGCCTGCAGACCCTGGGAAGCAGCCATGGTGTGCTGGCCCTGCAGCTGCAACACACACCTCTCTCTGTCCACCTGCATGCCCACACACTCCCAAAGCATCTACTGGCACAGCTCTGTGCCAGACATCCTGCAGTGGGTCCTTGCCACCCCAGCTTGTGCCTCCTCTCCTTGCCAGTCCCTCATCCTGGATGAAGCCAGACCTGGGCAACTCAGATATCATGCTGGCATCAGCATCCAAGCTTATAAACGGCAGACAGGGCAGTGACAGGAGGACACTAATGCAGAATTATTAGTGGCCTCTATGAGGATGGTTTCAATGCATATCCATTAGGAGCAGCTGCCCTGACAGTGGCTTCTGCCTGTTGCAGGGGAAGGGCAGAGACACACTTAAAGGCACTGAGGGATTTGGCATCCCTCTGGTGGGGTCCTGGTGAGAAGGGGCAAGAAGGACCCTGTGCTGGGGCATGGGGCAGAAAAGCAAGCTGGATGTGAGTGGCGTGAGCTTATCAGACAGTAATGACTGCATGTACCAGGCATGGCTTTTCCTACCTTGCTCTGCAAGAAGGGGTCCTGGAGCTGTTGTCTCCAGGAAGGTGGAGCTCCAGCAGGATAATGGTAAAAATGAGACCAGAAAAAAATGGAATGAGTGTCCTGGCAGGAAAGAAGTGCAAAAAAACCACACCCTTGGCAGCTCCTTCTTGGCAGCTCCAAGCACGCGCTGGCCAGTCCCTCACATGAAGCCAGCATGAAATCTCCAGTCTTGCAGAGGGATGCCAAGTCTTGGCCTTTCAGAGCTGTTCTCTTCTCTGGCTTGTAGCCATGACTGAGGGACTGCTCCGAGGAGAGGCCAAGACTGACAGATGATCCCCTAATCAGCTGTATAAGCAGAGCCCTCAGTCCCTGTTCCCACCTCCTCCAGCTAATTGCTTTTGTTACCAGCCCAATGGGGCAGAACTGTTTTTTGTGTTATGGTGCCCTTCTTAAGCATTCACACTGTGTTTCCCAGATAGACTGTGCAGATGTTGACGAGCTCTGATGAGCTGTTTACCCATCCTCCCAGGCACCCATCCTGATCTCTCTGCACGCAGCAGAAGGCAGCTCGGAGAATGCTCCTGTGCAAGGAGGCAAGTCTGTTTGAGTTTATACCCTTTGTTCATGCTCTCATGAAGAAAACCCTACTGTCAATCAAGAAGAAAGCTTTTTTTAGGCTGCTTCCACCTTCACACAAAGCCCAAAGGTGTTTTGAGACCTGTGATCTCAGGCAGGGGCGGTATGTGTGTGGAAAGATGCGACAAACCTGCTGCAGTCTGAGCCCATGGATGAAGCTGGTATGACACTGGTGATGCTGGCAACATGGCTATCAAGAGCAGATTAGTTGTCTAGACAGTCTGTGAATGAATGGGGAGACAAAATCACCTCTGGGGTGGGATTCTTCTCACCTACCCTAGACACTATTACAGCAAGAGACAAAAATGCTCTGGCCCATGTGGGATGCTGAGCCATGCCTGGCTTGTGGGCCAGGCTTGCATCCATGTTCCTCACCAAAAAGGGACTGAGGTCTGCTCTGGGGAAGCATTCACAGAATTGCATCTCCTGTGCTCCCCACCTTCATCTGTCATCATCATCAGCCAACTGTTGCTTTGGTGACATGGAGCATGGTACAGGTATGAGAAAGCTTCTTTGCAGTCAGCTGCAGTAGCATCTCCTGCCCTGCGTGATGGAGGAGCGGAAAGGAGCGGAGGTACAGACTGAGTCCAGTGGCGACCTGGCCTGAAGGAGCAGATCTGTTTTTGCAAATAAGGCCAGAATAAATTCAAAATTACCTCTGTATGGACCCCCAAAGGGGTCCAGAAGTAAAGAGGAACTGAAGTCTGAAGCCCCCTCAGCAGTCAGAGCTGAAATTCTCTGGAAATGTGAAAAACAGCTGGACAAGATCAAAAACGGGGGTCAGCCAAAAGAAGCTGAAAAATAACCTTCACACTGACACCAGTGGGGCTTAAAGTACTCGATAGTTTAACACTCTTTAGTTAACTTGGGAAGAGGAGAATAATTTTGAAGTCCTATTGAAGAAATCTGAGGAGTGCTACACTCGACATGACAATGATGTGTATGAGAGAGAGCTTCTTAACTGGAGCGTATAAAACAAGGTGAAACCATAGAGGAATTTGCAGCTCATCAAGATCTGAAGAGCCCATTTTGCAATTATGGGTGCTGAAGCTTCGGTAAGAGACTGAAATCTGATTGTGATCTGGAACAAAAATTTTAGACAGAGATGACAAGAAGACCCTAAGTTAACTCTCTGCAAAGCAATTAGAGCTTGCTAATCCAAGAAAACCACTCAGTCTGGTCTGAAGGTTATAGAGGACTGGCATGGTTTTGGCATGGTGGGCATGGCAGAGAATCCAAAGTGGCACAAGAGAAGCAGTGAGACAGAAACACACACAGAGCCAGCACTGGAGACCAGCAGAAACACCATGCAGTAATACACAAACCAGGGCTGTGCCCAGAATACAGAAAAGGTACAAGACCTCAGTACATCTCCTCGCTTGACAAATGTTTGCTTGCACCAGGAGACAGTGGCTAACCCTGTCAGCCTAGAGAGAAGAGGTGACAGAAGTACATGAGTTCACAGTAATTTGTAAGAGCGAGGGACAGTACTGCTGTGGATGATAAGACCATCCAACTGAAAGCATGGGGGATAATAAAAATGTGTAAGTTGGATCCTGATGCTCAAAAGAGGATGGTGCCGAGGTTAAGGTTATCTGTAAAGCAATAGGCAGCTCTCCAGCCCACCCAAACCTCTGTCTGGTGGCACACAGCAGCACACAACTACTTTCCCCACCTATACCTGTCCTTCTGGGATCAGCCAAACCCATGCCCTCTGCTATGGGAGAGGCTGCTGCAAAGCCCTCTGCTCTGCCCTTGAGTGACGGCTGCCCAGCAATCTCCAATACAGCTTAATTTGATAATAACCCTGATCCAGTTTAAATACTTCAATCATTCCACCTCTTAATCATCTTCTCTGAGAACAAAATAATCCCACTTTGGTTAATCTTTTCTCCTGTGGAAATCCTGTCACTTCTTTATTGTCTAAATGACTTTACACTGCACTCTCCCCAACACAAAAATATCTCCCTTTACATAAATTGACAAAACCAGGACATTACTCACAGAGCAGTCTAAGTAGCTTCATGGCAGTGTGTTTGTAACCCTGGTGAGCATCTTGTGAAGGGTCAACACCTCTGCTGCATCCTCAAAAGCATGTGAATCCAGGGCAATATTGTTATATGCAGCTGTCTCCATGCATGTCTTCACTGATGCTCATCTCTGGACTGGTGCGAGGCCATCTCCTGGCTCACCTGCATCCTCAGTGTCCAAGCTGTATGGGCAGCCTGTGGCATGGAGGGAGCCAACTGGGATGTGGATGGTTGCAAATAATTTAGGAAGCTGTTTGGGTTTTTTCTGGAGATTCTGGGTATGCAGACGTGGGGTTTGACCATACAGAACAGAATAACAGAGGGCAACAGACCAGCAGTGTCTGTGTAAGGTGACAGGACATCGCAGGGGCGAACAGGGAGAAGATTTCAAAGGGTGCTGCAGATTGCAGTAAAATCACATGCTGCATGGAAGGCTCCCCATAAGGGACCAGAAAGTCCTGGTTCTTCCCTCTTTGATCCATGCAATGCTCTGTACAGCCAATGCCATCACTGGGAGAGCTGCTGTCAGGAGAAACTGAGGCAGAAAATTTCAAATCAAGGCATCTGCAAAAGATTGTCAGGATGCCTCGGCTGCACTTAATTTTTTTTCTGCAACTGTGACAGCAAGAAATGTAATTACAAATAAAAAATAATAATAATAATAAAAAAAAGATGAGATTTTTACACGTTCCCTTTGTCACCAGGACACAGGGTTTGAGGAAGAGCAGCAAATGCCTCACCAAAAATTCACAAGAGCTGACCTAAATAGTGTTCTAGCAAAATCTGGAAAAGGTTTTTGCCTGGAGAAGGGATACAAGTGAATCCACCTGTAGGAAATCTGTTACTGTTAAGCCTGTACCAACTTTGCAGAACTAAAATATTCCCCCCAAATCTTCAGTTTTTAGGAAATTTTAAAAGGTAGTAAAAATGGTGTTAGCTGTTTTACTCCCACACAAGTAATAAACAGAGAAAGGAGTTTTTCTTCCCAGCTTCTGGTTGGTTGTTGCATTACGTGTCACAATTTCTTATGCCTAAAATGAAACAAATACAGTGTGTCCACATTTAATGCAATTTGCAGAGGCACTAAAGAAAAAGATGCTGATATTTAGTTGTGAAATATTGTGTCCAGCAGCATGAGGTTGTGATTGAGAAGCACTCAGGCCCCAGGACCCGTGGCGCGGCTGATGACTCCTATCATAACACCTTGTGCAGGGAGGACAATTCTTTTGCCAGCCACTGTCTTGTAGTTATCATTACCAGACAGATTTTTGTTCCGCCGCTGCAATGAGGCCAAGCATGAGCTCAAATAATGAATAGGTACCTTTTAGTTGAGTTCATTGATTTGGGAGAGACAGCATTTCATAGCCCTGATTGATCTCTTGAATAACCATAGGCACTGCAAGCTGGGCAGAGATGCTTTGATTCTGTGTCTGCTTTGAGATTTATTTTCCCGACACGCTGAAGTGTGACTGAATTGTGTACACTGGCTCAGATCACATCGCAGGTGCCTCAACCAGCTTCATACAGAGCCTCAAAAGTCACAAAGCAGAAACTATCCATTTACCAAGTTAAATACACAACCTCAGCAAAGTGGAGGTACAGCTGCGTTTTTCTGGTAGGGTAAGGGATGGGTCTCCCTGGGTACCACTGCCGTGAGTGACATATTCCTGCTCTTCTGGCCAGGGGGTTCTCCAGCAAGTATGCATTCAAAATGAGCGGAGTTCAATTAAAATGTCACATAAGTAATAGCCTGATCCTAATGATGATTGGGCTGTCAGACCTGGGCAACTCAAGATCAGCAAAACCTGGAGGACTCCCGGAGAGAGCAGTGACACGTGGTGAGTCAGGCATGGGACAGAGGCTGTCTGGCAGGCTGTCGGGAACAGGAGGAGGATTTCTTCTTGCTACAGAGGGCTGGTGGCTCCTGGCTGGTGTCCTGATGGGCCACCAGTGTCATTGGCCACATTGGCTGAGTGTGCTTCCCCAATAGCTGAGTGATGCCCAGCAAAGGGACTGATATGAGGACAGAATGTCCTCCGTCAGTGTTTTCATCTATTTATTTCTCTGCTTTAAAATAAATATTTGATAACTTTTCTGGGATTAAGCCCTCTGATCGGGGCCCTGATTATTTATTTATACATGCACTTATTCTGCTGCGGCACTCTGCCGCAGGAGATGGAGACGTCCTGATGGCCGAGGCACCAGCACAATCACAGATGTCTTATCTGGGGGCACCAGCATGATGGCCGGTAGCTCCCATGCCGTCCCTGCACCACTGCGTTACCTCTGCTCTTATGCCTGCAGCTCTTGAGGAGACAAGAAAAGCAGCTGCAAGCAGCTGGGCAAGGGGTGATGGGGCAATTGCTGCTCCTGTTCTGCCTGAGAAGACGCATCTTGCTGGAGCCCTTGCTCTCTGAATCTACACTTTCAGTAGCAAGGAGTGAAAGGAAACCTGGAGCGACAAATTGTTTAAGAAAGAAGCAGAAGGGAGAGGGAGGAAAATGATAATTTGCTAAGGAGACAGGACATGTTGAAGACAGATACTTTAAGTGTGATGTGCTCACAGAGGATGACCTGCGCTTTTGCCTCCTGCAACGCAGATGACCGACAGACACTGGTTTTGAAAAGCTGCCTTGTCAGGCTGGCTGGGATTCATTGCCAGGTATCTGACTGCAGGGTGCCTTGAAAGGATGGGTCCTCATTCAGAGTTGATTTAGATTGCTGTGCTACGCTGTGGAAATGAACACAGCTGTGGCCCTCTCTTCTGAGTCAAAGGAGACTCATCCGTATGCACAGGCCACTCGAGGACTCCTAGGCAAGATTATAAAGGCAGGTACCAGAGCCCTGACAAATGTTAAGGTTGTCGGGATCAGACGTGGAGAGAAGTCCTCTGATTGCAGCCAAGGCAGAGCCACACAAAAGGCTGTGCCAGTGATGAAGATTAGGAAGTGCAAACAAATTTTCATGAAGTGTAGAATTACCTATTGGAAAGAGCCATTTCAAGAAATGTCAGGTTCCCATACATGTAAGGATTGTAAATTAGGACTGCACTGCATCTGAAAAAAACCCTATGCTAGCTGACCTGTGAGACATGGGCTGGATGCAAAGTGCTGTGGTTAAGCAGCCTCACCCATGCCCTGCATACAGGCACGTGGGAGGAAGACAGCAATCCCTCTGCCCTCCTCACCTCTGAACTGATGAAAAACTACAGCATGGTCCTTGTTAACATCTCTTTGCACGGAAGCAGTAGCCATGCCTCTCCATTGGACTCTGAGCTTCCCAGGCTCCCAGCCAGAACTGCTGCTCCGCTGCCAGAGAGCCAGCTCAGGGGTTTGTTTTCCCTGATCTGAGCCCGGCTGCTCGCACCCACGTTTGGCAGTGGGATCCAGGGGTCTGGGGTGCTGTTAACACTGCATTTTGGGTGGGAGCAGCCTCATGCCATGGTACCACAGCTGGCCAGTGCAAAAGGCTGGAGACCTCCCAGCTCAGCTGCTGCCAGCACACTGCAGCTCGGCTCATGGCATTGCCAGCAGGGACCTGGCAGCACCCGGGGGCTCCCGCTCCCCACCACAGGGAGATGACAGGGCTGTTTCTGCCCACCCCAGGGGCACTGTCCACCCCTTTGCACCCACCTGGCAGAGCCCCGTGGGCAGCAGCATGGGGCCAAGCTAGTTTATCTGGGCTGGTTCACCCCTGGTGTCCCACTGGGGGGGCTGCTGTCTCGTTGGTGCTCATGCTGGAGCAGCAGATGGTGCTGGCTCTTCCACCCCTCGCCCTGCTCCCTTTCCTCCCGGCTGACGTGAGAGCACTCACTAGGGGCTTGTGTTCATCTATTCCTCTCATTTGTAATTCAGCCTCCGTGCGAGAGCATGGAGAATCTTTACTGATGCCCTGGGCCGAATAACGAGCTCTCGGCATTTTGTTCGGCACTGGTAGGTAGGCAGCAGGGCCTTGGAGGGTGCTTGCAAAGAGCGGCACCCTGGGTGAAGTGAGGCTTTGTAGCAGCTCCACTGGGCTTCTGGGTTCAAACCAAGTGATTTTCACTCCCTCACATCAGCACAGGCAGGAGAGGGGCTCTGCAAATCCCAGGGATAGGCAGGAGTGTCTGTCCTCCTGCAGCTGCTGCCCCCCCCAAAATCTGGCTATGCTCCTGCTCTGGCCTGGAGGATGCTTCACCCCTGCGCTGCGTCCAAGGTGGCATTTTCATCTGATGGTTTTGGGGGGCACAGGGCATGCTAGATGCAACTGTAGAGCGCCAGTGTGCATTGAAAGAGAGCATCAGCATGGGCAAATATTTTTCCTGAGATGGGGAGTGGTGAGTGGCCGTGCAGGAGCATCTCTGCAGAGGTGGATGCCACCTGGGCAAGCAGGAATGAGGGATCAGCCCTCCACGACAGACAGACAGCTCCTGGCCATCAGCAGCCCAGCCTTCAAGCACAGCAAGCAGGAGAGGAAAGGTAGATTGGGGGCGGCTCTGATCACATGCCGTCAAGGGAACTAATTTATCCTGAATTTCCCCCTTTTGTTCAATTTGTGAATACACCCTGATTTCTTTGGTGTGTGAATGTGTTTGCCTGATACTTCGGATGAACACATTTCAGCCTCCCCCCTCTGCATTCGCTGCCTGCTCCCTTCCAGCACACGCTATTTGCTATTCATGCCCTCTCATCGGGTGCCTTTCAGTGTGATTTCGAGAGGGGAAGGATGACTAATGCATGCCAAGCAGTAGGTAACACATTTGGAGCCCAGTTTCTGACCTATAATCCTTGATGACAAAGCAGATGAAATACTCGGGATGGCAAACCGCTTCATGCAAAGCTTGCGCTTCTCTGGGTCCTGCAATTGTCAGTCAAAAAACCAAAATGGTGTCCCAAGCAGTAGCTAAGAAAACTGGTCTGCAGGTCCACTTAGGTTTTTTTTGTTGTTGTTTGGGATGGAGTTTTTGGAGGCAGACAGTCTAACAATGGGTTAATGGCATGGCTGTAATGGAAAATAGTGCTGTATGCTAGAGTATGTACGCATTGGACTCCTTAGATCTAATGATAAAAAAAAATAATATGAGGGAAATAGCCCTTGCCTCTGTGCCAGATTGCCTTTGTGTTGTATCTAGTGGCTGCAGAAACTGGCTACATAACGGCGTAATTGCCCTGTTGTAACTTTTAGCCTCTTATTACTTTAGTTGTGTGATCACATGGGGTTTTGTCAGGGCGATGTCTGAAAGGATATATAGCGAGGCTCTTTCTGCAGCTCTGGGCAGCAGCAAATTTCTATTGTCCTCAATTGGGCACATACTCGTGAAGAACAGATTTCGTCCTACCCAAACGTACAACACTTACTTTTTGAATACAGAACAGGCTTCTGACCTTTTACAATAGAAGTGGCTTATGATTAATGTTAGTTAATGGCACATTCACTAACAAATCTAGCATTATGTACGGGTTATTTCATGTGTCTTGTGGCCTCACTGGAGAATAATACAGACACTTCAAAGTTCCTGTAATATGAACTCTCTAAGATCGTGCTTGAATTTAAGTTAGAAATGAAATAAAATAAGTAATGGTAATTTTCTTTGGCTGGTCTTCACTACTGAACATTTTTTCTGCAGCTGAAACCGAGGAATCTTTCTTTATTGGGCCACATCCATGAAGAGCTGAACTTTCAGAAAATGACTGATGTTGATGTTATTAAGGGAACTGAAGCCATGGGCTGTTGTACGTAAAGCCTTCTTGTCAAAATGCTCTGCTCAACAGACACAGTTAAAGCAGTGGAGCCAGGAGAGCTCCCAAACTTTCATGTGCTGGGGATGGGCTTGGAGGGGGTCTTGGGTAGGGAAGACAAATGATTTGAAACGGTGAGGTCTTGCATTCACTGCCTTATACTGCCCTGCACTTGGGAACGTCTATAAACCCAGCATCTTCTGAGACTGCCTGGGAGGCTTTGGCCAGCTGGCTCTTGCTGCTTGAAGTGTAAAGTATCACAACAAGTGAAAAAAATCTCAAAAGAGCTGGCACATCTGTTAAAACAATTGTGTCCTAATTTAAAACCAGAGAATAAATAAGCAATTAATGATATTTCAGTTGAGTTTTATAATTGATTATTGCATGGTATGGCTGCAGTCTGTGAGTATTTGGGTAATGACAACATATGTCCTTGATATTTTTAATTTAAATTATTACTGAAATGCACTCTCAGATATGACTGTACTTCAGCATGTTTCTGTATCATATTTCTTTTTCCTCAGAGAAACAGTTATCAGCAGCAGCAGCACCATCATCATTTTTGCAATTGGAAACTCTTTTAGACAGGGAAGATAATTTTCCAGAGGAATGGGTGCCCCACAGGAATAAGCCAGGACAGTACATATCCGCTACTTCTGTGTACATAATGATAACTGGAATACATTCACAAAACATTTGGGAGACATTTCAATTTAGGTAAAAGAAATTTTAAGAATTATTTTGCTATGTATTATTGTTATCATTATTATTGCAAATAGACAGAAAATTCAAAACATCTGGAATCTGAAGTATCTCTGTGACAACATTGTAGCAACAAAGCTCCACTAACGTTGTGAAGCTCAGCAGAAGTCCATATAGGAGATTAAGATTTTATTTAAAATGCAACTGATTTCTCTCACATGCGTTCTCTTATGCCCACATATTCACAACTTCCAGGACACGTGTATCCATGTAATCTATCCACAGTACTTGCTG
Source organism: Burhinus bistriatus (assembly GCA_013397275.1). Taxonomy (NCBI): domain Eukaryota; kingdom Metazoa; phylum Chordata; class Aves; order Charadriiformes; family Burhinidae; genus Burhinus; species Burhinus bistriatus. The sequence continues at coordinate 10,538 of VYXH01005130.1, forward strand.
TGACATAAGAGACATTAGAGTTGCTGGCTTTGAAACCCCCTTCCTGCCTTCTGGCTTTTTTTTAGGATGGGACATGTGCTGATTTTTGAGTGAGCCTTTGGTACCCTTCGTGTGCTCAGAGCAATGCTGATCTCTTGTGCTTACATCCTGTGCCACCTCTGTGAGTCACTGGACAACAGTGCTGATTTATTCCTTGCCTTTTGCCCTCCTACCTGGGTATCTTACAGCTCCAGTCCTCGTCTTCATTTTCCTGCTCTTGCTTCTTCAATGGTTTCTGCCTGGACCTTGTTTTAATTTGGCTCTTGTCTTAAGGCTGACCCTTTTTTCCATTGAAGTACATGGAGATGTGCTGTAGTCTTGGTGACCCGCTCATATGGGGGCCATCGCCTCTGCCATTCCCCTGTCACTATTCTGCCATTCCCTCTGGCCCTTCCACACCCCAGCACTCCCACTCAAACGCGACACATACCAGTCTCCACATTTCCTACTAAAATCTTTACATCTTGGTGCATGCTTCTGGTGGGATGCCCATCGGTCCCATGGGATTTCCCAGGGCTTTATCACTAGCTGACAGGACAGAGCAGGGAACGGACAAAAGGGACTGAGGAACCTGGGGTCTCAAATAACCCTGGTCATCCAAGTGACCCAGAACTTTTTGGTTTTTCTCCTGCAGTTCAGGAAATGGCTGCCGTGCTAAATCCCTCATTTCTGCAGTCAGGCAGAGCTGGTTGGCTGGCTGACCTGCCACGTACGCAGGTTATTATTGTTACAATAAAAAGAAGTGGCATCTAAAGTCAGCTGTGAGGTCTTGGGTTAGACACGGTGATAATGGCTTCTGAATGCCAGAGAAGAGGCAGAGTGGTTATAAATTGAAGGAGATTACATTTAGGGAATAAGAAGGTTTGGAAGTGGGTCACCGAGATGCACAGACCGAGCACGCTTTCTGGCATCCCTATTGGGAATCCATCTAATGACGTATTCCTGTTAATTCTTTAGTTGTGCATCCTCACAGCCCAGCCCATCCTCAGGCACTCCAGCCCAGATGGACCTGCCACAGCTGCCTCTTGCTCCCGGTTACCCGGGACACCTGGAGGCAGAGCGTACACGTGTGTGGCGTGACAGGACCAAAGGCAGCACTGCTAAATTACCTTCCACAAAGCTGCCATCTCCTCTGCATTGAGTTGGACCAGCAACAGTAGCCTTGGAAAGGAGACGGAAGAAGTGATTTCATGCACTGGTTGTGTGTCCTAGATAGTGGCTTGCTGGGAGGGGACCTGAGGAGAAAGAAAGCAGCTGGAAAAGCCTTGAAAACTGCGTGTTTTCCTTTTAATTTTTTGTCAGTGTTTAGGGCTATAGTGTAAGGTTGCATGAGTTCGTGCTGGGAGCACAGGCATGGCCGTAGTCATGCCCTCTCGTTTAACTGGGGCTGAATCACAGTGCTGGGATAAACAAATTAACAACTGCCACATTTCCCTGTGAGGGGTATCTCTATCAGCAGTTGGCAAGCCCATAGTGGTGCTGACTGTGTTTTCATGCTGCATTTCGACACGTAAGTCATGAACTTACTGGGGCTGAGGAGGAGCTGCACTGACACTGAGGACCAACTCAGTGCAGTAGGAGAGACTTTAATCCACAATTTATATCTACATCCAGATGTGAAGCAATAACAGTGGGAGAAAGTCACTGTTTACACAAATTAATTTGTGAACTAATTTGTTAGGTTGGATACAAACAGGTCACGTGCCTTGTAGGAATGCAAGACAGTGCTGTAGTTGTAGCAACAAAGAATATTATCTGTATGGGGAGATTTGGGAGTGTTTCAGCAAAACCTGTGGTGCTGAAGGGGGCTTAGGAAGCCAGATAAGCAGGACACCAGTCCAATTTATAACTAATGTAGATGCATGTGACAGTCTTATATTTTGAGGGGCATTAGGTAGGATGGAAAAGTGATATAAAGTGTAGGGAGAGCATTGCTGAATATTGTATCGAATTCTGGCATCCACACTTTTATCATGGATTAAAAAAAATTAGAGAGAGCTCAGAAAAGAGCTGCAAGAATGAGAAAAGGTCTGAAAAACCTGCTATGTGATGATAGGCTTAAGGACTTCAATCTATTTAGCTCATCAGAGAGTAAGTTGAGAGGTGACTTGATCACGGTCTCTAAGTGCTTCCAGGGAGGAGATTTCTGATAGCAGAGGGTCCTTTAATCCAGCAGACAAAGACAAGACTCAGTGGCTGACAGGTGGAGCTGAAGTAAGAAAAATTCAAATTAGAATTAAGACACAAATGTTTCACAGGAAAGGTAATTAACTTCTGAAACTGCTCACCTAGGGATGTGCTGAATCCATCTTTAAAAGATAATTGAAGAGATTTGCTCTCATCTAAACACAAGTTACAGGCTCAACAGTATTTATCCACATGGAAGTGGAGGGAAATACCCTCTACAGTGTCTAGACGCATTGCCCTGCTTGCTCAGACCTGCTCAGTTGCCTGATCTCATGGTGAAGACGTGCCTTGAGCTCTGGGCACACGTCCCTCCCCTCCTGGGGGGCACTGCACTAGCAGGTGTGAGGATGGGGACTTCCTTCCCTGGGGACATTCAGGGGGTGTTCGTGGGTTTCCTTTCAGAGTCAGATGTCCATCATGAAGAGTTTCTCCAGTGCCTCCAGTCTGGAAACTTGAATTGCCAGACTACATGCATCTGTGAGCAGTTTATACCTTTTATTTTTATTGCAATGTTCTTTACTTCAGTCCTCCAGCTCACCTTGGTTTTAGATAATGTTGGTTTTGGCATCAGGGTTGTTTGACCCCTCCTCCGACTCGATCACTGAACTAACTCAACATGATATTGTCTCCTGCTGCCAAAGGTGCATCCTCAAACTGAAATTGGCTCAGATGCTCATCATTAGAGGAAAACTCTTAAGAAAAAACTAATCTCAGAGGTTCTTCAATTGCACAGGTAATAAAATCACAAAGAGCCATTGGTCTTGGTAGGTGTGAAGGCCCTGACTGCACCAATAGACCTTAACAGCCCTGATCAGCCTCACCTGGGCCCTCACCCACACTTTGTCCTATTTAAAAGCAGCCCTGGACCTTCTTTCTTTCTCTGAGCTATATTGTAGGTGTAGCTCTACTGGAGGTCTTCTGGCTCTGCCTCCTGGATGGCCCGCAGACCTTTGCTGGACCTCAGTCCTGGCTGGCTCCAACTCCTGCATCTGTGGATGGACCCTGGACCAAGTTCATTGTTGATTGTGTCTGGGACTGCTTTTGAACCCTGTTGCCTGCAGCTGGCTCTGCCTGCTGTGTTCAGGTGCTGTGGAATTATGTCTCTTGGGGAGGATACTGCCTGTGCTGGGATTACCCTTAGCTCCTGGATCCCCTTCCCTTAGGGAGCAGCTGGCCCTTGTTGATCCCTGAGAGGAGGAACCCCCCTAGTAAGCAAGACTGAGGCAGGAAAACTTATTTTCCTAGAGCAGGTTGCATAGTCTTGAAGGTATACCTGCAGAGCAGTGCTATTCCTGCTGCAGTTGTAAATTAATCCCCTAAGATTGTCAGTGGTCAATATGTGTCATGAGGTGTTGAACAGTGGGTGCAGTGCTTCTTACTAGATGGCAAAGCCCAGTTTAATGGTTGGTTATCACTAAATAACACACCTCAAGAGAAAAATCTCCTTCAGTGGGAGACTTCTGGAAGCTTGGTGGCTCTAAAGCTAAGAATGCCTATGCTTGTGACACCGCTCTTATGGTCTGGTTGGTGAACACGTCAGCAGAAATGAGAAGAGGTTTTGGGACACCTAGAAGAGATCTTGCAAATGCAAGCAGAATGCCCACATCATCTATCTTTACGGACTGTCTACTGACTGACGATACCAATTGGAAACAATCGGGTCTTGGGGGTGATATCTATGTTGTATTTGGGCCCTCGAGGCTGATTACATCAGCAGTGTGCCGAGGGTTTCAGAGGGTTCAGAGCTGTGTTCCTCCACCCTCACTGGGCAATGCTTGTCTTGAACTTTTTGGTCATGCCTTATCTCCCATCTACAGTTCCACAAGCAGTGCTGCAGGGCACCATGAGGTGCTGCTTGGTTATTGAGTCACTCCTTAATTTCTCTCCTGCCACAGTCCCAAGGGAGAGCAGGGCTGCTCTGTTTGCTCCTGTGTCTGCTGCCTTGGGAGGGCAGGGGCATGACCCAGCACCAAGCAGATGCTTGTCCCTGTACCTCAAACCATAACATTTCAGAGCAGGGAGAAAGGACAAGGAAACAGGAGCAAATTTGGTGCCCTGGCTTTTGTCCTCCATGTTTCTCTGAACTTGCTGGTGGAGCGAGACCCCAGGAACCATCACCTGGTAGGCCAGCAGGAAGTCAGCACGCAGGCAGAGTGTGGGACCACTCACATGGGAGCGAGTTATGATTGAAGATGGCTACTGCTGGCGCATGACAGCTTTTCAGGCAGATAACTTTTCTTTTAGTTTCCATCCAGTAATCTTTTTCCAGTTTTAGTGGAAAAACTAGACTATTTTGAGTGAAACCTGGAAAAGCCTTGAGACAAATTCGGGTTTTGTTGAATGAAATGAAAGCTCCCCAGCTGAATTGTTCACCCACCCACCAGCCCCACAGGCTTTGCTCAGAGAAAATCCTCAGCTGTCTCTGGTAGGAAGGGGGTTTCAGACAGCTCTTACTCCAGCAAGTTACTCCCCAAGGCAAAAACAACAACAAATTTCCTCCAGAGCAAGGGTTTCCCAACTGTTTTAGCCAAGAGAATATACTACTGTAGTGTTGTCTGGAGGGATCACAGTCTTGTGCAGAATAATTTACTGAACCTGCAACAGAGATTTGGTGTAACAGATGTAAACCTGACTGTATGCTGAGTAACTACTGGGTACGTAGAGGTTTGTTCTGGGACATGCAACCAAGAAACCTGTAAAAACTGTCTTTCAGGGTGGCTGCTGCTGCTTCTAGGACAACACAACAGCCTTGGCCAGTTTGTACTTGGGGGAAGGGTAGATGCATCAGAGGCTGCATGTAGCCCATAACATCATTAAAGTCATAACGTGCTAGTAAGGATATGAGTGTCAGGAGCCAGTGAAAAGGAAAAAAGAGAAAAAAAAAAAGCAAGAAAGAAACCCAACCAAACCACCAGCAGATCAACCTCATTCTGATACTATAAATGAAAAGCCAAATGAAGTCTAGAAATTCATTCATCCACATCACTCATGTTAAGCCTTAAAATGTTCATACTAGCCAATGAAAATCATTAAAGGAGTGACAGCTAGGTTCTCTAGAGGAGAAAGAGTCAGAGGAGTAGATACAGGATATGTTTTAGCAAGAAAAATTTGATGAGCTAGCCTCTAAGTTAGTGATTTCTGTGACTTCATCTGCACATTAAAAATGCAAGTGAATGCCATTTGGTGTTAGTTCGGCTCCTAAGATATTAGATGGAGTCAATTCACAGTTCTTCAGTGGATAATACTTTTTCTTTTTAGCAAAGGGTGTTCAAACAGAATGGAAAATTAAAACAATTTTTCTGACAGCAATGCATAAATGTTGACCATGAAACGGAAAAGCAAAAAAAACAAAACAAAAAGCAAGTACATATCTAACCAAGTGTGTCTGTATTAGGCAGCAGTGATTTCATTACTGCTTTCGTTTGAATAAAGGCAGAAGATGATGTGCCCTTTCCGTAATGGAAATGCTCTTCAAGTCCAAACTATCCATGATCATTACAGTCTGCAGAGGATTGCCTAGGAAATAGCTATAGGGAGTCAGATGCACGCCTAGGGCACAGCACTGCTCGTTCCACAGCTGGACACATTTTACCTAAGTATGTGGGGCTGGATGCAGATGGGTCCTGCTTTCCCATAAATATCCATGTCTATGGGTATGTTGTTCTGCTTTGGAGTGTCTTAGACCTTTGCCTGCTTGTCCAACAGTTCAGTGGCATGGTCTGAGCAGGGTGTCCCTTCAGTCCTATTTGCCAGACTTTCTGGAAGTGGTTTTAAGCACTTTAAAAGCTCAGGAGAAACTAAAACTCCAGCTAGAGGAAAGGCCGCATTTGGGATAACAGGTAGCAGCATTGCTGTGGTAACAGCTCCCTGCACACCTAACTCAGGAGCACCTGAGGTGTGGCTGCTGAAATTCATGTTTGTCTATAGTAGGTCTCTGCAAGTTTTTCCTTCCCCTTTGTGCAGGGGTCAAGGGCTTCCCTACCTCTCCCTCCATCCTTCCTCCAGCTCTCTGGCTGCACAGGAGCTGGTGCAAAGGAGAGATGAGCTACTCTGGCCCAAGGCACAATGAGGTCTCCTGTGCTGTCCTGGTGCATGCTGCCACTGTCCCAGCAGGACACCCTACACCAGTACCATCCAATCCTGCTCTCTGGCTGCCTGGGATGTACTTTTTCCCCAAAGGACCTAGGGTTCGCATGCACACATCTCTGCAAGGGGACAGGAGCCTCCCAAGTTCTCTCATGCGACTTTCCACCCTCTTGCAGCACCTCAACCTAGCACTAGGCATGTCTTGCTCCTGGAGATGTCCCCATCTCAGTGACCAGCCACGTCCCAAGAGTCTGCTGGGGGCACCATTGGTGGGATCCTGACTTCCACCCACCCCAGCTGTGCCCCTGCCCTGAACTAAGCAGAGTGCAGATGGGCAGCAAGAGCTAACAGGAGAGGTTAGGAGGGTCCGGGGAAAAAAGAGGTGTGGAGTGGGCAAGCTTCAGCCAAGGTTAAGCATGACGTCTGTCATGGTGCCACTAGATGTCCTTATGAGAAAGGGCTTGGTGCTGCCCACGGCCAGGTAACTACAGAGACAAAGCTGGGACTGGAGCTGAGGGCACCTCTGCCTCTCTTGCCTCCACCCAGCAGTTTGGCTCTTCCAAGGCCAAATTAGCCATGGGCAGCGATTCCTGGCTGTGGGGACAAGCTCCAAGGGAGCTGTGGGGAGGGCAGAGAGAGGCATCTCAGGTGTCACTTGGGGAAGCTGCAGCACAGGGATGCTCACAGCCTGTGCTGAGTCAGTCCTCACCCCTCCTTATAAACTCCAAGCATTAAGAAAATAAAAGGCTGTGTAAGTACAGCTCTGAGAGCCCCTGTGTGGGAGGACGAGCTGGTGTGCAGCCCTGTGCATGGAGGGCTTTCACATGGCTCAGATTCTCTTTGCAGAGCTCCTTGAAGCTGGCCTGGAGTGGCCGAAGTGTGGGAATCACTGGGCAGCGTTCCTCACTGAGCCCAAGTCGCATGTGCTTCGGTGCACAGGAGTTGCACCACATCTTTGTTTAGCTTTCGCTCTAACGGCCTTTGTGGTCCTGGTGCAGGGAGCCAGCCTTCCTTGTGATGCCAGCCCTGTCCCTCTGCTCTGCTGCCGGTGTCGGTGTTGTTGGCCATGCTGGCAGCGCCGAGGGAGACCTGTGCCAAGCAGGCCAGCACCATGCTCCCCCTCCTGCCAGCTTCCTCCGTGCTGGCAGTGTGTTGGGAGGAGGACTGAGAAGCAGAAGGTGAAACTCTGCAGCGAGGAGATTAGAGCTCTTGTGTTGTTTTTCTTTTTTTTTTTTTTTTTCTTCAAAGGAATGACTTCGTATTTTTGGAAATAATAGCTGCTCCGAAAATCCTGGTACAAACTCTTCCAGACTCCAGCCTTGCTTATCACATGCTGTGCTAGGGGCCCTGTTGGGAATGCAGAATTTTAACTCTTTGCTGTTTGCTTGCCTTTCACAGTTTCAGTACCTGACCCTCTCACCCCAACACAGTCTAGTGGCTCAAATTAATGCTAGGTAATGCCTGGAGTCGAGAGCAAATCTCAAGAGGACAGGTGAGTTGGATGCCTTGGGAAACTGGACTCAGCCTGGTACAAAGAAACTGGAGACCAAAGCTGGTGGTGTTGGGTGCTGGGCAGCTGTGTCTCAGACATGCTTAAGGTGTGACAGACACACAGTTTGCAGCCTGGCAACCAGCAGGCGCATCTTTGATAAAGTTGCCCGAAATAGGAAGAATGGAAATAAATAATTTCTGTGGCTTGGTTTATGGGTTAACCTCCTCATCCGTGTACAGATCTCAACAGGTCTTTGACGTCTCTTGATAGTCAGGAGTAGTGAGGTGAGGGATGATTTGGGAAGAGATGCTAAATTCAAACTGGTGGAGCAGTAACGATGTAAAGGAGGGGAGTTAGCAGCTCACTAATTACATTTGCAGATAAATCCTAACTGGGAGAAGACGCAAACTCCAGTGTGAAGTGAAACACAAAGGAACCCGGAGAGACTGGAGCTGTGGGTAGGAAGCGACAATGCAAACCAGCCCTGATGAATACAGTTCCCTTATCGTGGAGAAAATAACCCAAAAGCCAAATTCAATGGGAGTGAAACACCTGGAGAGCAATAGCCTTGGGCAGAAAGTGCTCAGCCTACCAGGTAGGAGTTTGTAGTTGCTGCTATTGTGAGTTGCAGACCCAGAGGAATTGCATGGTAGAGGCAGGAAGAGGCCTTTATTGCTTGCTTGAATCCCAAGGAGGATGCGGTTCAGATAATGTGTACAGTGCTGGGTCCCAGGGATGTTGAGAAACTCAATGGAAAGCAACGGGCCCAGCAGAGAGATGAGGACAGGCCTTGAGCAGGGACTGCCCAGTCCTGGGCATGGCATGGGGGTTTGGGAACCGAGAAAGAAAAAGGAAGAGCTGGAGGGAGAAAGTAGGACAGGACGGCAGGGGTGACAGACCAGGAGGCTGGAGAAAGGGAAAGAAGAGGAAATGCCTCACAGCAGACATTGTGCTTTGCTATTTTTAGGTAATCCTTGCAGCCGCCTTGTGTTGTGGTCATCTGAAGAAGTGGGGTGGGTTTCGGGAGCAGCCCTCAGAGCCTGCTCCTGCCATGACTCTGCCAAGGGACAGGGAGCGTGGGAGCCCAGCACAGAGCAGGGACACCCAGCATGCAGATCCCATGCCTGCTTAGGCTGAGGCCTCCCCGTTCTTTGTGACTGTGGGATCTTGCACAGGGACATGCCCAGGATACGAGGGACACAGCTTACAGCAAAAAAAGGGGGCACCAGCTTGATGGCACAGGCCTGATTTTGTTAACTCATGCTCCGTCAAAGCCATAACCTCCAGCCTCATCACCCTGGCATGGTCTGTGTCAGCTTTGAGAGAGGCCACCAACCTCACTGCTGCCCAGGATGTGAAGTCAGGTGGCTGGCCCACTCCGGAGCTGTTTTCTAGGCTCATGTGTTTTTCATGTGTTAGACCCACAGGGTGAAAATCTGGTATTGCCTTCTGCTTCCCACTGGGCTTGTGCCATGAGTGGAGTACTTTTTGGAAGTGCCTCTGGGGTGGTCCACCCAAACTTGGTCCACCCAAGCTTGTCCTCCTGGGACTCTGTCCGCACTGCTCTGACATGTTGTCTTAACACCCTGTCCTTCCAAAGGGACCAGAGAGAGACTCTCTGTGCGTATCACTTTTCTTGGTGAAGAAACTGGTGAGCACCGGGATGCTCAGCAGCTCTGATGTTGCTGGCATGTGGCATGAGATCAGCCATCTCTGTTTCCCACTGTGGTCCCACACCGGGGATGGGTGAATCCCCAGTCCGGGTGTGACATGGCAATGCATATGTATGGAGCTGGGACATCGGATCTTGTGCAGCGCTGGAGGAGCAGATTTCCTATTTATACGGGGTAAATGGCTAAGGAAGAGAGGTGTGCTTCCTGTCAGCTCATTATAGCAGAAACACAAGCCTGTGTTTCAGGATCCCTCAGCTCCCTCTTCTGCTCCTGTAATTGTGAAATCTGTTTGCTAGCAGTCCTCCTGGGATGAAGCTGCAGGGATAGCAAGGGCTTAACATGCAGTAATGTGCTTGCTGAAACCGCTCCCCTCCCGAGGCTGTACCATGTACTTTAGCCTGCCATTACCTGAATCCTTGGTCAACTGGAGTTAACAGCAATCTTAGTTCAAGTTGCAGAAATAAATGGGACCCCAATGGGCATCTCATGACAGAGCCCTCCAGGTCATGAGCTGCCCCAAACAGACTAGGACAACGGGTGGAAAAGTCTCCCATGCCTACATGGGGAAGAGCTCCCTCAGGCCTGCCCCAGGCAGCCTGGGCACTGTGCAATGCAGGAGCTGTGGTGCGGACTCTGAATGCAGAGAAATGCTGCGCCAGTCCTACCAAAACAAGACAAACTGGCTGGAGAGAGAGGGGTGGGCAGATAAGTTTAGCGAGAGGTTACAAGACTGTTAGCCAATCTAAGCCAATGTGTTTACGAAGGGATTAGCAACAACAAAGACACAGTAAGGAACAAGTGGCAAGCATGGACCAGACAGACAGGTGGCTCTGGAGAGGGGCTGCCATGCAGGTCTCCTCTTTTCTGTCCAGTGGTAACTGGGGGAGCCCACGTCCCCCCAAGGCAGCACGTTCAGGGGGTCCATGACTGTGAAAAGTCATGCTAGCTCCAAATATGCGTGCCGTGGGGCACAAGTGGTGAGGGTGGTTCCCTTTCTACCCCAGGACCCTGCTTGCTATGCAGGATTTGCAACCTCCTGTGGCCACCTCGACTCTTGGTGAACTCCAGTTGTGCACAGAGGTCCCTGGGACCTTTCCATGAAGTCCAAGCCCCTCTCCAGCCCAAGTCCAAGTTTCTCTCTCCACCTCATTTGCCCCTGTGCTGGGTCCTTCTACTTAGCATGTGAAGAGCTGTGTATTTGAGGACAGGTCTCAACCAGCTTGGAGTACGAATCAGCTGGGGTTTGTCCCCAGGGTCTTTGCACCGTGCTGGGTGCAAGGGCTACATACATCTGCACGAGCCTTGGGAGACCCCCTGTGTGACAGACTCATGCCTCAACCAGGACCTCTTCTTTCACTAAGCAGATCCTCATATCAGCGAAAGTACGGAGTACCGTTTCATCTCCTTCTCTGTCTTTTTTTAACCTGCTACGGATTCAGTGACATACTATACATCTGCTGTGCTGTGTTGGAGGAGGTCTCAGTTTTCTTCAGAGCTTATGTCAGGAGCTCTAGCACCCACATGAAGCTTTCTGAGGATTTTGTCATTTGCAGCCACAGCAGCTTGAAACGAGTGCTCCCTGTGCTGCTGGTGAGCCCCAATGCAATCTCAAAGCTACCTGAGCTCTGGTGAACAGCCCATGTCCTGCAGCCAATATAGTTCAGACTCTGCAACTCGAAGCACAGAGCAATTCACAGGGTAACCCACTTGCAGGGCAAAGGATGAAGTGCTACATCCTGAATATGAGCAGTGAAATTACCAGTGCCACCTCTGTCAATGCCACTGAATCCCTCTGAAATTAATTCTTGAGAAGAAATGAGCCTGTTATACAAAGAGATTTGCTGAACACTGTGGATTTGCCTTTCCTAGCTATGTGCAGGGGCAACACAGGCTGACCTTGCTCCAAGGTCAAATAATATCAGTGTGGATTCAGCAGCAAGTGCTTCCCAGCGTGCTTGCTCTCTCTGCTTACAAAACATGGGCCAAGTCCATTCCTGGAGAAAAAGCACAAGGTTATTTGCTTTCTGCAGGGCAAAAGCTAATCAGTCCCACCATGCCTCCAGAAGGCATGGGTGTTAACGCATACCAGTAGGAAAATGCTGCCCCTTGAAAAGGCAGCTGGGATCAGGGCCAGGGTGGGTGCCTGAGTGCAGAAGAGGTGCTCGGTCATCCTGGAAGCTGGGTGGGAGAAGACAGTTGCCCTTTGCACCCGCAGAACAAGACCAATGTCTTCCATGGGGTCACCTCTCTGGCAAAGTGTCTATCCATCCATCCTGGAGAGCAGTTGGTCTTGACCCACTGCCCCCCACAGAGGGGAGCAGGAGGAGGTTTGCACTTTGCATCCCACCCACCCCAAGTGGTCTGGCTTTTGAGGAAGCTCAGAGCAGACTGTTGGGAGGCAGGCAGCTTCAGAGTGCCCACAATGGGGCATGCACACCCTGCATGGAGCGTTTGGGTGGCTCACCTCTGAGGGGACATCTCTAAACCCCTTGGGCAGATTTGGTCCCTATCTGAAAGAGACGACAAGCCAGTCCCATCATGGGCTGATAATGTCTGTATTGAGGTAGTCAATGGAAAAGCTACATTTCCTTCTTCTGGAGGGTTTCTTCCCTTGAGAGGAGAACATGAGGTATGAGACATTTCCCAGGAACCAGACATTTCATGCCTGCTGTTTCCTAGCTGCTCTTCTGGCTGCTGCCAGTGTCCCTGCATGGCTTATTTCTGTTACATTTTCTAACTGTGTTTTAGGGAAGCTGGTCAGGCATGATCAGCCTTGGGGTCTCATATTTTGTGCGCTGGGATCTCCCAGGAAGACCTGGCAGAAGGTAACCTGTCCTGCATCCCTTGCATTGCACAGGTCTCAGTGTGTGCTGTGCTGAAGGGAGGTGGTGGTCCCCTCTACAGTGGGGACAGATGGAGGGGGAGGATGCTCAGGGAGACCCCCAAAGCCTGCAGCCCATGGGGACCATGAGGAGGAGCAGGGCACAGGCAGCTCCCTTGAGGTTCGGGGAAGGAATCCAATGCCCCCGTGTTGGCTGTGAGCAGAGGACAGCAGAACCCACCTCTGAGGACACAGTGGCCAAGGGGAGACCTGAGCAGAAAGCCTTTTTGTTTCCCTGCTGCCAGACTCTGCGACTTTGGGGGCTCTCTGCTTACAAAGTGAAGCCTTCCCCTTGATATTCAAATAAAACCCAGCTTTTGAGTTTAGAAATCCCTCAGAAGGGCCAAGAGGGGTGTATGGAAGATGTCTAGGGAGAACCACTGCAAAGCAGCTCTCCGAGCTGTTGTGGTCTCTCAGGAGCTGAGAGGTAGGGAGCTCAGCAAAATCTTCAGATCTTGCTGATTCTGGGGAAGGGAGCACACAGTAACAATTTGGTCGGGTTCCCCACTGCTGGGAGTGCTCTTAGATGTTATGATTTCTTAATATACTCCCTACGTGTGAACACGCCAGGTGTTGGAATTTCATAAATTTGCATCTTCACAATAGCTGCTTGATTCCCCAACAGGATCAAAGCCGATCTTTTCTGGAAAGGCAGCCTGTCTATTCAAAGCATTTAATGTGACAACTTAAAATGGTCTCTGTGACAGTGCTGTAGATCCGCAGTGGCCACCACCCAGAAATCTGTGCTGCTCTTTGCACTGCTTTGAGTATTCTTCACAATTGTGTGGTCCGTGGCTTCCTCCTCTGCTGGCTATCTACCTGCATGCCCCCAGTGCCAAGTGACCTGGCGAGGGGCATAAGCACACTAGCGCTTGAAAGGGAAACCTTTTAGCTGGCTCTTTATTCACAAAACTTTTCACCCCAGACTCTCAAAATCTATTAGAAAAGACATTTTTCTCAGGTGAATAAAAATATCTCAATGCCTTAATGAGAACATTAAACTCAGTTTCACCTACTTTGACTGGTGCCATGAGGTCTCGTAGTAGAACAAACATCTTTTGTCCAATTACTGGGAAAAAAAAAAACCAGCCCTTTCCCTGATGGGGTCTGTATTACCTTGTTCTTGAAATTCCCTTCATTGTTTGTCACGTCAAGCTTATTGTTGACAGAGCAGCTCCTAGCTCTTAGGCTGTGTAGCTGGGACAATCCTTTATGTCACAGGTTGTACACCATCTGTCTTGTGGATACCTAAGTGTAAGCACAGAAATAGAGGATTCCCACCTTTTGGTAATAAACCAATATTTCCATGTATGGCTTGTACAGATCTGGTGTCCAGGGGGAAGATCTCATCTACCCACCATAGCACCCAGCTACTTCCTCCATACGCTCTACCTACCCTTGTGACTTCTTTCAACGCCACCTTTAAGTCACTCAGGAAGTTCTCAAGGTAAGTGTGTGTCCTGATTTGAGTGACACAGGATTAATTTCTCTTTCAGTAATTTTACTTTTTTGTAAAGTCTCTTCTAATGCTAGGGAAAAGTGCATTTTTAGAAGACTCTAGTATCTGAATTTGTGAAAATATTTACTTTACAGCCAGCTATGGTATGCGAGTTTCAAGGTCTCAGTGTTTTCGAGGTCGCCAGGGGCAGGAAGGAGGAGGAGCGGGACCTGGGCACTTGACCCAAGCTGGCCAACAGGATTATTTCATACCATCCTCTTCTATGATGGCTGCGATCCTGAGAACTTCTTGCCCAGGTGCTGGAGCCCTGAGCCCTTCCCTTCCTCCCGAAGCCGTAGCGCTCGCAGTGTCCAACATTTGCTGTCTCCTGCTGGGAGTGCACAGCTTCCTATGGATAGAATGGGCTGAGCATAATCCTTGTGTATTTTATATGGGTATCAGGATCAATATTGGTTCTTTAGTGTTATTAATAGTAATTATTTATTCTTATCCTATCAAATCTGTTTATATTTCAACGCTCAGGTTTCCTTTTTTTTTCCTGATTCCCCTTCCTGGGTGGGCAGGGGTCATCAGGTGAGAGAATAATTGTCTAAACGACAATAAATTGTTGTGGGTTCTTCAAACCAAAACAGTGAGCACAAAGCAGCACCAAACACAATGATGTATGGACTAAGGGCTTCACCACGATAAGTGCACTTGAATAACAAGAGTGTGTAGGTGGATGACCCTTCTCCTAGGAATCACCCTCTGGGGTGATGGTCCTCTCCCACTGCCTTCCAGTTTACCCTGCAACTCTGTCTCTGCACCTGCAGTGCAGCCTGCTGAGTCTGTGTGCCTGGGCACCCTGAGAGCAGGAGTCAGGGGGTAACTTGCCAATTAACATCTCTTAATTGAAGATAACATAACAAACGCTTCTCCCCAGGCTAGCTAGAAGTTATGGTTGTGGTCAGAAGTTAAGGGCAGCCCAAACTCACACACGAGAAGTGTGTCTCAACATACCTCCATGCTGCTAAGCTAGGGGATGTGATGTTTGGGTAACTCTTCAGTTTCCTAGGTGGGCTCAGTTTAAGCAAAAGTAGCAGTGGTGAAGGTGCTGAAAAAGTGAAGAGTAATTCATAACCTAGTTATATTTACTCTGCACATCTTTGTTTCTCCACTTTTCTTAGGGTTGTTTTTCCAGGTGGACGGATAGATGGTCTTGGCTGGGTCTGCACCTGCTTTGTTTTTTCCTTGGATAAGCAACTTGCTGGGAACATGGGAATCCTAATAAGCCTGGGAGAGTCACCTTCCAGAGATATTGGAAACAGCATCTACCAGATGTGATGATGCTACGGACATAACCATCTGGGTAAGTGGAAATCTGTAGAGACAGAGGCACTTTGCAGAATCCAAAACCGGCAGTGCTGAGGGCTTTGCTGAGCTGGCTTCCTGACTGAGAGTCAGCTGCTATTTCCAGAGGACCTCTAAATGCCGGTTTGCTTTGGTGAGAGTATCTGCAGAGCTGTTACTGACAGCCACTTGGCCAGTCTCCCCAGGGACTTCATCCTACTCGGGGTCAGTGCAGCTTTCTCTCTTGGAGCTGATGTTGAAGCCCATCTTGCAAAGCCAGCGGTCTGCGGGAGCTGTGTGTGGGCTGCCACTGCGGGTTGCTCACAGGAGATGTGTTAGAAACCGGCTAAAGAGCAAAAAGCCCTTTTCTGGAGAGGGAGTCGAGCACACTGGGACCAAAACTGCCTGCTGGAGAAGAAGGCTCCTGCTTGTGACTCTCCCCGCTGTCTGTTGGTTGCTCCTTGCCTCTCTCACGGGCTGTCTCCAGAGGAGCTCATGAAGGATTGATAGCACCGGGTGCCTTTCCAAGACCAAAGCCCCATCACTCAGAAGACATTAGACATCCTCTAGCATGACACTCTACTCTCTGGCACTGACCGGGGCAGCGTGCTGACTGCAAATCTGCTGGGTCCATTGGCAAATTATCCACGCATTAGCACCTTTAAGAGAAATTAATTTCCCTGCAGGAGCAAGGAAGAAAGTCTCTTCCAAATCAGAGTCTAGCTCATAGTGCTGTTGTGAAAAGTGGTTACCATCTCCCCTGTGCCACACAGAGAGGGTGCAGCATCTCACCTGCAGACAAGCCAGCAGGCAGGAAAGTCACAACAAGCAATGGAAAGAAAAACCCTGGTAGATGGCTTTTATAGTTAGTTACAGAGGACTGGAAGCCCTGAGGATGTTTGAGCTTTCCCTCTGCAGTCAGTGCAGGGACACAGATGAGCTGCAGTAGAGCAGCAATGGGGAGAATGAGGTCACAGGTGCATGGAGGAGGAAGGAAGTATTTTTAATAAATCTGATATAATCTAATTAGTGGCATCTGACCAAAGAACAAATGTCTTGCTGCTAAGGAAGAAGAAAAATTTAAGCCCAAAGTTCTGCTAGCCTTTGTGCTGGCCTAAAATAATATGTAGGGTTTAGGACAGAGGAAATAGTAACAGAAAGGGAAGAAAGGTACCTGAACATAAATACGAAACAGAATAAAATGTAATGTGGCTTTATCAGAGAAAGGTCAAGTGAGATAAACCTGCTGTCTCTTTTTGGGAAGATAATGTATTTATTTATTTTTAAAATTGAAGGAAAGTGCAATAGATTTCATCTACCTGAATTTCAGCACACCACTTGACATGGCACTGTCATGAAAGCTTTCTTGTGCCTCTGCAGAAGATGGGCTCAGTCAAGTGAGAAGGATGCCAGGAAGGTGTGCTGGGTGGTTACCAGTCCCGGCTCCCCTTCTCCACAATTTGACCCTGAGAGCAGATTCAATGCAGCAAAAAGAAACCAAACATTAGAGGAACAGATTTATTGCTGTTGTGGGCAGCTCTGGGAAAGGTAGCCAGAGAGGTGTCATCCCTCCTCCCCTGGTGTGGCAGAGCCCCAGCTGATGGGATGGGGGAAGCAGGCAGGGGAAAGGCACTTTCCATCAGCCATGCCTCTGCTCCCTGTCAGCTCAGGTTAGGAGCAGGATGTCTCCCAGGGACCAGAGACCCTGTGGGTGCTTCTCCCACTCCTCCTGCCTCCCTGAGAGTGGGTGCTGATGGGGTGGAGGGCGTGCTCAGCAGCAGGCAGCAAACCAGCTCCAGCCCCATCCTTTTTCTTCAAGGAAGCCTGTAGGGACTAACCAAGAAATGCCATGAAAACCACTTTCAAGGGGCAAAGAAACCGCCTGAAGAGGAGAGCAGCTCCCACCTCCCTGCAGTGAAGCAGGGAACGTCACACAGGAGCCCCGTCCCTGCCCAAGAGCTGTTCCCCCCCAGTGCCATCCCCAGGCTGCCTCAGCTGCATGCACTCTTTGTTCATACTTGTATCTGAATGCACATTTCTCCAGCTAACTGAATCAGCTGGGGCTGGACCAGAGCTGGAAAGTGTTTTATGTGTGCAGAAATGGAAAGGAAATGAATTCTGCTTCTCCTCCCGAGTGTGAGGTGGGGGAATGATTTGCCAGGGATTCGTAAGTTTTTTTAAAAAATCTGCCTGAGGAGGATTTCTGTGGAAAGAAAAGACAGAAAAATTAAAAAATGGGAAAAGCAAAAGAAAAACCAAGGTTGCTTGGCAGCTGGGAATTGCTCTTGCCATTGTGGGGCCACATAGCTATCAGGGCAGGATTTATCCCACATTAATATCCCTTGTATCTCTGAAGAGCAAGTCCTGGGACAATGTTGAAGAAACCTGGGAACTGATCCCTCCGCAGATATCCTCCTGAATGAGAGCCTGTCTCGATATGTACTCTAAACATTTATGCAAGCCCACCTGCTCCAAACCTTTCTGGCTAAGCCCTGGGCTTTTGCCAGGATGCTGATGGCACTCTGGATCTCGGGAGCCAAATTGCCTCCCATTGTCACACTCTGTGCCCAGCAATATAGTGGATTTTCTCCCAGTCTGTGTGAGCTTTAGATCCAGCTGAGTTCAGGGTCAGAAAAAAACAGGGCACCACACACTTAACTGTGATTGTCTCTAATTTTGACGACTACTGATGACCTCATACGCCTCTGTTTGCCTGGCTTATTTCTTCTTCTCCAGTGCCATTGCAGGCAGCAGCCTGACTCCTGGAGCAAACACTACCCCAAAGGCTGCCCTGCCAACATGCTGGGACCCAGCTCCTGGGGGTTTTCTTCTAGAAATGACACCTGCTCAGAGCAGGGATCAGAGGAGTCACCCAGGAAAGCTGCTGAAGCAGGAGCTGTGGAGCAGGGAGGACAGCAGGCACTGTGCTGTCTGCACTGGGGAGAAAACTCAGTCTGTTGCCTCCCCATCACTGGCAGAACTCTGCGAAGTTTGGTATGATTGATGTCCTCAAGATGGGCATTTCTGATGGCTGTCACCTGTGTCCTGTTTTGATTTTCTATTTGCTGAGTTGGGAACAGGTTGCAGGTTACAACTCAAAGGATGTTAGCATGAGCTTCACTGAGCTGCAACCACAGAAGATGTCCTGCTGTCCTCCTTCCCTGTGGGCCGTCTTGGACACTGCTCTGGCCGTGCAATAAGGTGCTGTCATTGCTGACCTGGTGAAAAGAGAAACCTTTCTTTGCCTGTTACCCATGCAAATGCCTTCTGCCTGGCTCTCCTGAGCATGCCAAGAAGCACAAGGGAGGAGCGGAGCTGGAAGGAGCACGAGATTTCCCCTTTCTGGAGCAGCAAGCTGTGAGGCTGGCTCAGCCACCTGCAGGGGTGTAACCTTCAGCTATTGTATCACAGGTCTGGTAAGATGCTGCAATGAACAAGCCACAAAGGCAATTAATTGCTAATGACCAGTCTTGACTGCCCAACAGCGGGGTTATGGGCAGGAAGCTGAGCAAAGGTTCTGCAGGGGGCTGGTATCGCTGGAATCCCCTCACTTCCCCTGAGGTATTTCTACAGGAGCCCAGCGTGTGCCTGGGGCCCTGGCACCAACAAAGCAACCCCTGATAGCACAGGACTGTCTAGGAACATGTCTGACCCTCTTCTGCACCACTGCTGTGTCAGGTCACTGTCAGGACAGTAGAGGTGTTTTTGGAAAGGAGCATCAACCAGTGGGAACTGCAAGTGGCAATGTGGTCCAGTAGCATGAGAAAGACATTGCACTGTTTCCTGTCCTGCATCCTTGTTGAATAAACTCACCAGCTGTGTTTGATGAGACGCTGTTACTCATCTCCTGGCGAGCAGCAGGATTTCCAGGGACGCTGACTCACTCCTGAAGTGGCCAGATCACAGCAAACCCCCAGATGCTCCCATGATGCCTGTCATCCCAGGAGCTCCCCACTGTCCACAGGTGCCGTTCCTGTTCCCCAGAGGCAGCCTCAGTGGTTTAATTTCCCTTATAAATACCAGAATTGGCTTCCACTTGTGGCATTTGCCTTGGGCTTTCTGCCTCTCCTCTCATGAGATCCCCAGTAAATTCTGGCTGGTTTCAAAGAGCTTTCTGCTCAGCTGGAATTTGTTGACCCTCATCCACCTTTCCAGAAAGGTATGTCCCAGACCAGAGCTGGTGCAAGTCATGCTTATCATAGAAACCTTGGGCTTCAGCTTCAGAGAGAAGGAGCTTTGGGGCTCACCCTTATGCTGACTCTGTGCAAAAGTATCTCTGGCAGAGGGAATGCACACCCACATATTGTCTTTTCTCCAAAAGGCAGGATGGCTGGCGCTGTGTATTTTGGCCAGTCTGCTCTGAGCATGGTGAGAGCTGTTGTCCTGGCATTGCTTGGACCATCGGCAGATGGCAGGTGAGGAGATAAGTCTGTGTGCAGGTGGAGGAAATCTCCCTGGACAGAGAGGTGGTACCCACAGCCAGGAGAGATGCTGAGTGGGAGCAGAAACAGAGCTCAGCCTGGCAGGGCACTGCCCAGAAATGGTGTCCTCCCACGCGAGGACCCTTTTCCCTGCAGCTAGGACTGAGCTAGAGGGTAGGTTTGATCTGTTTGCTGTCAGAGCATTTGCTGTGCCTCTCTGAGCACGAAGAAGCCCCTGCAAGGTGGGTGGCTGTTTCCTCTGGGACTGTCCCACCTCTGCAGGATGGTCCAGCCTGGTGGGTGGATGCCTGGGGAGGCCCCCAAAGCCTGTAGGTCCCAGGGAATGCAGGGAGGGCTGGGGTGGGAATCCAATGCCTGGGAAAGCCCCCATGTGGGCTGTGAGCAGCCTAGGACAGGAGGACACGGTGGGTGCAGGCAGAGAGAAGGTCTTTTTGTTTCCCTGCTGCCAGACCCTGCAACTTCTGGGGCACTCTGCTTAAAAACTGATGCTTCCCCCTTGATATTCAACTGAAACTCAGCTTTTGAGTTTAGAAATCCCTTGGGTATGGCAGATTTCTGCAAATGCCAATGGGCTGACTGCAGAGCAGCTGGTGGGGTGACCCATCCAGGACGTTATGGAGCAGATCGCAGCATGTATGCTGGGAGAGCTGCTCTGCTGACAGACACAGCAGCTCCTCTGAGGTTTCATGGAGCCGTGAGGTCATACCTCTCACTTTCCAGCAAAGAAACACATGTTTGCATCCCTCTTCTGTACTTGGAAGACTTCATGGCCCTGGGGAAGACCAGGATTAGCTGGAACACCTGATTTTTGAAGAGGGGCCATGGTTTGGTTTTTTTTTCCTGGTCACTTGAGTCCAGGTCAGGCTTGATTTTTCTGAGGAAGCTCTCATGTCCTACAGCTCTTAAAAAAAGAATTGTCCGTCATCTGAGCAGTCCCAGGAGAGCATGCATGGGAAAGGTCACTGCATGGGTGCTCCCTTTTTGCCCTGTGTAATGCTAGGAGGAAGCCTGTGGGCTGTGGGGGTTTTCTGTAAAAGGGAATCTTTGCCAGGCTCTGGTGGCCAGGATGGAGAAAATGTGGATGCAGAGATGCTGCCAAGGGTGGAGGTGCTTTGCAGTCAGGAGCTGCCATCTCCTTTCTCCCACATCAAAAGCAAAAATGACCACTCCCTCCATCTCATTCCTAATGCAGGAAAAGCCTCTCTGATATTAATAAGAATCTAATTATACATTTATTGTTCCATGAATTAATTACATCACAAGTAGAGTTACCTTTTACACAGCCATTAAACTTCAGGAAGGCCTCTTTATACCACTCCACGGATAATTTAATTAGCATACTAATGTCTTATTAGCTATAAACCCAAAGCTGGTTTAAAATCACTTAAATTAAAACTCAAAAGCCTTCAGCCACCCTGTAACCCATCTGCCTGAATGGTGAGCAGAGGATGGGAGTGTGCGCAAGCGATGGGCTTTGCCCTGCCATGAGCAGAGCCTGTGGCTGCTCTTGGGCAGCTTCCCCATGTGGTGCTGGTGGGATGCAGTGCTGCCTGTCCCTGCCTGCACAGCATCCATGGGGCTGAGATTGTGGGTGACAAGCCCCTCAGCTTGCCTCCTTATTCTCATTTTATTTCCTCTTAGATATCATTGGTATTTGCATTAATTGGGCTAGTCTGGAAGAGCTGTGGTAATCCATTATGGATGGAAAATTTCAAATGCAGGGATTAAAGCTGCAGAAGGGAAAGTAGGAGCTGGGACAGGAGTGTCTGCGACACTTGAGGGGGTCCCATTCCCAGACCAGGGCTCCCTGGGGGTGCAGAGTTGGTGCCACCTTCTCCTTTCAGTGAAGAAAATGTCAGAGCTGATGATGGGGTTGGTTCCTGAAACATCCACCCAAGGCAAGCAGGAACAGAGGTCATCCCTCCCACCACACTCCCAGTGCAACATGTCCCCTTGGCCCCTGGTGAGCACTGTGTCCCTCACCTCCCAGCAGCACCAGGACTTTCTGTTGAAGCACTGCAACTTCAATGTTGTGGCTGTGCATGGAGCTGGGATTTGTGCATGGAGCTGGGATTATGTCATTGTGTTTTACATGATCCCAAGCATCTCACTCATGCTGGGGTCAGGACTGGCACTTCTGTATGTTCTTAAATATTGCAGTTTATGTGTTAAACCCTTTTTAAAATGACCCCTTCTGCCATTTAATTCATGAGTATAACTCTTTTTTTTTCAGATCTTAGCTAATGAATAGCTTCATTTGGAGGTTTGAAAATTGACTCAGAGGCAGAGTTTAAATAAATCGAAGAGCAAGACTACTGTTTGAATGTAATAATCTGAAAATAATTGATTAATTTGCATGATCCTTTGTAATTGCTTCAATTTACACCACTGTCATCAATAGATGAATAAGACATAATTTCTAAAGTTCCAATAACGCATAGAATAGAATTTAAAAAATTCACTCATTCTGAAACATGGGGCAGGCTCCTGAGCACGATCAGCTCAGAGACACTTCCAGCACATCGCGGGGAGAGCGTTCATTGTTAGAGAAATTGTGCTGTAATTTAATTCACTTGTTAATAATGTAATTATGTTCATCATCCTTGGGAAAGAAGAGGATCAAATCCTATCACAATGATGCTAACCTTTAGACGGAGAGATTTCAACAAAATGAGGAAGCGGGCTGACAGCACCAAGAGTCAAAAGTAAAGAGATTAACATTCTAAAATTTGGCATGGATGCTCTTTAAGGAGTGACATAGCAAAAACAGCTACCTCCTGCAAGGTACTTAACTACATACTCAACTTTAATTGCTATTAATGAGATTTCAGCATATGCTTAGCTGTACCGGGACCTGACAATAGCAAAGGGGCTCAAACTGCCTGCGTGGGTCTGATCAGCAAGGAGGAAGGCAGGTAAATGGCAGGGTTCAGGAAGGTATTTGGGCCACCAAACGGTCCTTAAAAAATGGAAATCCAACCTTCATGAGGTCAATAAACAGGGGTAGAAAATACAGCATGAAAAAGGGGAAACAGGAAGCTGGCAAGAAATAGCAAGACTTGGTAGGAATGAAAACAAACAATAGATAATTCAAGTCAGCCAGGAACAGGAAAGCCTGCAAAGGAATGAGACAGGTCTGCTGGCTCCCCAGGAGTTAAAGGGAACAATTAAGGAAGATGAGGACACAGCTGAGAAGTGAAATTATTTCATTTCAGAAGTTCTCACCTCAGGGGATGTTGGGAGAAATCTGCTCTTGACTTGCTCTTTTCTGGTAATAAAGGTGAGTTGCTATTAAGGATTAAGGTATCAAATGAAGAGGCGCTGGTGCAAATAGGTAATTTAAAAAATATTAAGTCACTGGGTCTAGATGGGACATTCAAGGGTTTCGAAGAAACCTAATAATACAGTCGCTGAGCTGCTGGGTGATCTGCAGCAGTATTCATCTTGCTGCCAAAGCAAGTGTGGGATCAGAGGGCTGGAGGGCAGCAGCAATTGCTGTGCCTGTATTTTGTAAAGAAACACTGAGAAATCCAGAAACTGCTGCCTGATGAGCCTTGTGTCAGTACCAGAGACATGGGTGAAGTGGTCAGTGCATGCAGGATGGTAAAGCTCCTGCTGGCTGCATTCCATCCTTGTGATGCTGAGGGTACATGGGCATGGGGGGATCCATCTCACCTTGGATTGCTCTTTGCTAACTCCTTTTATCCTATCTCGGTCCCTTTCCGTTTGCAGGACTTCAGGATCACAGACATCAGGTGGCAGGAGTTTAGGAGATGTCTCAGTCTTGCACCTTCTGCCTGACACTCCTTTAGAAATTTCCCCAAAGGAGAAAGAAGACTAGTTGAAGTGGAAACATAGAAAATGTATTGAGGCAGAAAAATTATTCAGATTTAAGGCTGCCTGCTCAACCCTTTGTGCACATATATTATGGCACAGTACATGGTATGATTCAATTCCCCTCAAGTTTGCTTCCTAAAAGATAGCTTGCTGTGCCTTCAAATAACCTTTCCTTCCACCCTAAGACAGGCATCTAAGAAAGATGGGATGGCGTCAGACTGGTTGACACACTCAGAGGTCCCTTCTAGCCTGAGTTACCCCATGGCTGTAGGAGCATTCCTCCAAAAGTCTCTGGCTACAGAGGAAGCCCAGATGTCCAGACATACAGCCAGCTAGTGAGATGATTACAAACATAATCCAGATGATTGCTTTCCTTGGGATCATTGCCTCTTGACAGCTTGTGACAGTTCACCATGGTGGTGCTACCACCATCCTGATCCTGAATCTAGGGGTACAGATGTTGGAGGAGTTAGAGAAAAGTTTATTTGGTGATAAGCCATCTCTAAACAACTTTAGAGGTGCTGCACATTTCCCTGAAGCATTTGATGTCAGAGAGAGTTTTCTGGCTTAGAGGGATCCCTCGGCTGATGCAGCCCCGCAGTGCCTGTACTTCAGTTTAGACAATGAGTTTCATGAGACACAACCCAGACACCCAGACATGAAACCCTGTTATAAAATCACAGCACTGAAAAAAAGGGTATTTTATAAATCCTAGGCATCCCTTCCCTCAGCTGTCCTTTGCACTACTGTGGCATTTAATGTTGAGTTTTACAGTCTGAGGGCATTACCGTTATCTCCAGCAATGTGCTATGGCATAGAAATGCAAACATGGTGCTTGGGAAACCCTAACCCTGATTTGTGGTGACGATATGCCACAGAGGCATGACTGGGGCTGGAGCACTACGGTGACTTTTTAAAATCCATGTTCATCTATGCTGGTATTTAGAGGCATGATAAATTTGTCTTATGCTGTTCTCCTTGCTGAGGCAGGGAAGGTGTACAATGCTTGGGAGTCGTTAAGTCTCTTTGCTGCAAGGACTCCTGCCTTAGGTCTGCTGCCTACTCTGTACCTGAGGAAAAAAGCTGCCTTGCTGCTGCACCTGCCTCCATTTCCTTTGGTGTTGCAGCCATGAGGCATATGAAAAATTAAAAATCAAGAGGAAAACAAACAGTATTTGTGACTATATATAAGGTCAGTGGTAGTAAAAGTCGGTCTTTGGAAAAAAATAATCTGAGATTATTCCAAGATCTTTCAAAGCATTGCAGTGCCTCTAGGTATTTTTCACCAGTCCTGTATTTTTCTTGTTAAATGTGTAGTTTGTAATATTTCTATCTTAGTGCTTTACTGAGGAACATAAATACCTGATGAAAAGCACTTTCAGACTACCTGGGATGCTCTGAAAAGCATGTGAGCAGTAGTAGTCCACAGGAACATTTGCATCTTGACAGTCTGTGAGTTCATTTGGGTAAGCTGCACTCATGTAGTGCTTCCAATTTAATTTCCATGTTTTTCCAAAGAAGAAGAAAAATGTCTTATGTTTCCTGGGTGACTGGAGGAAGGTTTTACTGTGCCAGGCATCTCTAATCTCCCCGTGCAAGATTTCCTTAGTGGCAGACAGAGAGCAGCAGTCTAACTAGACACAGAAAAGTGGATAAGGTCTGGAAATGATGCTTTGTAGAGGTGTGGGCTTTCATCACATTCTGCTAAAAATATCATCTCACCTTCGATAGAAATAACATGATCTATGGTCATGAAAGGGCTTGGGGTCCCAGTGAGCTCAGGCCTGCTCCTGCACAGCTACAAATATGCAATGTCCCCAAATCCCACTCCACTTCCACAGTGCCACAAATATTTGCCCTTCCCTCCTGGAGAACCCCCAACCCCTCTGTGTTGACGGGCATGCTCATGCCTTTCACAGGAGCTAAATTAACATTAGTGGGAGGCTGGCTGCTGCTTGGAGGGCAGCCTTGCAAAGGCACGGAGCTGCGAACTGGAGCGATCAATGGCGCGAAGGGCACTGACACTGTGACAGGAGCCTGGTGCCAAGGAGGAAGGAGCAGGTGGTGTGAGCAGCGATGCAGACTGAGGTGCTGCAAATCTCCAGCAATCAGCACCCACCCGACACAGACATAAACTGATTGAGCTCAGGACCTGCCTGTCAATACATGCAAACAACGTAGATAGCAGTGACATCCAGTGTGTGGCTGCTTCAAGAAATTCAAATCGGATTGCCAAACTTTTTACCCTTACAGGAGTCTACCAGCTTACAACTGCCCCCTCCACAGCAGGAAGCTGTTTCCATTTAGAGCCGAATGAATAGTGGAAGGAAAAAAAAAAAGGCATGAACATTAATTTGAATTCAACTGAATTTCAATTAGGCCATGTTCAGTCTCCACAAATATTTGAGCAGAGCTATTGCAAATATGGTGAAAAAGCAAATCTGTAACTTTAACACACAAATATTCACAAAAGATAAATTCTGAACTGCATGCTCACAAATCACGTCGTCTTGACTTGAATTCTGCAGTCGTGTGCTGTTGTTTCCATGCCCTGGTCAGGTGGTGTATATGGAGCCAGCAAACGAAACAAATACACCAATTTAATGTAGCCTGTTAGGTGTGAGTGAGAGTATTAAATCACAACACGAGTTCTGGGATATGCAAGCTGGGATGCCGAGGCTGGTGAGCCATGCTTCTGATGCATTGAGCTGCTCCGTCTTTCCTGAGCGTGTAACGGGCTGCCAGCGCAGAGAGGGCAAGGTCATACGGCAGAAATGGAATGGATCCAACGGCGATGAAACTCCTGGATGTGGCTGCCAGGGCTGGGGAGGAACTGGCAACAAGAAACAGCGCATGGGAACATTAGGTCATTGAGAGCGAGAAATACCCAACTTGCTGTACATCCCACCACTGAGCGTTTCAGTATCCTTGATTTTAAGTCACATAGCATCAAGATATGGAGGTCCGAGTGATTTTTGTCTGCACTTCTACTGTGTACACTGGCTGCACATCCCCACGGCAAATAGCTTGCGTGAGACCAAAAGTGGGCTAAGCACAGGCAACCAGAGGGAAGTCTACCTGACTTTGTGAGGACCATAGTTAGATCAGGACCTAGGGATGGGGAAATACTAGCCCCTAAGCAACATGAGCATTCCCAAGTGGAGGGTGCGTGACTAACAGCCTTGTCACAGGTGGTTTGGAGGCCTCACACTGCACAGCTATTGACAGTTTGGAAGGATTTCAGAAGAAAAAGGGAGAAATGAGGAGGACCTGGAATCTACTGCTATGTATTACAAGAGCCTTAGTGGCGGAGACAGGGAAAAACCACCCAAAGACTGAATATGTGACTGGCACAGTGGTGGGGAACTCATCAACAGTACAAAGGGCTTAAGTGAAGAACAGGCAGTATGAAGGATGATGAGTATGAAGCTGAGGAAGGGAGGATGGAGAGGAACTGACTACCCACCAGCAACACTGATTTGTTTGGCACTGTGGGCTGTCACAGCCAAATGGGAGGTAGGCAAACAATAAATCGTATAAATCTGCTGTAAAAGGGGTTATATGGCTCTCGGATGCTCCACCTAGGCTAATGCTCTTCTCTGCCATTGATGTCACTCTGTTGGCATACAAAGCTTGGAGCACCCAGGGATTGGTGCAGTAGGATTTACCTGCCAGCTGGGAAAACCCTTTCCTTGGGGATCTGATCATGGCACTCCCTACAGAGTGGGGAGTAGGTTTAGACTTCAGAGGTCTACACCATACCCTGCTCAACTTTTCAGGCTATTTTTAGGGGAGGCTGGAGAGAAATGGGCACTTCTCAGCTTGGCTGTTTCATTTTGTCCTAAGGTTGATATTTCAAATGTGTCAGATGAGTTGCACCCTACGTTTCAATATCTTTTCATCAGCTGTAAAAGGAGACCAGATGAGTAGCTCAAGTGTAAACATCTCTGATGTAAAAATTTCCACTTAGAAATCCTCCTGTGTCCTTCACCTACCTCTTTTTCCTGTGAATAACTGCTTTTTCTGTACACTGGCCAAGCCTCGGGTGAGTGATATTCAAACAACAGGCAGCTGCCCTGCTGCTCCCATTGAGTCCCATTGTGAAGCTGGTGAACTGATTGATTGTTTGGTTTCTTGAGAACCTGATGTTGTTTCTGCCTTTTCACTGAGTGGCTGAAATGTTTAGGCAGGAGAAAGGAACAATAGCAACAGAAAATAAAGAGGGGAGAATTGTGAGAAATTAACTCTATACAATAAATGATTAATAGTGCATTTCCTGAGACATGCTGTGAACAATAAGCATTGGTGCTGGGATCTGTGGAGATTTGGAGACTGGTGATGCTCTTACTGATTCATTAAATAAAATAAATAATGGGTAAGAGGGAATCCCTTTCACTGCACACTGAAAGTGGGGCCCTGATGCACAAATGCAGTCTAGGGGACCTAGTGCAGAGTCTGCAGCTTTATGCCTAAGAATGGCACATGTCCTTGCATCCTCCTCCCCCTTCTTCTTCCTCTCCTTTTTCAACAGCAGTTGGGGTGTATTCTGCCATTTCTGTCACACGGTCTGATGCTGCCCATGGAATTCATTTTCATTCTCCTGGTAGACTCAAAAAATTTGCAATAAGTCAAAGAAATTAAATTTTAAGCTCACTATTGAAGGATAATGAATGTGAAATATGTGATCTTTTGTAAAATTATATTCTTTCAAATGCTTAGATTCAGGGAATTCTATCTCATAAGGGAAGTACACAAAAAAACCTGCAATCAAAATGACCTATACAAAACATAAAGAAGAGTTAATAGGATTGCTCTGAATTCTAAAGGGGGTGGTGCAGAACAGCACAAGTGGGCCTTGCAGTAGGGTATTTATAATCTCCAATTCCATTAACAAATTTTAATATAGTCTTTGAGGGTAGAAAGCGGTCGTTAATAAAACTTTAAATTAAAGCATGCTAGCTGTCGGATTAGATCATTAAAATTGCAGGGTACTGGTGGCTGACTGGCTCTGCAGAAGAGACAGCATTGCTAAACCTACATTGTCAAGACCATGAAATAATTCCAAAGCAAACAGGAAAAAGGAATAGAACAATTCTATATGTGTGAATTATGATTCTATATCATGTTTAATGAAGAGAAAAATGTAATCATATTTCATCAACTCTCAGCGTAATCACTGTTTCTGAACACCAGGGACTAGACACGGAGGGAGAAGTAGACGCACGGTGTGTCAGCAGCTGGTCATGCAGAGGGACAGCAGGACAAGTGCAGCTTTTAGATTGGTGAAGAACATTGCCCTGGCTCAGGGCAAGGGGTGTATTTTTCTCCTGCAGTTCAAGGATAGGACCGGGTGAGAAATCTTCTAGTGAAGCCACATCTTTCCATGACAGAGTTTCCTTAGCAGAAAGGCAGTTTTGATTTCTGTAAATGGTCATTGCCTGGTGATCTGGGCAGCTGCAGGATGAACGCACTTCTTTTGGCAATAATTTCTCAAAAGTTTTAGGAATGATCCTGTAAGTGGACCCTGGAAAACAGAATTGGTAGCTGAGCATGCAATATTACTTGAGGCTGCACAGCAAATTTTTTTTGAGGGCAGAGATATATCTACAGGAAATCTTCTCCTATTTATATTTTGTATCTCATGCACGACTGAAGAGAACTGGGCCAGTTCTGCTGTACCTGACACTGGAAAATACCCACTAGTTTTCTCCCAAAAGGTGTGACTAAAGGCATCAAGGGTGTCTGAGAGCACAAGGGTTCCTGGCTGACTGGAGTTCCCTGCCATCTCCCTCCTAAGGGCT
Organism: Burhinus bistriatus; assembly: GCA_013397275.1. Lineage (NCBI taxonomy): Eukaryota > Metazoa > Chordata > Aves > Charadriiformes > Burhinidae > Burhinus > Burhinus bistriatus. Next base: position 39,764 of record VYXH01005130.1, read on the forward strand.
GTTTCTCTAAGTGAGGGGACAGTGACAGAGCTCTCTTACCTCTGCTGGTGGTGCTGGAGGTAAGGGCTTGGGGCAGGAGAAGGTACAGTCAGCACTGCAAGGAGCACATCTGCCTGTCTGTTTGTCCAGGAATACCTCGCCACCTGTAGATTTAAAGAGGACTGGGGACAAGGAGTAGAGCTTGGCTGACATAAAACCCAGGTTCCACCTAGATATCAAAAAAGTTTCCAGTTGCTCAGTATCTTCCTGACTGGTTCACAGCTGGAGAAACAGAGAAACCACAGGGCAGAGCATGGACATACTCTGGACATGGACAGACACAAGGCTTTGTGAGCTGTGCAGCTCAAGCGAACCAGTTCTGTGCCTCCACCAGGGGGGCACTGTGGGTTTCGTCTGTTGGGACACGTGCAGGGAGTAGACAAGCAGCACTGGATAGGTGACAACCAGTGACATCTTGAGGGATGGAGCTACAGAATTGCTCCAGGTTTGTGAAAGTCAGGATCCAAGGAAAAGCATGTTCATGTTCACAGAGCTAGCGAATGCCAAATCCAGTCCTTGAACATAGCTCCTAGCTCTTCATATGAATTGCTTGGGAACACATTTGCCTTTCTATGAATTATTCATTCTCTTAAATGATTGGGCAGATGATTTATGCGATCCCTTCTTGGCCTATTGGGAGATCTTTGCTTGTACAAACAGCCATGCTGGATGTGTCCAACTGGTGCACATGCAGGCTTACATGAGCATTTGTGACATTTTCCCTTCCTTCAAGCTTTTAAGTAAACAAAGTGTGCTGGTATGAAAGTCTAACTGGTGTCAGTGTGAATCTGTGCATGTATGAAAAATGAATACTTCTATTTAGTCCGTGCAAAACATTCTTTTGCTGTCGAACCTCACTGGTGAGCATTTTCTTCACACGTAATATTCTTTCTTCTTGAAATAGACTTTTAGACAGAATGTGAGTTTTGGTTATTTTACTCTGACAGGTTTTTTCTAATTGTGTCTCTCTGGAAAAAAGAAGAAAGTAAGAAAATAAACACTGCATACAGGAGAGCCAAATATAGGGGAGCTGAATGCTACCTCAGCATCCTGAAGCGAAATGAGTACTTTGGAATTCAGCGGTGAGCAGGACTGGCAGCAGTCCCTCCTGCCTGGCCTCCAGAGATGGGGCAGCAAAGGTGGCCTCTCATTGCGCATCCTTTCAATGTTCTACAGCACTGCTCCTTTGAGTTTTTGTCTATAGACCTAGCTCCTGTAGCACATTTATGTTTGAGTAATTCTGGTCTTTACAAAAAATATTTGTTTTTTTTTCTCTTTGCCTTGTGTGCAGGAGAAAAGTAAAGATTTCCTTTGCTGTGCTTCTCAACTGCATTCTCCCACATTGTAGAAATCTGTTCAAATCTAATACAGCTTTTCTGCTGAGGCCAGGTGGGCTACAGCTCTGCTTTGGGTGACAAATATGGAAGAGAATTTGAGCTGCACTCTCTGAACCTGAAGACCCCTCATTTTAAGCACAGTGATCAGCAAGTGGGTTCTGCTGTGGCTTAACCTTGGACACTCATCAAAGAGGCCTGGATTCATCACCATGAGGGCAGTGAAACAACCATACTGGGACACACCAAATATCTGCAAAGCCTGGTGTTCTGCCTGAAACAGTGGCCAGCAACATGCACAACAGCAAAGCGTGCAAAAACCAGTCCAGCACTGAGTGCATCATGAGCTGCTGGTTGCAGCCAGACTGTTGTGTCTATGCCACTGATAGACCTGTCAACCTTGAACATACCACATGTCTTTTGACATGCACAAATCCCTGTGTGGAAAAAGTGCTTCCAAGTCACCATTTTAAATCTGCTTCCCAATACTTTCATTTCTTATTTTAATGCCAGGAAGAGGGAGTCACCAACTCCAATTTTCTTTCTCCAAAACACTTGGGATAGACTTCCGTGATCTATCCAAGCTAACCTTGCTCTACTCCATCTCTCAGCAAAAGGAACATGACTGGGTCAGCCTTTTCAATTGTGGTTTTATTTTTCCTATGTGTCCTTCATGAGATGCAGGGTCAGACGAACACTCAGTATTCAAAATACAGATGGACCGTGGATCTCCGTGCTGGTTATGATGACAATTCCTGTACAGTTATCTCTCTCCCTCTTGTGATGCCTAACATCCTCCTTGCTTTTTGACCAGACACAGGTCTGAGCAGCTTTCCCAAGGCACCTCCCATGGTGGTCTATGAATTCTTTGAGCGGTGGTAGCTAATTCAGAGCTAATCATTGTCTGTTTAAACTTGGCTGCTGTTCTGGGGTTTTTTTCACCTTCACTGACATTACCCTACATTTATTTACACTGAATTTCATCTTCTGTGTCATTGTCAGTAACTCAGTCTCAGAAGATCCTCCAGAGCTTTTCACTGTCAGTGTTAGATTTCATGATCCTGAATAATTTTGTCGCATAGGCAAACACTGTCACTTCATTATTGACCACTTTTCCGGATCATTGATGAGTGTTGCACAGTACAGATCCCAGGACAGGCCTCCAAGGGACCTGGTGACTGGTCTTTGACCAACACGAACACTGGTCAGTTATCCTTCCCTTGGTTACATGCTTTTAACCACTTATAAATCTGTGGAGGGGCTTCCTCTCATACTCTATAACATCATAATGTCTCCGAGTGCCTTTTGTCAGAGACCTTGAATGTAACTTTTGGAAAATGCAATTTAACTATGGCAGTCAGCTAATCCTTGCCTAGACCTGTGTTGACACCTTCAAAGAAATCTAATAGATTCCCCTGGACAAGCCATGTTGACTCTTCCCCAATACAGCTAGATCTACCTATGCTCCTGTTAATTCTGTTGTATATTACAGTTTCTTCTGATTTGCCTGTCACAGAAAGCACACTTGCTTGTCTCTAGTTCCTTATGCCCTTTTTAAAGAAAAATGATATAATATTTTCTGCCTCCCACACCACTTAGTGCCATGTCAGAGGAGAGTGGAGGAAAGCTGGGATACGGAGTGATATTTTATCTTGCGACCTCATGAGAAATGAGAGCTACCTCAGCAGCCCCTCAATCAGGTTATGCAAGTGAATCAGTGCAATTTGCCAAACCCCAAGTTAGCACCTGCACAGACACAGATTTACACCTTTACATTCATCTGAGCATATCAAGCTGCAGCAAGGGCAAGGACAGGATTCGCTCTGATCAGCTTAAAGGGACCAGTCCACATCTGTACTTGGGAACAGCTGTAAGAGAAGTGCACTGGCACAGTCTGACTCAAATTTGACCATTTGCCCTGATCAAGACAAGTCTGTTGCTGACATGCCAGGCACATGATCACGTGGATGGTGTCACTACTTACCAAACAGGATTTATGAAGAACTATGCCCAAGAAGCTGCAGGAGGTGCTTAAAAGTTTCTTCTTTTACTCAGAACATGCCACCATGGTTTTGTCGTGGTTCGGCCTCAGCCGACAACAAAGAACCACGTGGCCGCTCGCTCAACCCCCACGGCAGTGGGGGAAAATCAGAAGACAAAGGCAAAACTCATGGGTTGAGATAAAGGCAGTTCAACACAACAGCAACGGAAAAAGGAGAACAACAACAACAATAACGCTGCTGGAGGAATGTACACACACGGTTACTGTTCCAGCGCTCACCGACCGGACCCCGGGGCAGCCCCAGCCCGCTCCCAAGGGGCCAGCCCCCTCCCCCGGCCAGCTCCCCCCTATGGACAGGGCATGGCCTCACGTGGGATAGAATACCTGTGTCCCGGACCAGAAAATTAACCCTATCCCTGCCGGAACCAGGACAGGTTTTTATTCTCAGCATCCCAACATGTCTTTCCCACCTCCCCGACAGCATAGCATAAGGGTGATCACGGTGGTGCAGACCACTAGTCCCTCTATTCTGAAGTCCTGTGCTTAGTAGTTGTCATAACTCTGGTAATGTCCCTTGTGTCAGAATAATGTCCTCTCCCCCTCAGCAGCTCTTGTTCAATGTCAGAGATCTTCAGTCTTAAGACATAGTGCTCTGGACTTCTGGCCTAGCTAACAGGAGGGTTGCATAGATGCTCATTAGCCTTTAGGCTGCTCAATGTCTCCAGGCATGCTGCAGAAGATAGTTCCTAAAGCACGTTGCACCCATCCTGGGCTGGCTTCTGATACACCCCGTGCACAACTTGAAACACTCATTTGAGTAAGACCTTGAAGGCTTTAGTACAAGGTCAATGAGATCTGGCCTGCTCCTTGCAACCTGCCTCTGCATTTGTCCTGAGGTACTGGGGTGGACATATCATGCCACAGAAGACCTTGATCACCCTTTCTTTGAAGTGGGAAGAACTGGTACTGTCTGGCCTCAGGACCTGCACTGGTGGAGGTGGCACTGGTGTGATCTTGGCAGAAGGGGGGAACGTCCTAAATGCACCCCCTTCACAGATCCCTGCCACATTTGCATCAGATTTGACAGCCGCAGTGCCAGCTTCCTGATTGCAGCCATAATGAATTTCTCCATCACTGTTTACCCATCATAAACTTACTTTCTGATCATCCTTATAACATTTTTCAACATTTTCTGCCACTTCTGTCTGTATCAGTTGATATATTCTTTACATAATCCCTATCAGCAAAACCAATGGTCTCAGCTGAGCTGACCCATTAGCAGATCAAGGTTAATTACTTGTGGTTTCTTTTCCAAAGCCACCAGTCTGTAAAGTAATGTTTAGTTAAAGTGTACATCAGTAGTGACTGAAGGAGTTTGCTTTTGGTGTCAGCTCCCCACTCTCACTCCAGGTCTGCATTCCCTCTGCTGCCTGTTCCAAGCTCCTGCTCTTTTCCTTTTTCTCAAGCTCTAAGGGAACTCATGTTTTCCCTTCTTTTTTTTTTAGGGTTGGGTACCTTCCCTGGAGTTATGCTGTCTTTACTGTGGTGGCCACAAGGCCCATCTGCAGCTGCCTATGAGTACCCATCCACCACCCAGGCACTGCTTGGATAGCCAGGCAGGAGGCACATCCCCTTGGTGTGTCTGCTCCAGCAAGAGGATCCTGAAACCAGGCAGGTACTGCTTACTCACAGCACCATGGCCAAACCATGCCTGGTAGGAAAGACTAGGAAAAGAAGCAGCTGTTATTGTGTGTCTTATCCCAGCCTGATTTTCCCTAAACAATGAGTCTGGAGCTTTAAGCACTATTTTTTTCCTGGCACTGTTTTATTTTATTATATCTGTATTGAGATTTCTGCCCAGCTGCTGCCCCTACACAGAGCACCTCAGACATGAGAACAGAGAGTTGCCAGCAGCAGGCTCTTCCTGTGATAAAGCACAGTGTGTTTTGCAGCCAGGATGAGAGGCAGGGGAGAAGCTGGGATGAGAGGCTGCTGTGAGTTTGCAAGTGGCTGTCATTGTTTGTTTTGTAATCCTGGGTCACTGCATGTAGTTTCCAAATTGATTTGTCCCTGTGCAAACGTCACTGCCCAATTCAGAAAAGCCCCATTCTCCTCTGTGCCTCTTATGCAAGTGTAACTTTCCACCAGGCAAAAGTCAAATTGTATAATCTTTGTCAACCTCTTTTTTCTCTGGATTACACAGTTTGGGATCTGTTTTGAGAAGTAGAGATTGCTCATATATCAAGGGAAAAAGTTGCCTGCCTTTAGCATGCCTATCTTGGCTGTAGATGACTTAGATATTCTCCCCTGCTGGTTTGATTTTAACTGCTACATTAATAAATCAGCAACAGCAGCCCTGTTGGGGAGGAATACTGATCATCCCCAATATGTGCCCAGAGACACTGACTTCTGGACCTAACCACCCAGCTATCCCAGGAGGCTGCGAGATGCCACGTTTTCCCTTTTCTCAGCAGATGCTGAAGACATTGAGCTGGCAGGACCGACTGTGAATCTAACTCTGCTCTGGCTATACACTGGTTTGAGCATCCAGTGCTTCAAGTTATTACAACTCCTGAGGCAGACTCTGAATGTAAAATAGATGCCACAGCTCCTTCTTGGAATAAAATAGATAAAAAATCAATGCGTTTGAAAGAGAAATAAAAAATAATGTCTGGTAGCGCTAATATTCTTCCATGCAAGACTGCAAGTGCTGAGTCTCTCATGGCAACTTTGATTAAGAAAAACATCTTACTTTGGAGGGAGATTGAAGATCTAGAAAGCACATCTAAAAAGATGACCTCTGGGTGATAAGCAAGCATAATTACTGATGCTGCCATGGAGCTTTATGCATGTGACTTAAAGCAGAAAAATAAGGACCTGGTGTGGGATCATAAATTCAAATCTAATCTGAGAAGTAACAAAGCTCCTTGGATGTGGGCAGAAGGTGTGAATTTGCGTTAGCTCAGGTGTCATGTTGGCTGTGCTCCTCTGTTGAAAGACCTACTCGGTAAGTTTTCCCTATTGATTTTAGCGGAAACAAGATCATTTGCCTCTTTGGGTTCCTGTGTGGGAATGAGATTATGTTGAATATTAATTTGGCTTGCGGTGGGCCCTGACTGTAATTTTCTATCAGCAAAGGAGAATTCATGTATTTCCATAAATTCAGATACTTCCATCTATTCATTCCACATATTCATAGACATTATCTCAATTCCCAGCTCTAGTTCAAACAAAAGTTAGTTCCTTTTACAAATAAATTATTTTTCACTGTTGATGATATTTCTAATTTTTGTAGGCAAATTTATACATTTGAACAAAAGAGACAAAAAGTATCTTTGATGTAGCAAAGCATTTCGGAGAGCCATACATCAAATAAAAGAGAAAAGATAGTCTGGAAAATTTAAGGAACGGATGGGAATGATTCCAAGTTACCCTGTACTTAATTGAAGTTCTCAGAAATGTTCTTTTCTTGTTTTCTGTATTGGAGCTGTTCTTTGAAGTATGTATGAATGCCTCTTCAAACTGGCATTTAATCTTTGACTACATATATTTTTTTCGACTTGTAGAAATGGAACAGCTCGTTATGGAATTTCTTATTCTTTAGCATCTCCTCACCTTGGTCCCTAATTTTTGGTGAATGTTGCTGGGAGATATGATAGCACCGTCTGTATTGCTCAGAACAGGTTTTTCCCCAGTTTCTGCTGCTGAAAAAACCCCTTGTAGGGTAGCAATTTCTGTTATACAGTGACAAACCCAGCCAGTACAAGTCTACCTTACTTCAGTGCTCTCAAATTATCCCACTTGAGGATTTCCTTGGACATCTTCACCTCAACAGAACTATTGTCCAGTAAAAAAGAAATCTGGTGGGTTTCCCAAGATTTCTGTATGTTCCACAGCTTGGAGGGGGCAGCAGGTCTGGAAAACCAAAATACGTTCCTGTAGAGCTGGTGCTTTTTGGCCCCTCCATACGGAGCAAGCTCCAGCGGGGTGCACTGAGGCAGCACGGGGCACACACACATCCCTCTGCCTCCAGCCTAGATCCCCCCGGCTAAGCGTGGAGATTAACACACAGCCCACAGAGGTAGGTTTTGATAATTTTTTTATTATTTTTTTTTTTTCAGAGCTCATAGACCAAAAAGCTGGGTGGCTCTGAATGCTTTAAGGTGCCCAAGTGCTACCCAGAGCAGCAGCTTGCTTTCACTGGGGCTGGTGGAGGTGCTGTGCCGGAACGAGACAGAAGTAGTGACCTGGCAACATCATGAACATTTTTATTCCCTTAAAGACATTTGGCCACCTCTGCCCTCTAAACCGAGTTAGGAAGAGGTTATGTGCAGCATGCATGACCAAAGCTTCCAAAAGTGAGCCTTGCTGCAAGGTGCTTCTGCTGACCTGGCTACGGTCCCTGTTTGACATGGGAAAAGTCACACTGGTTGAAATACACTCTTTAAAACTCATCCCTAAGGCACTCAGCACTCCCCAGCAGTGGCTGGGCATGGTGGCTCTGCTGTCCTGTGCCCCACTGGAACATCCTTGTTTCCCTCCTTCCCAGTCAGCAGGTGCCCTACTTCAAACCGTGTTGCAATTTATTAATGACAAACATGCTTGCCATTCCAGCATGCAGGCATAGCATCTCTGTCTTCAATTATTGCCTGCATTTGATTTCTTAGATTAAACTGCTTGAATCAGGGATGTGCCTGACCTGTATGGAGCCACTCATTCCGCTGGTAGTATACTAATCATAGTAGTAGAAGTAATAATACTAATGACAGTGTTGTCACGGGTGGGATATTAAAATCCACTAGTGCCACAGCTCCCGGAGGAATCTTAAAAGGCACTATAATTATGTCACAACAGACTACAGACCTGCTGCAAATGAGAGATGCAAGAAGAAAAGAGACAGACAGTATGACTTCAGTACGTGCACTCAGGGAGCCAAGGTTTACAAAACTTCTATGCAAAATGGAATAGCAGGAGGTGACTTGGAATTTATTGACTTGTAGGAAAAAAAATAATGGGCAAAGAAGCTCTGTAAGTTAATGGTACAGCCATGGGTGTGCAACACAAAAAAAAGGACCTTCTGCAAAGGTATGTCAGGGAAAAGAAAACCATTGCAGTGTAACAGGGAGGGGTGTGAAATCAATGTCAGCTCAAAGTCATTGGGGTAGTTCATTCCAAGGTAAGGGAAGAGGGGAAGGGAAGGGGAAAAAATTGGACAACTAAAAAAAGACTAAGTTCTTTAAAAAAGCCATTCTTCATAAGCAGTATACAAATGAATGTCTGAAAATTAAATTTGTATAAAGAAGGGGTGTGAGTAGCAGGGAAGAGAATTAGCAGTGATTTATTGCCACACTGGCAATTCCCTGGGGAAAGATATGTGCAATGGAGGAGAATAAAACACTGGAAAAAGTCAAATGTGGGTATTAAATTGTATATAGAGAAAGAAACATGATTTTGGCAACTCTCATACTAACTCTGATAAGTTAGTATGACCTTAGCCACCAGTAAAATAACAGCACAGGTAGGAAAAAAAACTATACCTCTGCACAACTAAGAGATAATGGAGCAAGAAGCAATAAACAATATAATCTAAAAAGAGAAATCACTGCAGAGTGACTGCCTTTGAAAATGACAATTAAAATAGATGATTTGATCAAAATATGCCTAATATTTCTACACAGGAATAATGTTATTTACAGGCAGTCCTCCTGAGTTCAGTATAACTTCTGCAGCTGGGAAGATGTTTGCATCTATAAATGTTTGTGGGTTCAGAGTACTTGTAGGTAATGGGAATGCAGCTTCTGGGATGCGGAATGTGAGTCGGGAGCCCCAGGGTCAATTTGTGGGGCCATGGTGGGCTATGCCGGTTGGGTGAGAGAAGAGCTCACTTATTTAGATTCCCTGAGAGAAGCTCAAAAGAGAAGAGGGGAAGGGAGGCATTGTTTTGTATGGCACCAGGAGATGGAATTTGCACTACCATGATGTGGAATATAAAAAAACCTGCATACCAGTGGGGAAAGGTAAATTTGAGAGAGTATCAAAAGCTTCCCCTGGTATCTGGGGTAGGCTGCATAGGGCCACACTGGCGCTGCAGCCTGGAGATGCTGAAAACTCGGTTAAACAAATAATTAGAAAACATTGAGTAGGATTCATTAGAAAATATGGAGCGGGATATGGTCTTACTCTTGCAAAGTGAATGGCTGTGAGAACCTAATTAGTTGTTTCAATCAGGGTCCCCGGAGTCAGTTATGTCTGGATTTGCCTTTCTGACTCTGCAACCAGTTTCTTCCCGGATTTCAGATCAGCTGGGCAAGCTCGGTGAGAGCCTGGTGGTGGGGGGAAACCCAGAGAGTTGTGGCATCCCCCGGCACACAGAGAGTGCAGGGTGCTAGTGAGCCTTAACGGGAAAGAATAATGAGTAAAGACGAAAAAATGGAGACGACAGCAGCAGCATGAAAAAAAAGGCATGGGAGAGGGTTTTGAAAGAATAAAGAATACCACTTGCAGATACCTACAGCTTCTCCAGACTAACGCCCTGTGTGCAGCCTCTTTTCCAGCCTCTGTGACCCATGCAGGTACCTGTGCTCCTATTTCGGTCACCCTTGGGCTTGGGTAGCTCACATGCTCTTATTCCTAGATGATTTTATGATTCTATATGGGTAGGTATAGTGCTGAGGGACATGGTTTAGTGGTGGTTTTGGCAGTCTTAGGTTAATGGTTGGACTCAATGATCTTACAGGTCCCTTCCAACCTAGACAATTCTATGATCCTATGATTCTATTTCCAGTTGTGTGCATGCAGAAAGCATGGAAAATCACAACCTGACTGTGCTCAGGTATTTGCTGAGCTGGCTGTCATGAGTTACAGAAGGCCCTGAACTGCTGTGATTTGTGTTAGAGGGTCAGGCTTGGCACTTGCAGACAATCGGCATCCAAACCAGCCTGGGAGTCTTTCTCCCTGTCCCCTGCAGGGAACATGTCCTGGGAAAATGAGATCCCGAGCCAGAAACTGCTGGACAGTCACAGCTCTGGTGATGCCACTGTTTTTCCTTTGTAACTGAAGCAATTGTGCATTTTTTGTCTTATTTCAGCCCCTTATCTGCCTGGGACACATGCCTGTATATTGTAAAATCAACTCCAGAAGACATGCAGGCACACGACCATGTTTCTGTTGTGTGTGATACGGAGTATGTAACATGTAACACAGATACGGTTTTATGCCAGGTTTATGCTGCCTGTGGGAGGACAGGTGATATGTGATCTAGCGCAAAGCCTGGTGGTACAAAGTTTATATATCAATACTTTCTGGCTGCTATGAGCCAGCATTTTGAATTTATACCGATGTGATGCTTACCGTTGTGTGGACATGGCTATTTTGATCCAATAGCCTCAGTGTCCAAATTACTGCTAAATTGTGGCTATAAACCAAAGCCTGGAAAATGCCTGGTAGCGTGGCAGCTCTGCTAATGGTTTTACTCCAGCTTCAGGCTGGACACCTTGCTGGCCAGGAGTTGACGAGGTTTCTGCAAGCCAAACCAGTCCTGGGGAAAATGCATTGATATTGCATAGCAAAATCTTCTGGGTCATCTTTATCCATATGGCAAGGGAGGCACAGGCCAGGAGAGAGTCTTTAACAGGGTGGTAGCATCCCATCTCTGAGCCAGAGGGAGCATCCCACCATACAGATGTCACATGTCTGACTGCAGCTATCACGGTCTCAGTAGCGTGGCACTGTCCCCATCCAAGAAAATACAGAGCCAGGACTGTCTTTCTACAGGGGAAAGCCAGACTGACACCAGGGCAGCCTTAGGGAGGTGCTGGCTCACAGACATTAAGTGACCCAGCTCCAGTTTTAGCTGTGGCTTTGCAGATTGACTTGGCCATGTGAAATGCTGTTTGCACAGCCATCAGCAGGGCTGGTGGAGGAAAAGCAGAGGGCAGGACAGCCTGGGGAGACCTCAGCCTGGCTGGAGACCTGGCTGTACCTGTGCCGTCAGTGGGAGAAGCTGTGTGTGCTTCATGTTTGCTAACAGAGAGGTAGGAAGACACCTGGCTGGCTTTGCTCAGGCCACTTGATTACTGTATTGATTGGCTCTGCCATTGTGCATGTGATGAGGGAGTGAGCAGTAACAATTCATTACTGTGTACAGCGGGCAGGAGGGTTGTAGGAGGGGTGGGAGGGTGAGGCCAGGGAAAGCAGCGGCATGGGGAACTGCTGAAGAACAGCTGTGGGCCAGCCTTGCCCACAGGACCTCTGCAAGTCCCTGTTTTTTCATGTAAAATGTGTCTGTACCAGCACATCCTTTAAATCTCTTCCCAGAGCACTACATCAGAAGTAGTTTGTAATATGATGATGATATGACTGCGAGCAAGACACAGGCGGTTTTAAGCTCACGGCTGTTTAGCACCTGGTGAGGTTTTCTTGAGCTATTTGGGCTGTGCTGAGCTCTACCTGCGTGGTGGACAAGTTCCCCTCCATGGGCAGTTCGGGCAGTCCTGCTGTGGGAGCTCTGGGGATGGTGGATTGGCAGCTTGTGGCTGTGCTGCAGGATGGTCCTGGTAGCAGTGGTCTCTGCCTGAGCCCTCCTGCCCCCTCCAATGCTTCAAGCGCAGGCTTTGTCTCCACCCATCCCAAAAGGGCCACCTGACCCAGGCACCCTTTTCCTAATACAACTTAGCACAATAATGCAAAACAAGGAAGAAAACCAACCAACCAACCAACCAAAAAAAACCAAAAAACCCCCAAACCCATCACAAGCGGAGCATGATCTTTTTTGGGGTGCCAGGATTTTTCCCAGCTGTCTGCTCTGGGTAAAGCAGCCATAAGCAATGGTGGGGAGCCCAGATGTGTGTCCTTGCTATCACACCCCACGTGCATATGATGGCAAAGGGGTACGTGCAAATCAGGGAGGATTTCACGCCGTGTCCTGTGTCTTGGCACAGTCAGGGTAGTTTTGCAGAGGTGGGTTCAAATGCTCCTTTTGCCCGGGCCGCCAGGCTGGAGCTGGCTGGGGTCTCAGGGAGCAAACAGCTACACAGAGGAGTGCTAGGGGCTGGAGCCACTCTCCATAGATTGATTTCTTTTCTTAAATTATGCTTTAATTTCCTCTCCTTCTGGTACCAATGCCTATGTTTTAATGAGCTTGCTCCCGTAGCATATCAAACAAGTCTGATCCCTGGTGCTCCCTGTTTGCAATTCCCAGTGGCTCCTAACCAAGAATTGTACTGTTTAATTTTACCAGTCTTCTAGTTTACATTGAAGCATTAAAAAAAAAAACATAGGCGAAAGGACCATATTTCTCCCGGCCTATTGATAGAGCGTGATAGATATTAAATTCTATAATTCTTTCACTGGCCTTTAAGCAGCCTTGGTGTTAATATTTAATGATGAAAGATGCTGGTAATCAGTCCTGTATCCCAAGTGTCTGAATGCTTTATGATCTTGCCTTTGGGAGCCTAATTGTGAACCCAGCCTGCCAGAGCTTCCACCCCAACTTAATAAACTTTGCCATTCCTGCCCAGTACATCATCCGTCTCCAGGCAGGATGCAGCGCACAGATGATCAGGTAGCATGAGGCAGAAGGATGGCGAAGAGCATGATAATAAGGGTGAGCATGGAGGCTGGTGAGACAGAGACGGGTCTTAAGCAGGCAGCGTGCCCTGCCCCTGCAGGGAAAGCACAGCCTAGCTAGGGGCATTGGCTGTTGATTTGGCATTGCTTTGAATCATAGAATCATAGAATCATTTAGGTTGGAAAAGATGTTTAAGATCATCTAGTCCAACCATTGACCCTACTCTACCAGGTCTGCCACTAAACCATGTCTCTAAGCACCACATCTACATGACTTTTAAACACATCTGGGGATGTTGACTCGACCACCCCCTGGGCAGCCTGTTCCAATGTTTGATAACTCTTGCAGTGAAACATTTTTTCCTAATGTCCAGCCTAAACCTCCCCTGGCACAACTTGAACCCATTTCCTCTTGTCCTATTGCTAGTTACTTGGGAGAAGAGACCAGTTCCCATCTCACTACAGCCTCCTTTCAGGTGGTTGTAGAGAGCAATAAGGTCTCCCCTCCACCTTCTCTTCTCCAGACTAAACAATCCTAATTCCCTCAGCAGCTCCTCATAAGACATGTTCTCCAGATACCCAGCCCACCTTGGGAAGGCGCAGAATGCCTTGAGTCTGGTGCCTTAGACCACTCGGCCATCCTGACACTGTGCTAACTCTTGGGGACGGCTCTAACTCCAGCCTTGCAGCACAGATATCTGCAGGGTACACTGCAGCCCAGCCCAAAAACAGCAGATAAGAGTACATTGACCATGTCCTCCCCAGAGCAGCCACATAGTGTGGACTGTGAGCCTGGGGTCTGCATATGCCAGCTCCTGCAGGTCCCACCTTGCTGGTGGGATGCCTTCCTTCACCCTCCTGCCCGATGATGGTGTCTCTGCCATCTCCCACTCAGCCTGAGGCCCTACACCAACACCTCTCAGCCCGGATGAAGCCAGGCACTTGAGTCTGGACTCACAGGTCCATCTCCAGCTGGTTTCCAGAGCATCGTCGCGAGTGCTGGCTGACGTGGAGGTCTGCCACAGCGCAGGTAGTGCTGCTGAAGGTGATGCTTCACTGGGTTGGAATGGCCTCAGGCAAAGTCAGCAGAGCCCTGTACCAAAGGAGAACTGCTGTTAGTTGCTAATAGTACTTAGCACTTACACGTTGCAGAGACATTTATGTTCAAAGCCAGATACAAACATGATCTCATTAACTGCTGGCATGGGAGCAAGCACTGTCATTTGAAGCCAGCTGTTGGGAAACTGAGGCAGACACATGACCGTGCAGCTGAGGTGACAGGAGTAGACATCACCCATCTGCCGTGACTACGTCGCACTGCCGCCAGAGGTCACACCACTCCTGCCTCCCTGGTGCAGGGTTGCAGCCTCTGGCTTTTCTGATGCCAGCACTGGGCTGGCTGGTCCTTGACCCTGCTGGTACCATTACAGTGGGAGCCCTTCCCATACCACCGTGAGCACTGTTGTAATAGTAGAGGTGTATTTCACCTGTAGATATTTTATTCCAATTTGGGAGATGCAATAAGCTTTCTCCAGAAGGCATAAACCTTATTTTGCTTTATATTTGTCTGCCTAGGGTTTATGCTTGTATAATGGGATGAGTAAGTAACCTTGCAAGCTGATTGTGTTATATGGCCACATATAACCATGGCAGAGGCTGGGAGCAAGGCTTCCCTCATGAGCACGACCCTGAGGAAAGCTTGTTAGGGAGGCCAAAGAGAAACGTGGTCCTAGACCAAGGAAACATGAAATTCATTGGTGCAGGGGACTCACATGCAGCAGCTGCAGACACACATTGTCCAACTGGAGTTTCACAAGGGCCAGGAGGTGCCAGCAGGATGGAGGTAGAACCTCTCCTCTCCAGCTCACCCAGGTCACTGGATATATCTCATTCACCTTCTTGGCAGTGTTGCTTAATCTCACATCCTTCTTGAGACAGCTCCAGCAGAGTCCCCACTCTGACAGGCAGTATTTTATTACTGGAAGAAGAGGTAGGAGTGTCTTCTCTTGCTGGTGCCATAGAGTTCAATAAACACCCTTGCCTTCCCTGGTATCAGACTGGCACCCCTGAGCTGTTGCAGAAAGGCTCTTCATACACCACAGAGCCACAAAGCAGCCAGCAGGACTTGATTGCTGGAGCTGGGAGCACTGGGAGGCCCCAGCAGGAGGAGAGCCCCACGGAGCTGCTGTGCAATGACTGTACATCCCCATGCAAATTGCACCTCCCAGGCAGCCCCGGCTGTCCCAGAACAGGAGTCAGGCCTGCCAGAACCGAGAGATTTATGACGATGATAGTAGGCTTTTTGTTGTCTGGTGTAGAGAGATACCAGGGCTTGTGGGTAAGGAGCAGAGAAGTAATTTTCATGCTGATGGGATGGTCAGAGTTGCTTCAATCACTTGGGTCACTCCTGCCTCTGGTGAGAAGGGCTCAGCTTTGCAGGGCAAGGACTTGCAGGACTTGGCATCTGGATCCATCCCGGAGCTTCATTCATGCAGGTTGTCCTGGTTTCAGCTGAGGTGGAGATAATCTTCTTTCTAGTGGTTGCTGTGTTTTCAGGTTTGGTATGAAAGGAATGTCAATAATGCATATTGTTTTAGTTGTTGCTAGGTAATGTTTATACTGGTCAAGGACTTTATTCAACTTCCCATAGAAGCTGGGAAGGAGCATAGACAGAAAAATAGAATGGCCAATGGAATATTCCATACCATAGATGTCATGCTCAGTATACAAATGGGGGTCAGCAGGGGGCTGGCGGGGGGTTACTTGGGTCAGGCTGGGCAACTAATTCACTGGGTAGTGAGAGTGACTTGTGTCTTGTATATTCTTTTACCATTATTATTATTATTATCATTTTAATTTTCCATTATTGTTCTATTAAACTGTCTTTTTCTCAACCCACAAGGGTTTTTTCCCTTTCCCCTCCTTTTCTCCCTCTTCTCCCTACCCTTCTTGGGGCAGAAGGAGGGGGTGAGTGAAAGGCTGCATGGTTCTAGTTGCTGGCTGGGGTTAAACCATGATGCAGGTCATATGAGCTACAGCCCAACCAGAGATCTTTCATGAGTGGGCAACTGCCATTGGGTGATGCTCATTCACTGCAGTGTCCTCAGGTCTGAGCTCCCACCGTTTTTGAGCACCCACAGGGGCCAGAAGAACTATTTCTAAGTGCTGGAAACCCACCAAATTCCTGCCCAGGCATCCAGGTTTGCATGAAAGGGTGGAAGAAATGTTGTGTCACATAGCCAGCTCCTGGGACAGTGAGTCCTGCTACGCCCGCGGCTGGAGACAAGCTCCTGTCTGCTGCTGTGGTTGTCACTGGCACAGGCAGGCAGCTCCCACCTGGTGCTTCAAAGCAGAATGAGAAATGGGGAAGGTGGTGATGAGCTGGGAGAGCACCAAGCTGCAGGCTGACTGAGGCAGATAAGGTTTCCCAGTGGCAGGCAGCGGGTGCTGATGTGCAGGCAGACCTGCCTGCCTGCCTGCCTGCCTCCAAGGTGTCACAGCTGGTGCAGAGAGCAGAAGGCTGGGACGCAGCACAGCCTGTTCTCGCTCCCCAGCCAGAGCTTGGCAAAGTCTGGCCCTGCAAAGCCAAAGCTCTCCCCTTCCCACCACTCTTAGCCCTAATGTCTGTCATCTGGGGCCATCTGAAGCCTCAGCCTTGGCCATTGAGTGCCCTCGGCGGGGTCCACTCTCCATCAGGGTCCTGCATAGCTGTTACCTAGCCACCACCTCTGGCAGGCACGTACCTCTCACCCAGTCCTTGGCACCTCCCTACGACCATCGCACAGCCAAAACATGCCCTCTTCCTTCTTTTGACCATCAACACTTGCCCCCAGCACTCCCATCGTTGTCCCTAGCACCCTGTCACTCAGCATTAACCATCATGTACATCCTTCTCTGAAATGAGGAGTTTCCCCAGAGCTACCTTGACCAGGAGTCAAGCCTTAACAAGCACCTTGTAAAAAAAACCCCAAACATGGAACAGATCAAATGTTGCTGGGAATCTTTGTCTTCTACCTGCTCTTTCTGACTCAAAATATCAAAGGCAAAATAAGGTTTTCAGCATATCAGAGAGTGGCGCAGGAAGGCACACTGTAAACAACCTAATGAGTTTAGTGCCAGTGAGAATAGCCCGCGCTATTACATCTCTCTTCCCAAAATGAGAGAATCCTTCTGATACAATTTACTGACATCATTAGCAGGGCTTCCTGTACTGTTGCAGAGTCTTCCCCCACCACTGCTTCAGATTTTAAACTTGCAGGCTTAAAATGTTATTGTTTTAATCTTTACACAGCAAGAACGTTTTAGAATTGGAACTAGGTTTGTCTGGGGGGTTGCCTTGAAATGCTTATATTCACCTAAAGGGATGTAGACTCTGAAGTATAACAATGACAAATTAACTTTCACCGCTAGCAGCCTTTTCGGGAATACCATCCGCTTCTGGGTTTTTTTACTTTCTTGTTGCAAACTGCTTCCTGTTCTTCCTTAGGGGAGCTGCGCTGCTCCAGCCATTTTGGGCAATGCCAAAGTTATCCAGCAACCTTTAGCTGAGAGTTTTGGAGTGGCAACAAGGTTGATCTAATACAAAGTCAAAAATCGAGATGTTAGAAATTTGTATCTGGAACTACAAATTTCTGCATCAAATTCAATGGGTGTTTGCATTTTTTAATGCAGCTGATTTCTTCACTGTGCAAGCTGAGTGTGCTGCAGAGTGCCCAGTTTGGAGTAACAGCTGCAGGACTGGGGAATCAAGTGGTGTCAGGATGCTTTGGAGTCCATCATTAAGTCTATTTTCTATGACAGCTCAGGATCTTAATGTGCCTAACAGAATACATAATGAGTATCTGGAGTAACGCATGAGTAAGCCACCTTGCACTTCAATACACTGCTGGCTTGCATAGTCCCACTACTGTAAAGACTGCTGAAAAAGCTGCCTCTGAAACTGTTGTAGGATCACAAAATTATTTAGTTTGAAAGAGACCTGACAAGGTGTCCAGTCCAACCTTCTGCTCAAAGCAGGGCCAGCTTCAAAATGAGGTCAGGTTCATCAGGGCATTGCCCTGTCGGATTTTGAACATCTGCAAGGATGAAGATCCCTCCACTTGTTTGGGCTGTTGGCCTAGTGCTTCACCTGCCTCACAGGGAAGAACATTTTCCTCATGTTTTGCAACTTGTTCCTGTTGTCTCATGAACTTCGGTGTGCACCTCCAAAAGAGTCTTCCTCCATCTTCTCCATAACCCCCTGGAGATTTCAGTGATGCTGTAGGATTGCATCTTGTTTCTGCTACTGTCTCCTAAGTTGCAGTGAGATTTGTTGGGTTTGCTGCTTTAGCTGTCGAATAGAATAATTAAAGAGGAACTTTCTGGATAAATAATCTTCCATCTTCATTTACCATGCTGGAGGAACCCCAAAATGTAACACCAAACAGATGGGAGGATTGTCCCCTCCAGAAACCACATAGGTTTCCTGGTTGCCTCAACGGAGAGAGATCGTCTCTGCAGATTTAATTCTCACTGTTGGGATTTCCCACTGCAGCCCTGCCTCTAACCTGCCTTGCTGCTAGCTGCAGATGGAGCCTTTGGATGTCTAACCCTGCATGGAGCTGGAACTCCTTACAGTCCTCACCCTCCTGCCAGCAGAACACGTACATTCACTGAGCACTCACCTTCCCCAAGTTTGCATTTATATTTAACTTAGGAACAGCTAACTCCGATTGAGCTGTTTCTTTTCCAGACAAACTTGTCAGACCTTATTTGTATGCCTGTTTTGTCTGTCTTTAAAGCCTCTACCTTTTGCTTTCCTGAATCGTAATTAAAAAGCTACATCTGTCCTACAGGCCTTGGGAGCAATTTCCAGGTCCAAGGCAAACCACAGCCATGCTTCAGATTCTTGCTAGTGCAGGACTTGCGCACACGCATCCACTCCTGTCTGTCCAAACACTAGTTTCCAGTCAATCAACCAGCTCAGTTCTTTGTCCACGCAGAAGCTGTGTGATATTCTGGAAGGTGAAAGCATTGATGATGGGTGAACCATAACTCCAAAGGTACTGCCTAGATGGTAGGCAATGCACCGTCCCTCTGGGACTGTGAAGACCACCCTCAGTGGTTTCCATGGCAAACCATCAGATCAGTGCTAGGTCTTCCTGAAGACAGCTAACAGCCCAGTATTTATCGATGACCTGGAAGAGAGTGTACAGTCTTTAGAGAGAAGAATTAAAGAGGATATAAAACCCAGCAGGAAGACAAATGTCACCAAGGCAGCATCAATCACTTGGTAGCCTGAATTAGTTCCAGACGTCTGAATTTTGGTACAATGAAATGGAGATCCACACATCTAGGAACAAAGATACATACACAAGTTGGGACTGTTGCACAGAGCATGGATTAGAAAAGCGCAGTGGGATCAGGTGGAAGCCTTCTGAACTTGAAGTCCCTAAAGAGGAGAACAACAGAACAACGCACACTGGCTTCGCAGTCATATGGGATTGTGCATTGCTCTAATAAAAGTACTGGTGTGCTCAACGTCCAGTTCCAGGGTCACACATAACGAAAACATGGAAAGAATCCAAGAAAGAGGTACAAAAGTTAGTGAAACTCTGAAAAAAAAAGCCCAAACCCCTTGTTTTATAATGAAAGGTTTCATGAAAAGCACTTTGAATAGTTACTTGACACAAGTCTGTAAGTACCCAGCAGAAGAGAATATATTTGAGACCAGAGAGCACTTTAATCTGGCTATCAAAGATGTAACAAGATCTTGTGGCTGGAAGCTGAAGTTAGACAAATTCAACCTGAAAAGAAGACACATTCCAACAGTGAAGGGAATTAGTCATTAAGCAACATATGGAGAAGATGGTTGATTCTTCCTCATTTGGAGTTTTTTTTACTTGAAACTGGATGTCTTTCTAAACCAGCTGCCCTAACTTAGCCAGAAATTATAGGTTCGACACAGGAATCACTTGGTAAAACTATCTGGCCTGGGTGATGCAGGAGGACAGAGTAGCCTTTCTGACCTCAGCATCAATAATCCATGACATACTGTCATGGAGACATTTGCTCATCTTGATCTACGTGACTTTAAAAGCTACACGAACATGTCTAGTTGCACTTGAGTTACCTTGAGTTATTTACAGATTACTCCACTGCATGCAATAGCTCTGCATCAAGTTCTTCAATTCCGTGCATGCGTGTGTGATCCAGACAGATCTGCTGCTTCTCGCTGTTCTTCTCTTCTCCAGGATGTCCCTTTCCTGCTTGCCTCTCTGGCACCTCTGACACAAAATTAAAGCAGAGTTAATCCAGTTCCCCAGCCAGATCCCTCTTCTTCAAGGACAGTTAGCACAATGAGAGGCAGTCATCCTAAGTCATGACTGTGCTGACCACAGCTGCATTCATTGCACACTCCCAGAAGGACTGTTGAGCATCCAGATCTGTGGGAAGCAGCAGCAGGACAGAGATGAGTGTGCTGGCCTTGCAACAGGGTGCTTGTGATGGGGACTATGCATCCTGCTCTGGCTGGTGTGGGGTGCAGAGTCAGTACTGGTAGGAGGCTGGATCACTCCCGGGTGAGGAGTGGGACAAACCCACTCCTGCATCATGCTCAGGAGCTGCACAAAGGTGACTCAGTCCGGACACAGTGGGAGCCTGCACTCCTGTCCTTGGCGTGGTCCGGAAGAGTGGGCACAAGCTTTGCTTAGTTTCCTGTTTTCAATATTGGTTATATTTTGATTTGCATAATCCAGTACAGTAAACAATACAGTCAGATGAGACTAAACGAGGGGTAAAAAGAGGAAAACACAAACATATTTACCTAGTCTAATGAGCAGCACGCTGATCAGACATGAGCTGCCACCTGGACTCCTGAAGGGCACAACCTGGTGCTTGGTGTGAAAGCTAGGAGATGAAAAGTGGGGGAAGAGAATCAATGCGGTGTGGGAGAAAAGCAAGATCATTTTCTCAGGGATGAGGGATGCCATATCTTCCCAGCTCAACAGGGTCATCTGTCCTTGTAATGCCTCCTAGGCTGCTCACACATCCAGTCACTGCGGGATGAGGAATACCTGACCGCTGTGCAGTTGCAGGAAGGCTGCTCCACTGCTTCTTGATACTGCCTGGTGGCATTCACTTCTCCAGCAGAAGCTGAGCATAGATGGTGTGAGGTGCAGGGAGGGTGTGGGCATGGGATGGAGGTGGTCAGAGAGGCTTGAACCTGCAAAGCAACCCAGGCGGGTACTTCATCAGCACCCCCACATCTCTTCCCTCTTTTCCTATTTCCCCAGCTCAAGAAGGTGCTACAAGCACATCCAAGCAACAGTGTTGGGAACACAAGTTAATCCCTGAAATGAAGACTGAAACAATGCATGTTTGCAAGCAGAGAGCATGTTTGAAAGAAAAGATCAGGAAATAGGCACGCATAGTTGGTCTGTTGTTGAAATGCCAGGTTACGTTTTTTAAAGAGATTTTGAGAGTAAATTTCTTTTAATTAAATGACTTTAAACAAAACAAAACACAATGTTTCATTTCAGACTTAATGTTACATTTCATTCCACCCCAAATCTACTTTTTGAGACTGTGTCAGAAAGAGACCTGAAAAAAAGACTGGCTTTAGCCAATGGAGTGCATTTTCTTTTGTCTTGGCTTAGTAAGTAAACTTAAAAAAAAAAAAAAAGATGGCTGTACAAAGCCAACTGAAGCTCCTGACATGTGCCAGGCAGGAGGTGCGGATGCCATGCCGGTCCCATGCTTTCAGCAGGAACTCAATTGTTTGCACACGTTCCTCGTACCTCCCTTGCACAGGTAATAAGAGCCCTGGCAGAAGGCAACCTGCTGCCCGCTACTGAAGTGCATAATAAGGTGTATGTTTTATAAGAGAGATGGTTTTAATGGTGTTTAGTGGATCTAAGAGTCTCCACTGTGTCATAAATTCCTGAGATAAGCTTTTGGTGTCATATTGCTTCTTGTTATAATGAAGGGGATTTGAATAGGATGTAATGTAGTTGGGAGCTAAGATATGGCAGCAATTTATCACGAGAATCTGCTGCAGCGCTCAGGAAAATGAAAGCTTTTTTAGATATAGATACAGATGGATTGGAAATGGACTTGCTTCTCACACAGGAGGCTCCTTTATCACCAATAATATCAGGACAAATACTGCTTTGCACTTGGCACTGTCTCTAATTGCATTAACATATCAGTTGTGAGTGGTAATGCTCCTATCCAGAAACTCATCACCAGTAGAGCCTCTGGCGTACAGAGAAGGGTGCCAGCTGCTTGTAGGTGTGAATATTGTCATAAATGGGATTTCATAAGCAGAAGTAAAAGATCCACTCATATCTGCTTCTACAGTAAACGAAGCAATTCCTTGCTTTACAGCTCCTTCCTCCCCATATCCTTGCTGGGAGCGTGCACCTAGATGCAGATAGAGGAGGTAAGGCAAACCTTCAGGGGAATTATAGAAAGGTTTGCTCCTTGGGGAAAACATCTTGTATGGGTTCACAGAGAATAAGCATTTTCCTTTTACATTGACTTGAAGTGGGATAATGTGTGTCTAATCTTGGCAAAATGAAGAATATAGACCACTGGGGACTAAGTCAGGGAAAGAACCTAAAAGGGCTTAAAATGAAGTATAGAGCAACATATGGTACTTCTGCTCTCTCAGCCATGTTACCCTCCCTGTCCAGGGTGGCTGGAAGAGATCTGCACAAGGAAATGTTTACAGCAAGTGTAGAAAGACCATCTAATGCCACCGTCACCCCAGATAGCGGGTGCCTGGCCTTGCCTCCAGCCAGGTCTTTTGCAGGTCACGTTACATGAGCTGGCTTTGTGCAGCAATGCCTGTCCAACGCAGGACAGCCCTACAGAACGCCCCCAATGCTGTGTTCTTGCATGGACCACGTGGGGCTGATAGTGCCATAACCCAGAGAAAAATGGGGCACAGCTCCAGCCCAGCTAGGCCCACCTGAAGGACAGCGTGCACAGCAGGGGACAGAACCAACAACCGGAGCCAGCACTAGGAAGGGATGTTTGGAAACGTAGTGCAACCCATCAGCAGTACTCTACCACCCATTTTCAGGCAATGCTTCTCTCCCCAACCCAGGAGCACCCCTACTCCTGCAGGGAAAAAGCAGTTTCTGCATCTAGCAGAGCCTGAGTGTCATGGACCTGGGGGCACTAATAGGCTTTAATTGCCCAACTGGCCCCACCTGGGCTCCCCACCCACACGTGTAGTAGCTCCATTTAAATTCAGGCCTGAGCATCTAGTCTTGGTCTTGATTATGTTGTGGATGTTTCTGTTTTTAGCACTGACTGTTCTTCCTGGCTGAGTCCTGGATCTTACTTTTCACTTGATTTCCTCTAGGACTGCTGATGGACCTCTCTTTATCACCAGCCTAGTCTCATTTAGTTATTGCAGGATGTGCCGGTCCCTGGATGCTGCCCTGCTCCTGGTTTCCCCCTCACTCAGGAGCAACCCTGTTCTTGCTGCTCCTTTACACTGAGGACCATCTCCCAGGTGATCAGGGAAGCTCCTGCATTGTAAGGAGAGCCTAAGCAGAGCACTGGTGAGTGTCTTCCAGCTCCTTCAGGAGGAAGGCAGGGCGTATCCTGAAGGGGTAACGAGACAGGGGAGGCAAGCAGAACTTTGCCTCCATAGTGGATCTTCTCCCCAACATTCTTGCCTTTAGCCCCTGGTTTAGCTGTGCAGCACATCCCCTAGCATGCAGGACTGATGTGTGTGACAGAAAAAACCCACAGGGATGTCTGTAGCTTAGGGGTGCACTGGATTTTCTGGCTGATGAGCCCCCAGGGAGTGCAATGCCCAAGTACAGACATCAGTGACTTCCCAGGAGGAGCAGTCTATCATCTGGAATACATGCTTCTTGTCCATGCCTGTGACCTCCATTTACCTGATGGGGTTTTGTTCTTTGAATGTAAGTCTGCAGCATGAGAGCTGGCAATATGGCACTAGGTGACTATGATGGGTGAGGGGAACCTCTAGGCATGCTTTATCACCCAGTTTCAGGGCTCTCTGTAGCTTTCTGGCAATATCTGCAGGCATTGCTGTCGCTGTCAATGGGAGTTCAGCATAATGTAGGAAAGACCACGTTGCTGTATAGAAACAGTTTGTAGATGAGAGTCCAGATCCTCCAGGGTAAGCTTGCCCTGTCCATCAGACAAAGGATGTAATCTCAAGCTGTGTACATGTGGGGAACTGAACCCTGGAAGAGCGGTGTGGTCAAAACCAGTCCTGCAGGTGTCTGTTGTGCACCTAGCTGAGCTTGTGGGGATTCTGCATGTGCTGATGACAGACCCTGCAAATGAGAGGTTCCTGCACTGCAGGGACTCTCACTAGGGCTTTTGCCACAGAGGAAAATGGTTCTGGCTTTCTGGAAAAAAGATTTCCCTAGCAGTATGCATTTCTCTTGTACATGTCCTCATTTCAGGTTAAATGTGATTGACCTCACAGTTTTCAGAGGTATAAGAGAGTTACCTTCAGTATTTGGGCTGTACTCCTGGTGGGAGGAGGAAGGACCCAGATATGTTTCATCACTTCATGTGGGGCTTCTTAAGTGTCAGCCACTCAGGGATGTAAATGCTGCATACATCAGGTTATTCAGAATCTGGCTCATCCTCTTTTGATCTCATATTTGTGTCTTTTTCTGGGCTCTGGATCTGTTTATGCACCCCACCCCCTTCATTTCTTTCTTCCTTTTTCCTATCCTATGTTCCTCTAATCATCTCTTCCAGCTTCTAAAGATAGGACAATGTTGTGATAAGGAAAAAGTAATTTTGCAGCTTGACCTAAAAATGGGCATGTTTGGATTCAGTCAGTTCTTGGAATGCAGCTTCAGAATTAGGCACAACTTCCCAAAGTCCAAATCTGGACTTTTATTGTGCTGTGCAGAGGGCTAGGTAACCCTTGAGATGGTCAGTTCCCGTCCCTCCCCTGGGACAAATGCTTGACACTGGGACTATGACTCCAGAAGCAAATAGGAGGAGTGGGGTGGAGGTCTGATATGCTTACGTTGGCTTTGATGGCTTTAAGGAGTGTCATGGCAACAGTGTTAGCTGGATAATTAATATTGCACACGGGATTATAGTGCAGGCATAGATGACAGTGCTTTAAATACAAAAAATAACCCCTCTGTACTAGCCTGTTTTCCCCCTTAGATGGGGACTGCTGTATTTCAGGATCAGTAGAGCCATGGGAAAGGTCAGAGGACCTATATCCAGTGCTTAGCTGGTCCTATTTCTAGCACAAGGTTTGGCTTGTGGACACAGCCATCAAGCCTACTGGAAAGGAGCGGGGCACTGCTACATGCAGCGGGTCCTGAGCTCTGGGCCAGCAGGAGGAAGTGTGGGGAGTCAAAGCAAACCAGCTTTCTGAGATGTGTCTTGCAAACCAGGAGCTGCAGGTGAGGGGACATGTGCAGATGATGGAAGCAAGCCTGACATGTTGTTTTGCCTTGCTCACATTCTGAGGGTAGATCTCTCAAATTCAGCGGGGGAAATCTGGTGGGTGGCAGGATAGGAACATGCTGAAGAGCCCTTCCAACAAGAGTTGATTCCCCTAGTAGTCTCTGCAGGAGTCTTGCTCCGTTCTTGTCGACCAAATCCATGAGCAGCAGCAGCTTCACAACTCCTGCACCTCATAGCAGCCTTTTAGAGTCTGCAGACTCAGCCTGGCTGGGCCAAGCACTGGAGAAGCACAATGGGAGTGGGGAAGGCATTCTTGCAGGACTGGGGACAAGCACCCCACTTCTTTCTGCTCTGGATCCTCTTTCCCAGGCTGGACACAGCAAGAGGCAAGCCAGCTGAGTACAGGTCTGCGTGCAGGTAGCTGCCCAAGGTCAGCACCTTGCTGGTCCAGCTCCTCAGTAGCAGAGGGCTGCCTGGGTTGAGTGGGCTGCCTGCCCACGAGCCCTGGTGGGGGCAGAGCCCAGATGACTTAAGCCATTCTTGGCAGCACATTCATCTCCCAGGCTCACCTTGTTCTCTCCCCCCAGTGTGGTCCTGTGCCAAGCCATGGTCTGAATGTCAAAGTCCTCCTTTCTTTCTCATTGTGCTTGTGCATTGTGCCTGCTGTTACAGTTAGTGTGGCTGGTGGCACTCAGAGCAGACCTGCAGATCAGTGCTGGCCTCCAAGGGAAGCTTCTTGGCTATC
Organism: Burhinus bistriatus; assembly: GCA_013397275.1. Classification (NCBI taxonomy): domain Eukaryota; kingdom Metazoa; phylum Chordata; class Aves; order Charadriiformes; family Burhinidae; genus Burhinus; species Burhinus bistriatus. The sequence continues at coordinate 65,862 of VYXH01005130.1, forward strand.
AGGCTGGTCCTCCCTCCTGTGCTGGTATCTCTGACAGGTGAAAGTCTCCATTGCTGCCCTTGCTGCTCACCTGGACAACCTTGTAGACAGGGTTGGGGTGCTTTCTGTGGGCTGGCATGACACCTGGTGTGCTACTGTCTGTGTAATTCTGTCAGTACCAATAACATTAGGAGCACTGGGGCTGACCTTGGCACTGAACCGTACTGCTGGAGCACGTTTCTTGTTCAGACAGTACATTTTGCCATTTGTTTTCTGATCTAGCACCAAAACGATCCTTGTACCTTTTCCCCTACCTCTGACTGCACACTTATGCCATGACACCTGCATTGGATCTCCCATCTGTGCAGCCATGAACTCAGTGAAGATAATACCGTAGCGGTAAAAAGGCATCTTCAGTCAGATCTTACTCAGCCCTGTGATGTTAGACTGGAATAAATGCACAATGAGGTTGCACTGGTATGTCAGCGCTGAACATGTCAAAAGGCAGTGGAAGCTCAATGCGACTTCCCCACCCTCCCCTGGAACATGGCAGTTCTTCCAGTGGGGAGAGGAGCTGAGGGAGGGGGGTGGCATGAAAAAGATAAAACCAAACCAGCTCTGGGCCATAGTGTCTGTGTAGGCAGCCTCTGCTGCTCCAAGAGCTTCCTGGTTTGCCCTTATGTTTTAGGGTCCCTGTGCTTGTCCTTGCTCCTGGTCAGCTCATCCTGACTTCTAGAAGCTTCCTCCAGATGAAGGTACTCAGTTGCTCTGGAGAAAGCAGCAGTTTCAGTTCTTTTCCAAACTAAGCAGAGAGCAGCAGCAAGGATGAAGAAAGAGTTGGATTTGCTCCCTGGGGCCCAGCCAGAGCCTTTAACCGAAGACATAACACACAATACCCATAGTGAAATGTGAACAAACAAAACGAACAGCTCTGCTCTTCATTAACGCAGTGTAGGTGTTGGCTTCTACAGGAAAGTCAGCCTACCGTTGGGGAGCTGTTAACTTGAATAACAGTGGCCTGTTATAAGTGAAGTGATACTATTCGGGCCTGAAAGGAGGAATGTTAGCTATTGTAATTGCAACTGCAGTAATGAGGAGCTTGGGAGTGGGGCTGATAAGCAGCTAGATAATAGACTAATGAGCAGGATGGCTATAGTCTGTCAAAGGACTAGCTAAGGTATCTGCAGGACCCCTATGGTATTGTACAAGAAGGAAGTGTGGACCAGGAAACGGCCAAATATAGAATTTAAAAGATGTATAGGATGAAGTGAGCACTTAATGCTGATATTAATTGGAGCTTGAGGGTGTGCTTAGTGTATGAATAAAGTAATTAACCAATTAAAAATGCACAAGAGACACATGATAGAAAATGATAACCAACAGGAAAATGATTGATGCCCTGTACAGGGAGCTGGAACATTCAATGTATGTTATTAGAAGAGATGCCTGGGCTCTTCAGATACCGGCGCATGTAGACCCACTGGGTGCTCTTTGATCACTGGTCTACAGTGTTGTACTTGCCACCTGCTGTGCTGCCTGTGTGATAAATTGCCTGGAATTAATTCAACCCCCCTGTCTGCAGGAAGCAGACTCTTGGAAAAAGTGTGGTATCCACATTGGCTGGCTTTGAAATGACCAAGCATGTGTCAGGACCCTGGGGGGCACCTGCTTTCCAGAGGGAGGTGATGACTGAAAGGAGAAGCGGCCAGCATCGTGTTGCATATCTGGAAGTCCCCAGATCAGCCAGGAGGGGATTAATCTGGTGATGCATGATTGAATTCTCCTTTGCTAGTTTCTTGTTTAAGACCCCAGAAAATGTCAGTAACAAAGATGAAGATTTCAAGGTAAGGCATTGAAACTTAGTGAATGCAGCAGTGAAGGTGATCTGCACCACTTAAACTCATGTGCCTTCTGGATGAGCACTGTGACAAACTTTGTTGTGCAGTCATAATTGTATTTCTTCTCTAGGTCCAACACACTGGGAACACAGCTGCTGGGGTGTGAGGGTAAGTCAGGGCTTATCCTGTGGGCTGTAGGACCCTTCATTTGTTGCAAAACTGGGAAAGTGTTAGGGAAGAAGGCAAGTTGTTGTGGAAAGGGGAAGATTTAAGTGATCGGATGATGCCCTGGAGAACCATGTATCAGTCTTGCCTCTGCTACAGCGCTCCCATCTGATAGCTGGCAAGTCCTGTACACTGGTGATTTCTAACGTGTTCTTCATTTCCTGGCATCTGGCTACAGACCCTACTACTTGAATTGCTTAGGGCTGAGCAGTTGCAGTACAACTGAAGTCAGTGGGAACCTTGCTGTGAACACAGAAGCCGTGCTTGTAATAACTTTACTGGAAAAGGGGGCCGGGGGGGGAACCACAAAAACCAAAATAGGGACCAGGTGTCTCAGACCGGGTATCTAAAACTAATGGATCTATTTAATCTTCATAAACCCCTTCACAGTACAGACTTGTGTGCAAATGAATACTTGAATGTCTGTGAAACACTCAGGTACAAGAATGATGAGTTTCATAGGAAAACAGATGAGGGCATTAATATTACTGTGTTCATTGCATGACTAGGACAGTGGGCAGTAAATTAGGTAGTAAGCTGCATACTGAAAAATGAGGAGGAAACAAAATATGAGGCAGGTGTTCACTCAGGAAGTGCCACTCATGCACAGCCAGCCTCACCTTGAGCTGTTGATTTGGTAACCTCACTTCTGTTTATGCATGGGTTTTGCTCCATACTTAGGGGGTTTATTTGCCTTGATGGCCAGCATCCACACCCTAGTTGGTCCTATGCTACATCTTTACCACAGAGTTTGTAGACCAGGGACAAGTCTCATGTCCTTGTGAGGCATCGGTGGGAGTGGAGGCTGGGATTGTGGGGGTAAGATAACCAAGGATTACCACCTGATGGATACCCGGCCACTCTGGAGCCACCGTCATCTGCCTTGGAGCAAAGGTTAGTTTTGAGGTGACTCAGTGGAGGATGGAGGGACTGTGAATTCTCAAGAAACCTTGGGCCAGAGAAACTTGTGAAGCCACTTTCCAGTTCTGGGTGAAAGTTGCCGGGCAAACTGAAAACTAAAAGCTCTGAAAACTAAAAGCTTGCCAACATAACGTGGAGCGTCGCAATTCTTCAGCATCCCACCTGAGCTGCTGCAGTCCAGCCAGTAATTCCCCTTCCTAGATAGAAGGTGCTGCCAGGTCTCCTTTGCTTGGAGAAGCGTAAGCTCCTGACATGAACATTGAGCAGTTGAGTTTGTTATGTCATTCCTGCTGCTGCTGAAGTATGGTGGTGATGGCTGAGGTATCATGACTACTTTGCACAGTGTCCCCAGGGGCATAGGATCAAAGTACGTGTGCTGCACTGCTTCAGTAAACTACAGGGTTTAGTCATGAGTCCAAATTCTGCTTTTTCTCACATCCCATAGCCTATTTTAAATGTCTTGGTATATACAATAAATGTATATGTTATGATGCAATAATACATAGATGTATCCTTTCTACCAGGTCTTTTATAAGCCTAATCAATGGCAGGGCCCATTATCTGTTTCTCCTTGAATGTGAGCCTCTTTTTGTTTTGTGGTTGGGGTTTTTTTGTTTGTTTGTTTTTTTGGGTTTTTTTGGTTTGTTTGTTTGTTTGTTTTAACTGTTGGAGCTGAGCAGTAGACCTTGTATCCTGGGAGGGCAACAGCTAGTATGCAAACAGAGAGAGCCTTCCCCTGAAACCCCACCAACCCGCCTGGAGAGCAAGGAATAACCAAGCTGTGATTCCCTCCGTGTCTGCATCCACAGAGCAATCGGAGAAACCATCCATCTTCTTATTTTGTTTCTTATCCTTTTTACTCTACTGTCTTGCCCTGCCTGTCATCTTACTGTATCTCCTTTCATCTTTCTTTTTCTCTTTACCTTTTTGCCCCATGGAGATGGCCAAATTATTGACTCAAGGCTGTTTATCTGAATGTTTCAACCCCTCGAGTCTTCTCACAATATGACTTGAAGTATTGAATCATTTTTATGAGTTTATTTCTAATGGCTTATTAATCAGTTTCCCTCTGCACAACGGAGCCTGTAGGTTGACCTCAGACCATGTGGAACAGCAAAGAACTCAGTTAAAGGGCACTCTACCTTGGGGTATGACATACCAGGCAAAGAATGGTATTCTTCTTGCCTGCATGATTAAATGCTGTAAGTACATCTGCTGCTACTGAAAACACACTTCCTTACTCTGTCATTGAATGAGTTTGGTCTCTTGAATAAATGAGCCGAAGCTCTGGACTTGAAATCCACAGCTTATGAGCATGCTGCAGATATTAGTCACATTGTTTAATGCAATACTAGAAAGCTCTTGGATGCTACAGTGACAAGCACAGGGTGAGCACTTGTACAAGCTAGAACAAAAAAGCTTCTTCCTGCAAGCAGTCATGAGCAGGTTTAATGTAATTCGGTTTCTAGCAGAGAGGAAGTCTGCCCGACCCACTCATTTTCTCTCTCTCTCTTGAATGAGTTTGATATCTATGTTATTGAAGAAAAGTCAAGTCAAAGAGAAGAGGTTTGCATTTATGTCCTGATTCAGAAAATCGCTTGAGAACATACTTAACTTTAAACCTATTGTTAGAGTTGAGCATTTGCACAAGTGCTTTGTTTTACAGGCATTGAGGCCCAGATCCAAGAACAAAAAAGTCTTAGGTACCTGAAGTGGGGCTGGGAGAAAGCTTGCACATCCAATACAAAATAAGGTCTTTCTCAAAATCCTATTCAAGTTGCCCCAACGAGGAAGATACCTCTATCATCAACTTCAGTTGGTGATAAAATTTCTCTTTTTGCCCTATCAAAGCCCCAAAGCTCCTCAATCCTGCAGAGTTAAGCACTCTGGCAGCACCCTGGACCGGTGCTGCAGGGATGCAGGCAGCAGGGCATCCTTTGGGTCACATTCGGGGCCTGCCCAGGGCATCAGCAGCCCCACAGAATGTTCCCTTAGTGGTGAGGGATGCAGGTAGGTGTCATGTCCGGAGGGTAGTGGGGTGTGCTGCCAGGGGAGATGGAATCCTCCTTGGCATGTCTGCCGGTGAGTGCAGGACAAGGGCAGAGGCACAGTACTCTGGGGCATCCACTGTGGTTACAGGCTATGGCTTCATAATGAGTCATGTCATATGATTATATGAGATAATACAATTGCACTGTTAACATTAAGAATAACCATAAATGTTCTTGCAAAGGATAATGAGGTCTGAAAGACTTTGAAGCATTTTGTGGGCACCCTGGAGTGGGGTGCTCCACAGTTCATTCTGTCTCCCTGCATAGGCTTCCCCTGATTTGGGGTCAGCTACTGTGTAGCACAACAGGCATGTTAGCTGCATCCTCATACTCACAGGCAGCTGTTTGGATAGCTGAAACTGAGCCTTCCCATTTAAACCAACCCATATTCACGTTCCTTTCCCATTTACTGTCCCTTGCCTGGTGCATTCAGCTGGTTCAGCCCAAAGATGGGGCACAGAAGGGACACTTGCCAGGGTGGACCTTATTCTGCATGTCCTGAGGCATCTCCCTGCCTGGTACTGTTGTGGAGCACCCAGCCCTCCTGCCCTTGGTCTTCTGCTGCCCTTCGGGAGGGGGTCCCAGATCCTGAGCATCACCCACTGCGGCTACATCCCACCCATATACAGATAGTATCCAAGCAGTTCCCACAGGGGCCAGCTCTGTGAGGAGGAACAATTTAAAAATCTCCATTGTGAAAAATGTCAATATTTACATTCTCTAAGTTAAGTTGTTCTTTTTACGACTTTCTTCCATAAGTGCCTGTTATACTGTTTTGAAAAGGCACGGACCTAAGAGCAACACAACCAGGAACTGACAGAATTAATAAAAGAGAGGCTGGGACTTATGAAAATAAGATGATATTAACAAGATAATTATCTCTCATCAAATTAGTCCAGAGGGAGCCGAGCCAAGCTCCACTCAGTAGCCTGAAAGGAAAGGAACTGGCAGGGGAAGCTATTTGTATAACAACAATAGAAACACTCTGCCCTTCTCTAGGAAAGGGCTTGGAGCAGCGAGACACCACTGTGATAAGCGCTTTATAAATGCAGACAGAGAGAACCTTTTGTCTGAGGAGCTCGGAGCGGTTTCCACTGATGAACCACATCTCTGCAGCCTGCTGCGGGAGGCTGGGACCTGGGGAAGGACCTCAGCTCCCCAAGGCAGCTACGGCACAAGGGCTTCACCAGTCAGCAGTGCAGCCCATCCATCCTCACCCATTTTTCCCCATGCTATTGTCTCTATCTTCTCCTTGTGATGTTTGTTTTTTTGTTGTGGGGTTTTTTTTTTTTTCCTCTGCTCTTCTGAGGCCCACAGAATTTGTTTCCATCCTGTGCCTATCTGGATTTAACCTGGATTTAGCCTCACTGGAGATCTCACATTGATCTAATCTCTCTTTTTTTTACCTTTGTCTTTTAACAAAACAAAATGACTCTGTATAAAAACCTGTGCTAACATACCCCGTCTAATCACGGCAGAGCTGAACATGCTGTGGGTGATTCTGGGGAAAGCTCTGCTGGTAAATACAGCAGTGAGAGCGTGTCCTGCTGCGCTGGCTCTCTGTGTGCCTCCCTGCCTCCCTGGCAGAAATGCCAGCCTCAGCCTGGAAGGCAAGGGGGAGATGTCAGGAGACAGTTCAGAGGGTTTTCTATTCCTGCATCCAAGTATTTCCCAGGATTGGACCCTAAATCCAGTCCTCTCCTGGGGGAAAACCGTGCACAGAGCATCCCCCTCTCACCATCAAACAAGCTCTGTAAGAGTTCATAAAGCATGCGTTTCTCTGTGCTTTCTCAGACTTCCCAAACAAAGGCATGTGTTTGTAATTACACTGCTGTGCTATATTTTAGGCATTTTAAGTAGATTCGTTTTCATTCTTTGTTGCTGTTTATGTGGTAGCAGTTTCCCTCTAAACGTAAAGCACCTCAAGGCTTTTGGTGTACTCCATTTCATAACCTACCTCAAAGCAACTGACTTTTTCTGCTCCCCTAGATGGCAACTTAAGACAAGCATTTATCCATCTGAGAGCAGTGTGTCTCAGGGAACACTAGTTGGACAGAAAGGCGTGGGAGTTGGAGCAGAGGATGGACTGAATTTTGATTAACGCAATATGATGCTGTTGCAAACAAGACAAATGCCAGGTTGGGCCACGTTGTGGGTGAGCCTTCTGCGAGGATTTCTCATTGCTTCTCTCTCAAATCGGAAGGTTAAGTCTCTGCCTGTTTTGCTTCACTAGAAATGTCATGGAGCCACAAATGCAATTAGACTATTTGCTGTGTCTAAACAGAGACTGGGAAATGTTTCTGAGCACAGCCTGGGCTGTGCTCCTGCTCTGCATCTCTGACAGGTGCCCAGGCACCCCAGCCTTGGCTCCTGCAGGCAACGGGAGGTGTTTGGACCAGGGGCTGGGAGGTCCCACATTGGAGGCAGAGGGCAGGGTCCCATGGTGTGCCCCATCAGGCTTTCTAGCTGCATCTCTGCTGAAAAAACCTCCCTTTGCTCTACTCACCATTTCCTTCATCTCCTGCTCATCCTGGTCCTGCTGTTGCCTGCCCTTCCCTGAGCTGGTGAGCATCCTATAGAGGAGTGCACAGGTGGGTTGCAGGGCTCCACCTTCTGAGTAGATACCCGCAAAGATCTTTGAGAATCGGGTGCAGCCAGTTTTTCTAGGTAGACCCTGGACTTACAGAGCAACAGCCTCGAGGCAGCAAGCTCTGGTTAAATGCTTAAAGTGGTGAGATTTGTGTAGGTCCTCACAGGAAAGCCAGGTGCCAGAGAGATCTGCATGCTGAGCAGCAGAAGAGGGTGACAGACAGTGGGCAGCCACCTCCTTGGAGATGCACAGGCATCACAGTAGGGACAGTGCTGTGTGGTGCTGTCCTGCGAGATACTGTATAGATGCAGAAAAGCAGTCCCAGCTCCAAAGATCTCACTCCCCAGGTGCCCAGTGCTTGCCACATTGGCTTGGAGAGGCCACTTCGGTGCAGTGGACTCAGTGGCTGTGCCACCAGCTGTTGTGACCACAACTGCTGGTGCTGGATGTCTACTCCTTCACTGCTTGCCCTGGCTGAGCATGTCATAAGCATCCTTTGCAGTGGAGTGCCAGCCTGAGTAAATAAATGTATGTTGTGGAGCAAATGAATGAGTAAATGAGTGAATGAAGACTTTTGGCTGCTTCTGGCTGTGGAGAAAGCTGCGCTGTCTCCATGCGCCAGGCTGCTGAGGTCTGCCAAGTGCAAAGCCATCTGAAAAAAAAAGGGAAAACGACTCAGTGAGCTAGAAAATGCCTGGGCTGTTGTGTGAAATTCCTCTGCACCAGCCCTGTCACTCCTCCTCAGCCTTGCACCCAGCTCTGCCTTTGATGGGCATCTCTTATATTAATTAAAGGTGACAGGGTGCTGGGAAAACAATAGGGTGGGTCTCCTGGAGTGGCACCCCAGCCACCTCTGTGGTCTCGGCTGTCCCTTTGCTCTGTCTCCTGGCAAGTCGCCAGACACTTGCCACCAAGATCACAGAAGGGGCAAGAAGCAAAATGTTTGGTGTCACTTCCAATTAGTAAATTATTTTATCTTCTGGTTCCTAGCTCTAAATCTGTTATGGCGGCTGTAAAATGCCTCCCTTGGCTGACTAGATGGATGCATAGGATATTTTTTTTAATTTGAAGGAGGAAAAAGTATCCTGCTTCTAACCCAAAGTGTCCTCAAATCTGTTCCCTGTGCGATCTCTAGCCCCCAGCTCTGCCGGAGCTCAGACAGCAGAGAGCACTGGGAAACCTGCCTGCAGAGGCACGGTTTCTGTGTTAGTGTTACAGTGCGGGTAATGATCCCCTGCAATAATAACTGCCTGCTGGCTCTCCACGGAGAAATCTGCCCTGACGTGGGAAGCCAGCCTCCTGCACCAGGGGAGCCCCCTCAGAGCGCTGGGCTGCTCCTCGGGGCAGCAGCAGCCTGTCACAGTGCATGGGTTGTGCACGTCCTGATGGGACAGGGGGCTCAGCCCCACGGCACTATCAGCTCGTACCTCCCCTTCAGACCCCTGGGCAGCGCCGATCCCCATTCTCAGAAGAAGAGAGCAGGAGCAGACAAATTGTGAAGACTAAAGGGTTTGTTTGCAACCAGAGGTTTTGAAGCGCATGGCTGTGGACTGAAACAGGAGATGGATGCTGTGCGACTGGGCAGGGAGCAGAGCTGGACTGAGCTCTTGAGCTGCTGCCTGAAGGGCTGCAGGTGGGTTTGGCCCCCTCACTCCCGCCATGCCAGCGCCGCGCCCACCCATGCCTGCCTGCAAGTATCAAGGAATTTCATTCTCCTGTTATTGCAAACACTACTCTGGCACCTTGGCCCTGCAAATGCCTTGAGCTGAGCCCAGCTCCCCTTCCAAATGTTCATTTCCCAGCCAGCAGGACCACCAGTGCTCAAGCACCACATGCCATGCCCAGGTCCAGGAGTGCTAAGCGCCTACCTTGCTGCAAACCTCAACTTGCCTGGAGAGCAAATGGCTGAGGAAGAGTTCCAGAGGCAAGGATTGAGACTATTGCCCATTTTATAAAAAAAGTAAGTTGCTGAAGGTCTCTGGGCGTATCCCAAATGCATGCTAGAGATATGGCATCTTGGAGAGGCTGCTGAGACCCTGCCACACACCCAGAGCCAAGAGTGCTCATGGGACCTGTGCAGGGGAACCAGTTTCTCTGGAGCAGAGGCAAGACTCTGCTCAGAACCTTAAACACATTTAAATGAGTGGCAAAGATAAAAGAAAACAGATAAGAGATAAGAACTCATATATAACAGTAACACAATCTTCATAGCTGCAGTAGACAAGCAGGAAAAATAGCCATATTCAAACACTCAGTGTCCTGGTTTGAGGTAAAACAGGACCAATTTTTTTCAGTAACTTTACTTTTTAGCTAGGCCTCTTCTAACTGCTGAAATTAACAGCATGTTGTGCAGAAAACTGTTGGCTCTCAGAGTGATAAGACCCATGTTTATAGTTGNTTTCCACTAGTTTGGGCCAATCTGGCCCAAACCACGACACTCGGAACATTATCTTGAAAAACAAGAAGTAATTAGCCTGTCAGGAGATAACTCTCACTTTCTTTGCCTCAGTTTAGGCACTCGGTTGCAAAGGAAGTTTGGGTCACCTGCAAATGGTATCTCCACCCAAAATGAGCCTTAGTGCATTACAAATGCTGCTGTGCTGTTGGGACCGCTTTCTCTTTAATTACTAATGTAAAATTGCCTTAATCTGTATGAGGCAAGGTGGTATTATTAGTACAAAGTATTTAACACTAAAGAAGGCAAACATACATCTATTGATAGTCTGCAGACAAACTGGCTTCCTTAACGTGGTCTAATTTTGCATTACCGGGTCTTCTCACCGCCGGTGTTTGCTGGTCATCTTCTTCCCCCTGAAGAGAACTAGACCCAAGAAGACTCTGCATTCCCTTTAAGTCTTGGGTTTTTTTCTGAGCTTCTAGCTGTGTTGATCAAAGATATTTCTAGCATTGTTTTCTACTGTCTAAGAGACCGCACCCTAAATGAGTTAGGGTTAGAGCACTATCCTATCTGCACCTCCATCTCTCATTAGGAAGCCTGCTCGTGGGAATGGGAGAGTAGCTGCACTGAATATGCAAGAGGGTGCATCCCATCTCTTGACTTTGACACAGGCTGGTACCAGAAAATGCTTATGGCTTCTTTGATTATACCCTCCAGCAGTGACAAGCAAGCTTCTGTTTAAAGGTTTCCCAAGCCAGAGATTACATCTGGTTCTTTGTTTTCAATTCCCTGATGGATCTGTGTGCTGTTAATTTATGTAACCACTTTCTGGGCTCACCTATGTAGGACCACAAGGTGCTGTAATCCCCAATGCCACACATCAGTGGTATTCTGGGGGTTGCTGAAAAGGTTTTTGCATGTGTTAGTGCTGCTGCTCCATCATTGCATTTGATGTCCCTAGTTCTTCCTCAGTACTTAACAGGTAAAACCCATTCCCAAGTCATCTTCCACTTCACTTTTAGACAGATCTCATTTCCTCAGCTTCTTCCCTGCAAAGGCTGTTTCATGTCCCTGATCGCTGCCATCTTTCTCCTTTGCGCTGCTTCTGCTGCTGACAAGTGGTTTGGAGATCAGAGCGCAAAGACTGTAAGGACTGCTTGGGATGTGAGCACCGCACAGATTTACACTGGGGCAGGGGAATGCTGTTCTAATCACCCAGACCCAGGAATACAACCTTGGCTCAACCTCTCCTTCTGCCTAACCTGCTGAAGGAGCTTGCTCCACTGTTCCTCTGAGGCCAAATAATAAGGAGCACAATGACCTGCTGTTAGTCATTTCTTCTTGTAGATCCAATAGCGGAGGCCTGGGGAGTGGTTTGGGAGGTCATGTACCCAACCCTGTGGCCCACCCCTTCAGGAACAACAAGCAGCAGTGAGATGCATCACAGTATACAGGGAGGCAAAGCACAAACCTGCCAGTGCACACAGTCATTGTGCTTCACTGTCTCCTAATGTTTGACTTTGAAATGCTAATGTTCTTTTAAAGTAGGTAATTTTCATGTAACTTCTGTCTACAGGACTCAAAGAAGGTGTTTATTACAATTCTGTCTGTCCTAGGGCATAGGTAATGAATTACAGAGCCTTTCGCTGACCAAAATCCAGCCTGGCTGCTCTTGCATTAAAGCCATTCCCAGCCTTAGTGGGAGCAGTGATGGCTGAGGTTCGTGCAGTGCATGACCGGGCAGAGGTGTCAGGTGGAGCTCCACGTCATCATTTCTCCCTGAGATCCTCCACTGCACCATGAGTCCTCGAGCATCCCTGACATCTGTGCACATCTGGATCGCTGGGTGCAGGCAAGGGGAAGAGGGCTGTTTGCTGTGCCCCGGGTACTGCGACGGCTGCCATTGCCCCTGCAGTTTAGGGTACCAGCAGGAGGGCTGGGAGAGGAGGAGCAGAACCAGCCGAAAGACAGGAGCCTACCCTGACCTGCAGCCTGGGGGCTTTCACTGGGCTGCGCCTCCTGCAAGCAAACAGTCATGCCACAAACCCCAGGAGGTGTAGCGCCGCAGTTGCTTCTCTTTGCTTCATTGCAAAAGCAGGATTTGCATGCCGTACGATGCTGTACGGCTTGGGAAACCTGGCAGAGTGGTGTCTGCAACAGCATTGCAGCCCTGCCCGCCGACTGGCGTGAGCTGCTCGGTTTCCATATAACAGCCACTGCTGCCCTGTGGATTCTCTGCCGTACCCTGCACACCAAAGCAGACCTGTCCACGTGCGCAGCAAGCAGTGTCGATCAAAGCATCCCCAGAGCAGTTTGTGCAAGCCTAGGTAATATTTTTAACCAGTATACTAAGAGCCAGCTCTCCATAAGCAGCATGCACCAGCCTCATCTGAATATTGTTTTTCCTGAAGGTATTGGGCGTGCCAGGAATGTGTCAGAGCCAGGCCTCTGAGCGCGCTGGGTAATGTTTGTCCATAAGCATCTGGAGTCAATCTGTCTAGTAGCTGCTCAGCAAGGCACTTAGTCACCCAGAGAGCGCTTGAAAAGGAGCTTCAGTAGCCAGGGTGGAGCGCGCCTCCGTCGGGCTTAGTTGGCTGGGGAGGCACCAGCGAGGCTTGGGACAAGCAAAGAGCCAGCCGCAGGCTCCCCGCCAGTGTGGGGGATCAAAAAGAGAGGGAAAATGAAATTTGTAAAGCCGGTGTCCTGCAAGCACCTTGCTTTGAAGGACCACTCCCAAACCTACAAGAGGAGTGATGAAAGCCAGTCTGCACAGCGGAGCCCAGCAGCCGTCTCTGCAGCGGGGATGAAGGCTTGGGGAAGATGGACGCTGACGGGCTTTTGATCAGAGCCAAGGTTTGCACGCCCAGTCCAGCCATGCGCGGTGAATCCTATGGCACTTCCCACCCCATGCATCGCGGGGCTTTGAGGGGCAGTGCAGCGGAGAAGTACGGGCGTGTGGGGCTCAGGCTGCCCTCCCCTCCCTGGAGCAGAGCCCATCCCCTGCCCTGCGTCATGGGCAGCATGAGGAGAGCTTTCTAGATGACTTGGCATGCTGTCCCGCTAATAACAGAAAGCACGGCTGCCTGGATTCTGTGTTCTGGTGTGAATTATGCACACAAAATACAATTTGCTTTGCTAATGGTTTTTTTGCTGTTTTGGTGCTGGGGAACTTTTCAGAAATCATTACCATGCGCTTGGCTCTTTATATTTTTCTCTCTCTTCTCAGGCAATTTGTCAGAAGGGATTTTTTGACAATTTCATTGAACCATGCTTGAGAGCAGGTTAACCCCTCAAGAGCTTAGCACATTTTCCTGTCCTTTCCATTGGCTCGGACTGGTTTGTTACTGCTGCCTTTGTTAGGGGCAGTGGGGAGCTGGATGGATAGGTGAATGGATAAGTAGTGATCCATTCATGGGCCTCAGCATTCAAAATCCCCTTTGACATCCCCTGCACATCCAAATTCTCAGTTGCCAGATAATAAGAGTCTCTCCATTCCTCAGGGACACCTAAACAACAGGATAATTGCAGCGATACTGTTAGAGATGTCTCCAGAAGCACTGAACTGTGGAGCATCCCTGAGCTAGGTATGCACTGCCAGCACTTCCCAGACAGGGACTGGGCTCCTGAGCACTGGTTGACCCCCAGCTCCTTGGGGAGATTGGACGTGGGCCGCATGGAGGAACAGAACTCCCGAGTTGTCCTCCCCAAAAAAATCTTACGGGCCATGCATGTGTCTCTTCCCAAGAGATTTTTAGGAGATGTGGGAAATTCCAGGGTAGAAATGGACTTTCAGACAGCTGAAATGGAAAAGGTTTTTGGGCTATCCCAATCACTCTGTTTTTCCTACCAGCCTTTTATCACTTTGGGCCCTACAGTTGCTGGATGACTGCCATTGCTGGGAAGCAGACTTGCAAACCTCACTCGATCTCTGTCCTACAGCCTCAGACACATTCAGGGGCTCCGCTGCTCCATGCAGGAGAAGGCTGTTCCCCTTGGGAACATACGGGCCACTCCATGATGCTGAAGGATCTGACAGGTATGGAGGTGGCCGGTGAGGGAAAGGACTGCTGCAAGCCCATGGTCCACTAGTGGGATGTTGATCTGCTCTTTGGAGAGCCCAGGGCAGAGCATCTGGGAATGCTGGTATCCTGCATGCCACAGGTGATCTTCCATCATGGAGGGAAGTGAGGATTTCACCTGGATTACTTTGCCTGCTAATAAGGTGGCTGTCTTAGCAAACTCTTCTGTCACCCATTGCTTGCTGCTGAAGATGCTCTTCTAGAGCTGCAGCTGGTGCTGTGACTCCTACAGCCATGCTGCTGTCGTTCTAGGAGAACTTGGTTTGTGACACCACCTCCTCTTGTTTACTGAGAGAGTGCTGCAGGGAAATGTGTTAGAAATCTGCCTTGGGCCCTGTCCTACATCTGCAGGAGCCATGTTCAAACACGAATTCCCTTTAGGCACACACGGACACTATAGCCTATGTACCCTGCCAAATCTATTTGCATCCATTCAACTATTGTCAAATTTTGCAAGCTAAGCAGCAGGTTTTGAATGACAATAGAACATCCCTGGGAGGATGCGGATCCTGGAGCAGGCAGTGGTCTGCAGCGAGGACGCATCCAACCTCAGAGCTGCTACATCTTTGTGCTCTTTTTAGGTGAGGGTACACCTTACCTGAGCAGGGCTATTAGCCACTGTGTAGTGGCCAGAAGTCAGGTTGGCAGATTCCCTCCTGCAGCCTGAAATTCCCCTGTCGTGCTAGCTGGCTGTAACATCCCTTTTGCTCCCTAAGGCTGTTGCAGAGACTCTGCAGAAAGAGCTGTCGTGCCCTACCCCACTGCTCCTGTGCCAGTCTACAAAGGGCTCCTCCAAGATGAAAGCAATCTTTTGTTATTACTCATTATTCGGATTATTTCTGTCACATAGTAAGCTCATTTTCAAATAAGAAACAAATGAGTTTAGTTTAGATATTGATTGCTGAAGTCTCCCCATTGAGCAATGTTTATCACCTCCAGTGGGTGCTGCCAGGCACAACGTCTATTAACTGTTTCAGTGATTTCTGCGCTGCTGGGAGCTGGACTGAGATGTGCTGGTGTGTGTGTTCAACCACTGGGTCTGCTGCAAGGTGAAGCACTGATGTTTGTCCTTGCTGGTCCTTGAAGCCCTGTGTCCTGCATGGTTCCTCATGTGTAATTGCTAAAGGATCCACCTCGGCCACCACCTCCATGGTGGGTTAATTGCCTGGATTTCTGCTGAGCTGAATAAGCTCCACTTACTTGAAGATGCTATGTATTTATTCTACAATATCCTTTTCCTATTACCTATTATTGTATCAAGTGTCCTTCTCATTTGTTTACTCCATACTCTCAGTATTGTTGGAGATTTAGCCCTTGAAAGCCCCTCTGGTACCTCAGAAGCTGTGCAAAGGTCAGGCATATCTAAGGAAAAGCCTGCAGGAGTGCAGTGTGATGGTGAGGTACCCGATAGATAAGATAAGACTGCCATCAGTATCACAGCATCTGCAACTCCCTCAGTTAACTCTATCCTGCCCTACTATCTCATTAGTTTCCCATTACAAATTAATAGGTTAAAGTCCCTGTGATCACAGCTACATTTATGAAAACCAGCCCACAACACACAGATTTCAATCTGTAACCCTATCAAAGCAGTTTTTCTGATACTTCCAAGGACATGAAGCTGGGCAGTTAAATGAGCTGGGAAGCCTATCACTTCGTGAAAGCATCTAAATATCTGTAATGTCACTTTGCTAAAGCATTGCTTTCTGAAGTGAACTAAATCTCTGCAATGTCAGCTCTTGGAGAACAAATTCTGTGTTTCTTCTTCTTCCTTTATGAACTAATTTCTTAGAGAGTGTTAAAGTTTATTTTTCACCATTGGCTGTGGCCTATTGAACCTTGTGTGTGATTCCTCCGATGAAATGCCAGCAGCTTTGTGCAGTTCATGAGTCCCAATGGGCTGAGCTGTCCCAAATGGCCTTTGAGAGGTCAGGGACTTGCTTCCTCTGATGGACGCTTAGCACCTCAGCAAGGTAAACGTCAATTAGGGCACCCCAGTTTGTTGAAAGATTTACCCAAATCAATCAGTTGATCAATTCAAAGGTTTCAAACACACAGTTAAAGGCCAACTGTCTCTTCAAATCCTAAGTGAAATAAGCCAGATTGAATGCTTTGAAAATCACCTGGGTTAAAGGAACTTATGAAGCTGGTCAGGAGTAGATTTCCTGTGCAGCTCATAATGCCTTGATTTTTTTTTTTTTTTTAAACTTGGAAAGGCAAAATAATTTTAAATGTGCTAAACCTTTAAATTAATCTGAAGAAATTCAGAGATCTACCCCTGCTGTTTCTAGAGCCAGAGCATTACAGTTGTCTGTAGCCCATAACTAAACCCTCAAAAAAGAAGTAGGGGAGTTTGCTGTCAAAGCCATCAGTACTTACTGCAGGTATCCCTGGAGGACACAGAGAACCACAACATGCTCCAGGCTGGCTTCAAACAAAAAGCAATTTTCTGACCCATTTTCACATCCTTTTGGGTCAGCCCATCTGTGGATTAAGCCACCACAAAACAAGTGTTTTGGGTGGAAGAAGAATACAAAGATTCTGCTTTTTTCCTGCAAAACACAGATCCCGTTTTTCACACTGCAAAGACATACTTGCAGTTGCATGCTCAGTCTGCAGAACAGTTTCCACACCTTACTGCAGAGCTGAGGTGATGCTCGTATTCCTGGAATCTTGAATGCATACATTCCTTAACACGTAGGATTGGGACACAGGGTTAAGCTGCTCTTTGTCTGCAGCTCCTATCTTAGCAGCTCCTTAGCTGATGTTAATGACAGCACCTCTGCCTCCACCTGCTCGGATTCCTCCTTGTTCCTTCCTAGCTGTCTTCTCAACCCTCTTCTTTTAAACATGTATTTATCTCCTATGACACTTAACTTTGACCACCAAGTTAGTGCTGCTGGGCACCCCTTATTGCTCCTCCTTTAAATCTGCTACTCCTTGGTGCCTGGCTGTCCAGCCTGATCCTGCTACCTACCTCAGCTCTACGTTAACTTGAGTTGTCACCAGAGCATGGACCTGAAGGAGGAGCACTGTCTGTCCACCCATCTTTTTCCCTATCAGCAGCCCTTTTCCTTTCACCTACTGGAAGCTCCTCCAGCCCCGCCTCCCCAAGGTAGCTGTAAGTGGCAGCCCACTAGCCTGTGCCAAGCAGCTACTTCCACCCGTGCTGACCCTCTGCGCATGAGCTGCCGATTTTCACAGTCAGGCGTTTGTCACTTAACATCTTGATTACTGTCACTTCTGCGATCTTGAGAGTTGCTCCTAGCCATGTGCCACTCCATTTGGTTTCTGTTGCACGCTTCACAACCTGCATGTGCAGAGATACATCAGTGAGCATGGGGATGGCTCTATGGACTCAGAGCCAGTTTCTCTGGACAGGAGGCAGCCAGGAGCAGGCAATTAGGGAAGAATGCGAGAAATTGGGGTTATCCTTCCCCTGACCATCTCAGCCCAGCTTCTCCAGGTTTCCCATGCTGAAGGCTGATCCAGAGAACCGTGTTTGATAGCTGTGGGCAGAGCTGCCCTCTGTAGATTTCTGACTGCATCCAATGGCAATGAGTTCCTCAATGTGATAATACGCCATAGAAGAAGGTACTTCCTTTTGTTTGTCTTAAACTATTTGCGGGACAATTTAATTTTGTTCATACATAATGAGAAGTCATGAATAATCACTCAGTAATCACTTTCTCTGTGCTAGTCATGGCTTTACAAAACTCTAATCACATGCCTCTTTAGTCATCTCTCTTCAAGGCCACAGCTCTTATTATTTAGTTTCTTTACAAGAAACCATCTATTCTTCTAGCTGGGGATGATGCCACTCTTGTTCCCTCACTCCCTGATGCTCCCACAGCTGCTGCATCCTTAGGGTGCACCCACCCAGAGTGCTTCTCCCCTTTCACCCCAGACCTGACCCCATCAGCCACCCTGAGATGTGGGTCCAGCTGGTCCAGCTGAACGCCGCAGTTGCCTTGTTGGGAGAGTAAGGGCAGAGCCTGAGATGTTCACCACCAGCTCATGTCCAGCTGCTGGGAGGGACCTGTGCCCAGGCAGAACTGTAGAGCTTGATCCCAGAAGTGGATTCTCAGGAGGAACATGAGGACAGAACAGGGCATCGTATGTCCGCAGGCATTGTTAGCAGCGACATACCCAGTGGTATTGTCTTCACAGACACTTCTGATAGGAGAATTTGGATCCCCTTCACCCAGACACTGCCAACTCCCACAACCAGATGAGGAGGCACAGGAGGGCATCTCTCTGGTCATGCTTGGGTCTGCAAACCAGGCACTGCCAGAGCAGGCGTTGGGGAAGTGTGGGAGGACTAGCAGCCCCTCCATCCGCAGTGGCCTGTGGTCCCCAGATTCAGCCTCACACACAGGTGGTGTGGAAACCTGGAACCAGCTGCCTGCTGCTTCAGCAGGGGTGGAGAGCTGTGTGCCCTGTGGCTATGACCAGTGCATGCAGACAGGCAGAAAAATGGTTTACAAACATGCCTTAAGTGGTTAATAAAAGAGCATTTGCTCCACTGAAAGGGAGCACTGTATCGTCTTGGGGGAATTTTTTTTTCCCCTCTTCTATGGGGCAGATGCTTGCCCCGGTGACATTCCCCTGTGGAGAGGCGGCACAGCAGAGACAGCACTGGAGCCTGCAGACAGCCCAGCCTGCACAAGGGAACAAGTCTGTGCATGGAGAGTACTGCAAGAATTGCAACTGTCACACCAAGGAATGTTTGCTGGGAGTATTCATAGTGGTTCCTTTTGTATTGCTTGAGCCATGGGGTTTTGGCAAGGCACCTCACAGACATCAGAGGGGGAGCAGGACTGGAGGGGATGCTGATGGCAAGGTGGTATTGTGTGTCCATGGGAGAGAGAGGTGCTTGTCCAGGAGAGAGATGTTTCTATGATGTGGAGATCTGTGCGGGTGTGATGGGAAGTGCTTATGTTGCCCGTGTGGGAGGAGGAATGGCTCATGTCCCCTGTCTGTGTGCAGAGGAGGCTCTACTGGGCCAAAGCAGGGGAGTGTTTGGGGAGCTGGAAGGGTCGGAAGCACAGGGGCACCAGTGGCAGGGCAGGAGGGGTTGGCAGTGCTGTGAGGAGAAGGTATCTTCGGGGTGAAGGGATGTGTGTGTGAGGATGAAGGGAGGGGGAGGGTGATGCCCAGGACATGGGCTGTTGAGGTCAAATCCGGACAGGAGCACAGAACATCTGTGCAAGCCCACAGGCCCTCCTGCAAGAGGGAGGGGGGCAGCAGGCAGCTGCCCTCAGGGTTCAGCCAAAAAGGGACATTTCAGTGTTAAGGTTTGGGGATGCACAACATTAAGGTCTGGCTTTAAAGGGGACATCAGGGCTGGGGGCTGGGGTGAAGGTGGCCTTCCAGCACAGCCGAGGGGTGGGATGTTCATAAAGCCCCCTGTGCAACCACACACTTGTAGCTAGAGGAGTGCTTTAGCAGAAGGGCTCAGTGCTGGTGATGGGTTTTTTTGGCAATGATCAGGGTCCCCAGACTGCAGTTTTGAGGAGCCTGGCATATTCAGGAAGCTGGGCTGAGCCGGGATTATTTATCTGCCTGCCCATTGCAGTGGTGGCTGGAGGCTATCAATGCAGAATCAATAGTGTGCTGCAAAGCCCCAAGCCGACTGTGAGGAATTTCTGGTAATTCTCCTCACGTGGGATAACAACTGTGTCTAGGACTGGGGTTTGGGTTGGATTTTTTTTTTTTTTTTTTTGTGTGATTTAATTGATTTCCTTTGTTAGTTTGGCCAGTAACTGTTAATTGAGATGATCATTGCTGGGCTCTGTTGGGTAAGAGAAGGAAAATAATAGGGCTTGTTCGAATGTTGTGTCCTCGGCTTGCTGTAATGGTGGAAAGGCAAAAATATAAAGGTCAGACAGCCTCTGGATCCATCTGTCTTGTGTGAAGCCTATTCCCGCTGCCAGGCAGGCTCCTGCCACTCCTGGGCTCTGTCATCTGCACTGTCCCGTGTGCCACTGCCCTCACAATGGGCTGAGACATTGTCTTCAGGGGAGCTGAGAATGGTCCCTTCACTTCATCGAGCATTAAATCAGAATAAAGGCTGGAGCCGGCACAGGGGGTTGAAGCCAAGACTGATGTGCTTGTGGCAGCTGTAGCTGGTACCTGAGGGGACTGGATGCCACCCTACCAACCACCTCTTGTGAGCAGAGACATCCTGCAGGGATTTGGGATGCTGTTATCTCTGAACCCCTCCACAGGCAGACAGACTGCTCCACACAATGATAAAGGCTATCCACATCAGGTTGAGTAATAGGTGTAAATGCACCCTGCTTTCCCTATCTCCCAGCCCAGGACAGTATTTTAAACCACCCTCGCCCCAGCACAGCCAGCCATGCATGGCAAATGCAGACCTCTGATCAAATATTCCCTCCTTCTCCCCTGGTGAAAGTCTAAAGTGCACCGTCGGTCAACAGATGACTGAAATTTCATTTTCATCAAGCGACAGGCCAATGCAGACAAGACTTCAAATGTTAGTCAAAAGCAAACACCAAAGGGCAAAGTCAGAGCTGGGTGGATTTGCTTGCCAAGCCTGGTGACTGAAGTCTCCCCAGGAGATTTTGGGTGTGGGGATGCTGCAGCAGGTGAGGTGCTGCCCAGCAGGAGTGTCCTGGTGCTGTGCAAATGCCAGCAGGGGAAGGAAACAGCCCATGGAAGGGAAGAGGTGGGTTGAGAAAAGGGCAAAATCCACCATTTTTTGCCAGCAGTGGCTGTGAGCCTGCAAGCAGCGGGGTCAAGCTCCACCTCTCAGGTCCCCGGAGGTGCTGAGAATCCAGAATGCTGCCCCTTTAAAATGTGGGGAAAAAAGACGTAAATGAGGAGCCAGCTGAAAATTAGTAGAGCAGAAAACTCCAAATGATGCAGAGCTAATTCCTTAAGTGTCAGGCTAGCTGCCAGAGCCTCCGCTTCTCATCCCCTGGCCCCGCAGCACCCCCGGGCAAGCGTGGGGAGCACCCGGGGCCACTTGCCAACCCCCCCCGGGGATGCCAGCATCCCTCTGGGTCAGTACATGCCACATGTGTGGGCTTCTTTCCCTGGCTGAAGCCCCCAGCAGCCCCCTGGCATCGCCCCTGCCCAGGTGAAAGGGCAGGGGAAGTTTTTTAATATACTTTTATTGGTCTGTAAATTTCTTTTTTTTCCCCACCGGCTTGGATCGATGTTTGCAGTTTACTGAAGTCCCAGGCACACAGATTAAATCCTCTCCCTCTATTACACTAGATGGGCTTTTATTTTCCCTCTGATCACTCGGAAATAAACACAGTGAGAGTGAGCGGGAGAAGGGGGGAGGCAGGAAGAGGGGTGTGGGCTAACCAATTTCAAACCTGTTTATTTCCTACCAGCCTCAAAGCTCACAGTCATTAAACAAGTCACTTAGTCTGCAAGCTGCTGTATCCCTTTTCCTCCACTCCTCCTGCCTTCCCCTTTCCCCTTTTTCCCTCCCTCTTCCCTTCCCCTCTTCTCTTTCCCCCTCCCCCAATTATCTTTAGAGGAACAATAATAATTAGGCAGAGCATCCTCTAACACAATTGTTTCAGCCTGAACAGGCAATTAGGACAGGCAGAGTGAGGCTAATGAATGGTGCATTGGTTTCCCCCCTCCCCAAGTCCTGCTGCTTGGCCCCTCCGTCCACTCCCCACGTCCCCACAGACGTGTGGATCTGCTCACGAGCTGCCTCTTCTAACGCCGGCAGGAGCTGGCAGGCTGCGCAGCCCCCCAAGGCCATGGCCAGCCGAGCCGTGATGAGCTGTGGAAGAAGGCGGGGGGGACACAGACACAGGAGCCGAGTGCATGAAGCGAAGGGTGATGAATGGGAGCTGGGAGCTGCAGGCAGGGGGATGGGGATGGGCTGAAGTCGAGCTGCCAAGCTGTGACTTTGGCAAGGGGACACGTCTACAGAATAAGAGTGACAGGCCATGCATGGCCCTAGGCCCTCTCGTGTGCAGGGGAGCGAAGGAAGAAGCCAGGCGTCTCCCTGGGACTCAGTGTGGGCTGGGAGCAGGAGCTCCTGAGTCCCATTGTGCAGAGGGGAGGGCAGGAGAATGGACCCTGGTGTTACCCTATCACGGGCAGGGATGCAGTATGGGGCCAGGGAAGAAGGGAAAGCCTGGATTGTGCATTCTGTGGGGCTCAGCGTACAGTCCCCCTGATGCTGGCAGCGGCCACAGGACTGGTGACCCTGTGCACAGATATCCCTGTAATGACTGTTCCCAGAGACACTGTGTGGTACCCGGGGCCAAACAGCTGCACTGAAATATTCATACCAACCTCACTTTGAAGACTGCATGATTTCTTGGAAACTTGCTGCGTATCTTAAATGGAGCTGTCTGCTCTGCATGGCTGCCTGGGCATGATGGGAGCAAGCGGGGTCCTGCAGGGCTGATGAGATGCCAGGAAGCAGGAGGAGTGTCCACTCTTGGCGTGTGATGTTCACATCCTTGAGAAGGATGTGGAGCATGACCCAGGCAGATGATGTCCCAGAGGGACAGGGGACAAGACCTCAGGGTAGCCATGCTGCCATGAGGACAGTGCAGTGCCATCATGCCATCACAGATGATGCCCTGGGAGCAGCTGGCCCCAAGTTAGGATATGCCCAGAGCTGATGAGACAGTGGTGCTTGGTGTTGTGCTGTGATGATGGGGCAGGCAGTGCCAGGGACATAGGTACCACAGTAACAGGGTGGGAGGTGTTGTAGAGGGAGGTGGCAGGTAATGTGGAGGTGTTTGCGGCAGACTTCGCTGGCAGATGATGCCAGAGGTGTTGATGATGTGGCTGCAGGGGGAGAGATGGCAGTGTGGGCTTCCAGGCCACTGTTACATGGCTGAGGAGCTGCCTTCTGCGCTGTGTTCAGGGGGTTTGGGTACGAGCCCAGTGCTTGGCCTGTCTACTTGTATAAGGTGTCAAGAGATGTCCCCAGCACAGAGCTGATGCTTGTCCCTGGTCTTCCCCCAGCTCTGTAGCCTGATCCAAGTGAGGTCCTGCAGACACAGGCATGCAGTGGGGAAGGGGACATTGGGGACCCTGGGTGCTCTCATGGAGCCCATGCTCCGCTGTGGCCCCAAACTGGCACTGGACTGCCTCAAACTCAAACATCCCTAGTTTTACTTAAGTGATGGGACTTTTTGGCCCCCAGCTGCTCAGCATACAAAGGTAGTATAACATAATATGGCACCCCAAGCAGGAAAATAGGAAACCTACCTTCCTCCTAGGCAGGAAAGTCTGAAAGCTGTATACAGCCTTCTGTTCTGCAGCCCACCATAATGTATCTCAAATCCCAATGTAATTTGCTGTCCCTCAGGCCGCTCAGTATTACTGCTTTCCAAATGTCTCTCTCCCAGTCTCCATGGTGTTAAATTATATTTCCCCAGCTGGATTACTTTGCATTTGTTCAGAATGAATTTCATTTGGCTATTTCCTTCATATGCCTGACCCTTCTTTCCCAGTGCATTATCTTTTAGCTCTTTGTCCTCACCAGGATTTGCAGCACCTTCCCATTTCATATCCTCTGCAAATTTAATTAACATGCTCTTTATCCTCCCTCTTTCACATGAAATGAAGATGTCGAAGGAGAGCAGACCTGGCACAGATCTAACCACTAACCACTAACAACAATGCAAGTACCTTGCACTTAAATTATGCACTTTCCATCAGAAGATTTCAGGGCCTTTGCTGAACTGGGTAAGTATAATTATTAAAGCTGGGAACTCTGTTACACTGGGGAATTTAATATTTGAGGTCTGCCTGAGGGCATATGTCTTGTTGACTGTTGTGTTGCTGTACACCTTGACAGTGCTGGGATAGATGTCCCTGCAGTGTTATGACTGTCATGCCAGTCTGGCCTCATGGACACAGAGCCGAGGGACTCCCCAGCTGGAGGCCCTGTGTTCAGAAGAAGCAAAGCAGTGACCTGGTAGCTGGCTCAAAAGTGTCTTCTGGTTTGATTCCAGCAAATGAGTCAGTGACATGCTGAAATTTTGCTGAATTTGGAAATACACACAAGATGCTTCAGTCGTTGTCTGTAGTCGGGCAATGGGGAAACAGAGGCACAGAAGCAATGGTTAGTGTTGTAGCACCTGGGCTGTGATTCACCTGTCTTCCTGAAAGAGGAATATCCAGGGGTCCTGCTGTTGGAGCAAGAGCAGCCCCTGTGGAGGGTCACAGCCCTGACCTCCCTTGGGCTAGGAGGAATCCCCCTCGGGCAGGGCTGGCTTCTGAGGATGTGTGAATCCCACCTTGCTTTCCCCTAACCACAGACGGGAGACGTGCCCCCTCCTCCTGCACCCTGCATGGGGAGCACGAGATGGTTCTTCCCATGGGGATAGCAAGGGGCCAACCCCACCAAAGAGCCTCTTTAACATCCTGCTTTGGCTTCATCTTAATAGTGACATGCAACTGTGTGGCAACTTGAGCTGAGTGTAAAAGGGGTTTGTAGGACACAGTTACCAAGTTCTTTACAAGGGAATGGCCTTTTTTTTTTTTCTGTTTTCCAACATTTAACAACTAAATGTTCTCATCTTGTTAGTGTTACCTTGATGATGAATAATGTATGCTGCTCCTGGTCTGTGTGATACTGTATTCTTAAATCTCTGTTGCATCATGTGCCCGCACATGCAAGCACACAAACTTTCACAAAATTGTCTGCTGCAACCTCCTCCAGCTAAAAGAAGCACAAGGACTGCCTCTGAGAAGAATGATGCATCAGGGGCATCCTGGTAGGTGTGTGCCCTGCAAAGGGGTTTTGCTGTACTCACTGCTCAAACTTTCTCACCTTTGTGTTGCATAAATTGTCCTCAGACCAAAGCGACTGAATGTCCAGGTTGCCAAAAGCAGAACCCCATGGATACAGCTTAGGCGCAATGGAGAACGCAGCAGCATGGAGGACCCAGCATCTCTGCAGAGCCTCTTCCTAAGACTGGGCAGCTTGCCCGGGGCTGGAAAAACCTGCAGATTGCTCTTAGAAGATGCTTGCATGGCCTTCCCTTTTCTCAGCTGGAAGTTGTGCTTTCCTGGTAATGCCCACATTCTCCCAAGGTCTGCTGCTGCCTCACGCTCCTGCCTTGCAGGAGAAGTTCTGTTATTCAGTGGCTGTGCAGTGCCTGAGCCAGGCATTAGCCCTTCTGCTATTTTTCTCTCCTGATAAGTCAGCTCATATCCTTGATTTTCACAGCAATATTTCAGAGCGGCTTAAGCAGGAATTCAACTGCTGTTTGTAACATAAGGAAAATAAACCTCAATGCCATTTAAGGAGAATATTGACATGGAACCAAACAGGGGTGAAGGGACCATGAAATCCCAGCTGGAAATTGGTAGCGTCTTTCTAGCACTGGAGCAGTGAGATCCCAAACTGCCTCCTTCTGAGAGAAGTGGGATTAAGAAACCAAATTTCTCTTATGATAAACCATCATTCATCCAGTAAAGAAATGAGCTGACACTGACTGCTGGGAGCTGAATTTTGCAACCTTGATAGCCCTCTGGCATGGCTTTCTGGGTCAGATCTGCCCCAAGTAGTTCCTGTATCAGTGGGTTCCATGCCCTAACACTCCTAACTAATAACTTAACCACTAACTAGCAACTAGTATTCCCATTTCTCATTTCTAAATGAGTTTCCTTGCTCTACCATAACAAGGAGTTGCGACCCCTTGCTATTTTCTCTGCCTCTGCTTAAGCCAAATTTTCAGTCCGCGTTGGCCAGAGCACCCAGGCTTTCACTCAGGAGTTATGGCAATGAATCAGAAAGTTCCTGATGAGAGCGAGTCCCCCCAGTTTTCCACTCAATATGCACCTTGCACGCATTTCCAGCACAATCAATTTTCCCCATGTTTGCAATATCCATCCTCATCTGCGCGGAGCATGGAGCAGGCTGGTGAGGGCCGCTCTGGGATGCATGCTGCGCCGGAGACGGAAGATAGTGTGTACATGTGCACATCAAAGTCAGGATTTTTTCTCTTTCTTGCTGTTCTCTGCACAATTTATTATCAGAGTTGTGCCAACCTCCCGTGTGTGGCCTGTGTTCATATACATACATTCAGCCACAGCTGCGCACAACCGTACATGCACACGCTGTCAGAGAGCTGAGAAAGTTACTGCTGATGGATTTAATTAATTCAATCCAGGTAAGTCGTCTTGGCTGTGAATTGTCCCCTTCTTAGTGCCAAATGTGCTTGGCTGGGATATCACACCTCGGGAACCGCAACATCCAGCTCCTCCCAAAGCTGAAGGCTGGGAAATGCATGGCTGGCTGAAGTAAATGCCTGCTGCCGTGTGGAGGGTTTGCCTCTGAGAGGAGGGGAGCAAATTGGAAATGAGGGGGCTTGGAGGAATGAGGTGGGGAGCTCAAAAAAGATCTGACAGCTGTGCAATGGGAGCAGCCACTTGTCGGACGAAAAGTGGACAACCTCAGCTCCATATGAATCCCTCAAGTTCTCAGTGCCGTGAATTTCATTTTGTCCTGTTAAATTATTAATCTAGCAATAAAACTACCCCTCCTTCTCTGTGCCTCAAAGCCCCCGTCAAGCTCTTACATGGCTTTTTTCTCCCACCACATCATGAACGAGCCTGAGCACAGGCAGGGAACAGAGGTGGTGGGATGGTCCCAGGGGAGAGAAAAGGAAGCTGGATGCACTCATGTCCTTGAGCTGGTGTTCTGCACCCCAGGAAAACATGCAGCAGCTCAGTGACAGCTCGGTCCTGGGAGAGCCAGAATGTTCCAGCAGTGAGGATGCAGCTGTGTCTGTCTTGGCCCTGGAGGCTCCTGCATGCCTTTGCTTGGCCCAGTGTGGCCCCTGGAGCAGCTCTGCTGGGGGAGGAGAGGGACTCCTATGTTGTGGTTTGAGTGGGAATGAGCTCAGACAGAGGGACAGAGTGAGGAGAGACCTGCAGCCAGCAGGACCACCAAATGACAGAGCAAACCAGTGGGACTGCCCCATGTGGAGGGCAAGGAGCCTCTGATGCATTCATCAGGTCCTGGATTCACAGGTGCCTCCACCCAGCTTGGAGCTTTCCTCATTCATCCCAGGATTAGGTGGAACAGATCTCCCTGGGAAATGCAAGGTCAGTATTGTGCAGCTTCCCAAATGCCCTGAGAATGATGGGCCTTCCTTCTCCAGGAGCTGCAGAACCCCATGATGCCAAGTGCTTCATCACCGCAAGCGAGACTGCATATGGCTGGGCTCTCTGCCCGTCCTCACCCTGCTCCTGTCCTGGTGGCCCACTGCTGGACTTTGTGAGGAGCTCTCTGCCCTGAGGCTCCTCTCAAAGGGAAGAAGATCTCAGCCTTTGAGTTTTATGGGTAAAAAATTACCCTGTAAGCCTAGACATACCTGAAAGCATCTGGGTCACCTAAGTTGTTCTCGGATTCTCCTTCTTGCATCCTTGACACAAAGATGCACTGGTGATATCCCCCTGGTCTGAGCACTGCAGGTCCAGCCTGAATGCAGAGGCAGCAGTAGCCCCACAGAAGAGCAAGAAGACAGAGCTGCCTCTCTGGAGGTGGTAGAGCCCTCTACGAGCTTGGCAGAAAGTGCTTTTGCCAGGACCTGCTCTGTAAGTCTGTTTGAGGAAAGCAGAGCAAAATAATGTCCAGGATGGTGCAGAGCATGCTGGGTGGAGGGGACATAGCTCTGTCTGTCTCCTATAGGAAAAAATAAACAATATCTGGATTTTCCCTGCGTGGTGCCACTGCTCTGTGGAGGAGAGCTTAGAGGCGGTGCCATGATAACATGCAAGAAGCTTGAGTGAAGAAAGCATGTTTGTGTTAAAAGAAGATGGGAATTTTTCTGGCTGTAGATGGGGAGTTATGCATGTGGAGACCAGAATACGGGTTACAGCAGCATTTAGCGTGAGCTGCCATAAAGAGAGGAAAATACTGTAAAAGGTAATGCCCAGGAACAGCATGGCTAGACATTAGTACACAAATGTTATTAGAGAGAATACTGCTGTCATGCAGAATAGCCCAGGAATTCTAACGAGGCGCTGTGTGAACTCTCTTCCGTAAGGTTATGTAGCCTATGAGGTTTTTTCTTTAGTTCAAGAAAACCACAGCACAAAGTCTGGCTGGTTTTAAACCAATATGACAGATTTGTCTGAAAGACTGTGTGTAAGAAGAAACCGCTGAAGCCAGGGTCAATAACCAAGAGCCCTCTGTGGGCCAGCTGACATGGACTGCCACAACCTTGCTGAACAGACACTTTTTGTGGCAGTGTTGTGGTAGGACCTGGTGTATGGAGGGGCAGGGGAGACGGCTGCTAGCACCACAGAATCACCGGACCAACCTTCCTCACTCCTCCCTTGTGGAGGCTGCAGCGCAAGAGCTCTCCATGGGCTCTCAGCTTGCCATTTTGAATGTTGAGGTTCAAGACGTTCCTCTGACCTTCCTCCCCAAGGATGTGATCTGCAGTGCATGCTGACACCCCACTTATTTCACACCCCAGCAGGGAATCAGTGCTGGATCTTGGTGGACATTTGCCAGGCAAGAGTCTCCATATACACTGCCTATTCTTCTCCCTTCCTCCAAGTGGTCGAGTGTCCTGCTCCCAGCCTCTCCCTGCCCGCTGGCATCTCAGCAATACTGAGTTTTACACCACCTTCCACTCGCTTACCCTGACTCGCCAACATGTCACTTATACCACCATTCATGTCACCTCTGATTCTGGCCCATAATACGCAGTGTGTCACCTCAGCAGAGGATTAACCACAGAGAGCTTTAGAGCCAGCCAAGCAGAAAGCAAAGCATATGTCATCTCTCCTTATGTTTACAGGAGAGAACATCACCTGGCATCACCAGAGACAAGGGCACGCGTTGAGTGATCTCCTCCTTGGGAACCGGTGCCCGACAGTACTGCAGTTCCAGCAGTCCAAGGACATTACCCCAGCAGCCCTTCATGCAGGTGGAGCCCATGCACCAGCTGCACCCACAGTCGGGAGCTCACCTGAGCCTTGTGTCAGGGCAGAACTACATCCATTTCCATCATCTTGGGACTCAGAAGGGGAAAATACATTTCTTCAGGGCACTGCTAGCATAAAACACCTGAAAGCAGAGCCCAGCCTGACCTATCTGGTCCTAAGGAGACAATTGCAGAGCAGTTTGTTGCAAACTTTCCACGAAATGCTCGTCTCCTTTGCTGTGTCACCATGCATTTGGCACTCCTTTTCATCACAATCTTTTTAATGTCTGTATCTTTTAGAACTGCTTCTCCTGCAGTGTTTTTGCTCTTGTATTTCACACCTCTGGGCAGCTCTGGTTGAGATCCATCAGCATTGCTCCTTCATGAGCCCTGGGAGAGCCGTGGTCCCATTCATTTGGCCCGGAAAGCTATTGTGGATCAGCAGGGAAATGCATTTATCCTCATCTCTTTTAAGATCTTCAGATTCCCATTGCATATCATACCCTGGCTGGCTTTTGTCTCAGTCACAAGAATACACAGTACCTGAGGGCTCGTCTCTCTACCCAGCTTTTATAGCATTGTACTTGTCTCATCACCAGCTCATGTCTGCAGGATCTGGCACGTCCGCATCATGTGTTACTACCTGTCATGGTGCCTGTTAGTTATGTGCTCCTTCTTCAGTGTCTGCCGCCCCACCCCCCACCCCTGTCCCATGCAGTGACAGGCTCTGGGAGAGGGACCAGTGGAGGAACCTCCTCCTAGAAACCAGTTGCCTGAGGGCTATTTTAATGTCCCCATGGAGTGAGCTGTTCTGCTTTCATTTCTGTCATGGCAAGGGTAAGACACCCTGCAGGGGACCGTCTCTGGTGGCTTGGTGACAGGGGTGTGCTTGCATCCCGTGATGGATCTGCACAAGTCCACGTGAACATGGCCTTCTCCTCGGTCAGGAGCAGGCAGGGTGGCTAGCTTCCCAGCAGAGCAGCACCCTCCCCACTGCAAGCAATGCCGCTCATCATGTGCCAGAGATCACCTGCAGCTGCCAGTGCCGGGGAGAAATTGGCTCGTGTCCAATTTTTAGGCATTGCCACGTGCTCTCAAGCCTGCAGGGTGGGCTTTCCACCTTTCCTACCCTCCTACAAGACCACAAGGTGGGTAGTCAGTCAAATGTCAGAGGCAGGCCAAGGGATGCTGAACCACATTAGGATTTTTAAATCCTCTATCTGCATGTTAGGAACATTGAATCCAGATTTGAACCTTTTTATTACATAAATGTTCCATTAGTGCTGCTATCCAAATAATGGAGGCTGGACAGAGCTGAGGACTTTGAGTACCAAAACCATCCAGAGCTGCTGGCCTCCCCAGTTTGCACTAAGAAAGGCTATAGGTGTCCAAGAAAGCATGCTAGGGAGTGTGTCCGTGTGCACCTCTTATCCATACATCTCATGCTTACGCATATGTGTGCCTGCTCACCCTGTGACTTAGGCACATGCAATGCCTTAGGCATATGCGTGCGCACTCATCCATTCATGTGGCTGTTAGGTCTGCGCTTTATTTAAGTGGGAATATGAGGGTCCCTGGGCTTGTAGGAGGTGTCATGGGCTGGGCAGCGGGCAGGAGAGGGTAAGCTCATGCTTGCATCCCCATGCAAAGTGCCTGACACACCTGTAATGAGGATGATTGAAGGCTGAGTGCAGAATGATACAGAACAATATAAGTAAGTGGTTTTAGTGTCAGCAATCTTCAAACTTGCTGTCAAAGGGAACATTTAAACGATTTTCCTGCTACTCCAACGCATTCAGGTTATATTTATACCCAGAGAAAACTGGTGCTATAAATGTCAGGTTTGGAGAAGGGCTGGCTGCATCCATCACAGGAGGAATTAGAAAGTAAGGAGGAGCAATGTATCATTGCCAGCTGACAGACCTGTCTGGAAAGAAAATCCCTGGGGCCTGACCCACGCCACGGTATGCCCCAGGCTGGTGTGTCTGCCCGGACACCCAGTGTTTGCACACAGTGGGTAGAGCAGGCAGGGCACTGAGCTGGCCAGAGCTTTGAGGGGGAAGTGCCTGAAGCATTTAAAAGCCAGCTTTTAGCAGAACACAAGAGGACTATAAAAAATGGTGAGAATTCTGTTTTGCTGGAGTAAGAATAAAAATAAAAGAGTTTGTAAAGAAGCTTTGCCCTGCCCACTGTCCAGGGGGCTTCATGCTTTCTTCTAGGCTTGTTCTCAGTCTAGCAGCTTTCAGTGGTTTCCAGCAACCCTCCGCAGTGTCCCCTGGGTCTCTTGTCCCTGTCTCCAGCCCAGCTAGGCGTCCGCTCCCTGCCCTTCTCAGCAGGCTGTGCATCAGGTTCCTCACCTGCTAGCTCGCTACCATTGGCCTGACATTGCCCTTTGGAAAACCCTGGAAACCCTGATGGTCCTGCTGCCTTCCCTGCAGCTGGAGGGTGGGCTTCATCCTTCTCTGTCCAAGGGGATTGGCTTCTCCGGTTGGGTCTCTGCTAAAAGTGCTTGACTGAGCTCCCAGCCTCAACACTGCCCAGGCTGTCAGGTTTTCCAAAGTACCAATGGGCAGTAAGAGCCCCCTCTCCTAAATTACCTCCTCTCAGGAATTGCATGTGGAGCGATAGGATTCCTCCCTTCCCCAGGGCATCTCCATCCACCTCCAACCACTCTCCATCAGAGCTGGTTGCGTGTTCCCCAAAGCGGGGGAAGGTGAGACACTCACACTGGGGAGTCTATCAGAAAGGGAGGATATTGAGAGCTGGAGCAGCACGAAGTGTGCAGCTCTTGGGAAGGTGGGGATGGAGGACTCAGCCTTTCTTATCCCTCCAGAGACAGCCTGGCACCTGCTTTCGGGGGAGTCAGACCATGCAGAGTGGTGCAATGTGTGAAGGTGTGCGGGGAGGTGAGATCCACGCAGAGAATTTCAAAAGCTTTATGCAGTTCCTGGGATGTCTGCAGAAAGCCAGAGCTTTCAGAAAGTTAAGATCTCTCAGGTACTGAGGGACGATTCTCCAAGAAATGTTTGCTGTCCTGGAGATCTGCCAAAGCAGAGCTATTGGGAAGGTGGACATCCTCCTTGCAGGTCAGAGTTTGGAGAAACTCTTTCCTCTGTGGGAAAGGAGGGTTGGATGCTTTTGGGCTAAGGGTCTTTTCCCAATTCTGACATCTGTTTGATAATTTTGTTCATGCCTAGGCTCTACCATAAAGACAACAAACTGCAATTTCATTGCACCTGGTCCATGGAGAAGACCTTTTGGTGGTACATATGTTGCTGTGTAACTGCATCTGGAAGTTGCACCATTCAGATTTTGCTGTTGACGTAAGATGGCTTTGTAAGATAACACATCTGATGTCAGTGCCTGAACTTGGGCCAAGACCACTGCTACTTGCAGAGCCCTGATCCAGTGCAAACTTGCTCTGATGGTTCAGCTGTTCAAAGCATTCAGTGGAATCTGCTTTTCTCCAGCAAACTTCCTGCCATATCCTGTTCTGCCTGCCCTTTTACAGCCAGTGTGTAGCCAGGGTGAAGTTGGAATAAATAGCATGTTGTTTGTTATTGCAAATTTGACAGAAATATGATCATGTATTCAAACATAATCCAGGTCAAATTGGCACTGGCAGGTGAACCAGCAACACACAGCTCCTGCTAAATGGAAGGACTCGCTGAAATTCAGTTAATTGCTGAGTGAAAAATGAAAAATAAAAAATAAACAAGAGAAAAAAATTGACATTCCCAAGAACCTTTCATATATCAGTGGGAAATCATTCCTAGTTCAGTTAACGGGTCATGTTGACAAGTCTAAGAGCAAGAAAAGGTCAGCACTGCAGGGTGTGTAGGAGTGCAGGAGGGGATTCCAGTGGCAGATGCAACGGGAGCTCATCTCTGCCCTGAAACCTCCTCTAGCTTTGTCTCCCCCCCAACCATCTCTCCATCGAGCGTGTGCCGACACTTGTGCCTCCTGCCTCTGAGCCATCTGCCCTTACAAAATGCTCTGGGAATGGAGCCCATGCACACCACTGCCAAATCCTGCACTTTGTAAAGGCAAAATGTACGTCTGGGTCAAACTGCATCACTGCAAGACCCTCACCTTTGTTGTGCACCACATGGAGCATCAGACTCATTCTTGCCTTGCTGCCAGGATGCCTGCAGAGGAATCGCCTCTGCCCACCCTGCACGTGTCCTGGGCACCTTGGCTGGGTGTGCTGCCTGCATCCAGTCCACCCACCACTGCCAAAATGGTAACAGCCTCTTTCTCATCACAACGGCAGTACTGCCAAACTCCCCCAACCAATCCCTTGTTGCTCGGTATGGTTTCACCCCACAAAGTGAGTGTAGCTGAAGTGCATGCTGAATTTCGATGATCAGCTTGAAAAAGAAGGAGGTGAAAGGGTGACTTGATCAGTCTGTAAGGGCTTGCTGGGGAATAAAACTCTGACTATTCGTCCAGGAACCAAAGGAGAAAGAGTTCCAGCGCCAGAAGTAGTATATCGGCAAATTCAGAATAGATAGAGAGGTCTAGAGAGCAATTAACAACCATGCCCCAGGGCTGTGGTGGTTTCCATTTGTTGGCATCTTAACTTTTTTTCCCCCCCAAAAAAATGTGGTTTAGTTCAAACAAAATTCGGTTGAGGGAAGTGGAAGTACCAGGATGTCCTATCAGTCCTTCAGTGCTCTGAGTGCATAAATGCAGCGTAGGCAGCATCGCGTGCCCTTGGGCCATGTCTAGATGGACTGATCATCTCTCTCCATTGATCTGGGGAAAAAAAAAAAAAAAATCATTCAAAAAACCAGTCATTTTAGTGACTGTTCCTCACAATTCTGCTGGCACTACCACCTGGCAGCTGAGGTAAGGGACAGGAGGGGAAACAACTATTTAAGAAGTTCCTGATGAATAGCACTGCCACAGCAGCACTGGGCAATGGCAGTTTCTTGGCTGACACGTTTGGGGATGATGCATATCCTCACACTTCCCCTGCTTCTTCCTCACAGCACAGGACATTTTTGGGATCTCCCTTCTGTGGTGCTGCTGAGCCAGACACAGGACAGGCTGGGTGACACCAGAGGACTGATAGCACAGTACCTCTCTCCAACAGAGCCCAGAGCAGATGCCAGGGAAGATGAAAAAAGACCAAGCAAGCATGCGTTATGTTCCCCTCTAATAACCCCCATCCTCCCACAATCTGCAGCTCAGGGACTTCCTGGGCATCATTACTGTGTTGTTAGTAACCCTCTGTGGACTTCGTTTCCATCCCAGCTGCCCTTGAAGCTGTGGGGATTTTCAATCTACCCATGTTCTCTGCACACTTTGCACTTCCGTTTCACAGGTTGAAATGAACGCACAGCAGGGAAGTCAGGAAAGCTGGCTGCTTCTTTTCTGATGCACCATGGAAATCAGAGATGGGACTGAGAAAGGCAAAGGATTCATGGAGCCTGGGAACATTTGCATGGCATCAGATAGTGGAGGCGGCAGAGAGTGGAGAAGGAGGGTTGAAATAAGACCCTGGAGCCTCTCGCCTGGATTCAGTATCTGTCAGGGTCAAGTTTCTGCAGTAAAGAGCAGAGAAAATTATCATTGCCCCTTCAGGACAAGCTCAGGAGGAGCGACAGCTCCCGTGAGGGGGAGGAGAAACACCACTATGCCCCATCCCCAGCTCAGCCACTGCTCTCCAGCCACAGCCCAGGCAGACGGATGGTCCAAGTCATATTGCCTGCACCCCTGCCACAGCTCTACACAGCAATGCTGCTGCATGTTTGTGCCTCCTGTGGTTGACTTTCAGGTGTTCCTAGCAACCCTAACCACTCCATCAGCTTAAGGAGCTGCAGGACATCATCCCATCCTATGCTGTGGGAGGAACAGGCTCCCCAGGAGCACTGCAGTGCTTTGGGTTGACTCATATCAGCACCTAGTTTCCTCCAAAATGTGAAGGGAAGCTTAGCCCATGTCCATACCCACTGCCTAGCTCCCAAGTAGCTGCATGAGTGGATGAGGATCCCACAGGGTCTTCTCCTTTCACTGCTGCAACTTTGTCCCATTCACTAGGCTTTTGCCCTCCCACTGCTGCCGACAACTGGGACACTTCCAGCCACTACCGCACAGTCCAGATCTGCCAGACCTAAGCACAGGGATACTATAGA
This sequence comes from Burhinus bistriatus, assembly GCA_013397275.1. Taxonomy (NCBI): domain Eukaryota; kingdom Metazoa; phylum Chordata; class Aves; order Charadriiformes; family Burhinidae; genus Burhinus; species Burhinus bistriatus. The sequence continues at coordinate 100,992 of VYXH01005130.1, forward strand.
GATTAGTGCTTTCTCCTGACCTGAGCAGCTCACCGAGTCTTATTTTTGTTAGGGAGAGAATGGATTAAAAAATCATATTTCTTGGTTGTAATCCTATTTCAAAAAACGCTCTGAATCCCTTGTCCCTAAGCAGAGGGGACTTGCCTCAAACTTCTTTCCTGGCCAATACGCTGGTCACCTCTACCCATTCCACAGCTTTTTGGACCCATAAGTACATGCATGCGTGGAAACACCCTCTCTTTCCCTAGAGCTTGAACTGGGAGAAGTCTTCCCACACCATGGCTCAGCTCCAGTGCTTGTGGGGCTGTTGTTGCAGGCTCTGTACAGGCATCTGATTCTTACCCATGTCCAACCTGAATAAGAAATACTGGTCATGCCTCTGGGATCAGTGAGGTACCTCCCACCCTTTCTTCACCTTCCTAGAGCCTCCTGGATTCAATTGCTTTCCCTTTTCCATCTTCCTTGTCAGTCACTCAGTCTTTTCTCTTACAGCCTTTCCCTTGCAGCAGCTGAAATATCAGATGAGCAAAACTGGAGCAGCAGAACACTATTGCCACCCTCCAGAGACCTCTCCTCTCCATCCCTCCCTATCCTCCACCACCATTATCCAAGCATATGTCCCAAGTTTACCTACAAGCATACCCAGCATATGGGTCAGCTCAAGTGTCCACCAGTGAAATGATTTGTGGAAGGGCTGAAATTTCCAGTCATTTGCTCTATCCAAAGGGGAAATATTGGGCTGGAAAAATTAGGAAACTAGAATGTCTTCTCAGCCACAGAAAAACCCACAGCATTGGAATTGCAAACCATTAGATGGGGCATGTCTGCAATGCATTTTCTTAGGCAGGGAGTAGCAGCTCCCAGGATTGTTCCACAAAACCTTTCCTGGCCTGCCCATATTGCTGCTCCCTTGGGACTGCAGGCTGAGACCCACAGCTTCAGGGACGCCAAGGCAGAGGTGAGGAGCTCAAAACACTTCTACGCCTCTTGCCATGGACTGCAGCTCCCTTGGTCTTTTTTTTTTTTTTGGTGGGTTTTTTGTTTGTTTTGGTTAGTACTATTGTTAATCTGTGGGAAGGAGTGTTTTTCCAGAGATCTCCCCCTCTGTGCAGTTGACTCTGTGATTTACTCGTGCCTATTTAAGAGAGGACACTCCTAGATGTTTCACTAATGAGAGAAGCCAGAAAGATGAGCTAATGGCTTCACACAGCAGCTCACATGACAAAAGTCCTGGTGGTCCACATCATCCTCCAGAAACCCCTGGATTCAGTGCAATTGCTATGGTGAGACTGGGCATCATGAAGAGAATTCCTAAGGACACCGTGGAGATGTGAGACCACATGAAGCAGACCTGTTCACTCAGATTTTGCTGGAACTCTTGCTGCAGAACACAAATGGCAGCACTGCCCCAGAAATTGTGAAAACCAGGGAGTTTTCCCCCATCTCAACCCTACAAAGCCCAGTGGACCTTTCCAGCTGGTCTGGGAAATCTCATTTTCCATCCACCTGACAATCGGGAGTGCCTCAGTGTGGGGTGTGGAACATGGAGTGTTTGCAAAGCATGGTGGTTTCATCTCTGAATCTCATAAATCTCCCGTAGGGCTCCAAAGAAAGTGTGAAATACAGGATGTTCCTCATGTGTCCTGGAGCTGGGCAGGATTTACTCATCACGAGGCTCTGGATGCACATTCCTTATCTCTTCTTAAAGATTTATAGAGGCCCTGAGATTTATTCTGCCTGTAAAGTTCTGTTAAATGTAGGCATGAGTTGTGCAATGACTATTGTTTGGGAATGTATTGTGTCTGCTGGCAGAAAAATGGTCACAACTCTACCTGATCTCACGCAACTGCCAGGTGCACTGGGATGGCGGTGAAGATGCACAGGGAGGGATGCAAGGAGCCAGATGCTGCTGCCAGAAGCGATGGTGAGGCAGCTGGGGACTGCACCATCATCTCACCCTGGCCCTGATGAAGAGGGACACATGGGCGAGGTGGGGGGACGCAGCAAGGGAAGATGCTGCAGAAAGCATCTCTTTGACCATGGAGGGAGTGAGGGGCTCACAAAGAGCCCAGCCCCATGACACATGAGCTCAATTCTGTAGCATGGTGCCCACTTGGGGTGGGTGATGGGTGAAGACACCCATCAAGGACGAGTGCAGATTGTGGGTGGAAATAGCTTCCTGGAGGACAGGCTGCAGGCACCCATCTCCCCAGGCTGGGCTCATTAGCTGACAGCCTCGGTGCTGGCTGGGGGAGGTGGTGCTGGGTCTCCCAGCAGAAAGGCTTTTTTGATGGAAATGAAAATTTTCTCTTTTGAAAAACCTGGAGTTGGGGAAGGAGCCTGAGGGTTACCATGGAAACCCATCACTGAGCTGCAGCAGGAGACACAGCCACAGTGTCTCTGGGTCTGCGGTAGCAAAGCTGATGAGAGCATAAGCCAATAGCAGTGTGCCTCAGAGACACCCTGGGTGCACATGGCCATCGCCGACCACATTCCTGGACCCTGCGCAAAGGTAACTGTGTGTCTCACCAGGACTGGGGAGGTGGAAAAAGTGATCAGCTGCTGGGATGGTTTTGGTTTGTGATGATGGGAATGGGCTGAGAGTCAGAACACAGCCATGCTCATCAGACCGTGGGCCACCAGCCCAGTGCGTAAACAAATCACGCTGAACAGCAACAGCGAGCTGCACGATGCAGCCTCTCTGCAGATTGGCTCAGAGTTATATCTCGAGGAAGATCAATAGAACAAATTATACCAGCAGAACAATATGAGAGAGCCCTGAAAACCCCAATTACTGACAACCTAGTTAATATGTTTTTAAACAAACATTATGGCAATACTTCAAATGATATTAACATGGCCACAAAAGTTTCACAAGGGTGGCAAGGCAATTCTTTAGCCCATGGCAATAGGGTGGGAATGAACCCAAAACAAGAGTGAGAATGGAAAACAATTGCTTCAATATAGCCACAGCTGGGGAGAAGCAAGTGCTCTTTCCAACACGCAGCACAGGGACTCCCATATGCTACCCCAACACCCTGCAAGGCTGCAGATCAATAGTCCTGTAGAAAAACAGAGTCACGGAACAAGGAATGGAGAAGAAAAAAAAAAAAAAAACAAACATTGCATGGGCTCTCCCAATCCTTCTAGGAAGAACGTAATCAGACAAAAGGATGTGAAACCCGACCTTCTCGAAAGGAATCTGACCCAGAAACCTGACCCCCAAACAAAACAGCATCCTTGGAAAAACAATGACACTTAAAGACACCACTGATTGCTCCTGGGACCCCTGACACAATGGTGGAGTGAAAAAGAAGCTTTAGCCTAGTCCAACACAGGAAACCATGTATCCTAGCTTAGACATAGCAGAGATGCTGACATGCAGCCCTGCACACCTCCAGGATCTCATCCTCGCCTGTCTAGCCGGACACATCCCCAGAACAGCAGCCAGGTGCCAGGGTGCGGGCAGCTGGAGGAACCCCTGCGTAAGCAACAGCACCAGTGAACAGTCCTGCAGCAGACAACATAATCCATTAAAGTCCAACTGGATCCCTCCCCAAGAACAAACTAGTAACCACATCTACAGCTTACAGATGTTTAATTGCAAACAGAGAGAGGTGTTTGCCTGCTTCAGAGATTACCAAAAAACCCCAAACTTGCTACATGAAGGAACTAGTGGAAAATCAACTGACAACACTGAATGCATGCACCGATCCATCAGGCATGGGATAATAATAAACAGCACAGAAACGGACCCTGGGGCTGGTGGGAGGAGCAGGACCCCAGCCTGACACACTGTACCAACACTGGTGACCGCCCACTCTGCAGAAGCATCGTGGGCTCCTGAGATGAAGGGCTGCTGCGTGCCAGCAAAGCGATGCGACTGATATGTGAATGAGTACCGACCAGAAACCTGGAGCAGTGCCTCTTACAGGGGGTGCTGGAGAGAACAGACATTTAGTGTGGCTCTTGGAAAGCTTCCAAGCTTTATGGCAGAGTGAGATCTCAGCCTGTATCACATAGCCTGCTCCTCACGGTGCTTCTGGCTGGCAATGCAACCACTGCAAGGAGGGGCTAGGTCAGAAAGGCGGCAGGGGTTCAGTGTAATCCTCCCCAGTAAGCCTACTGTAGAAAGTATTCATCAGTGCGATTTGATGTCCTGTACTGTAGAGGCAGAAAAATGTGGAGAGCCATGTGTTAATATTGGCAGAAAACCACCACTGCAATCCTGGCCCGTGCAGCATACTCCTGGTTTGTGGAAGAACTGTTGCATGACATGCAGGCACCAGAGCAAAAACCCGCACAGGAAAAGGAGAGCTACATGAAGCTGGATGCACATCCACACATATCCATGAGGAGCTTTCAGTGCAACCATTTCATACAGGCAAAAAAACAGTTCGCCACAACTGAGCCCATAGTTACGTTCTTCCTAGAAGGATTGGGGGAGCTGGTGCAATGTATTTTTTTTTTTTTTCTTCTCCATTCCTTGTTCTGTGACTCTGTTTTTCTACAGGACTATTGATCTGCAGCCCTGTGGGATGTTGGGGTAGCATATGAGAGTCCCTGTGCTGCGTGTTGGAAAGAGTACTTGCTTCTCCCCATGGGATTTCTCATGGATGCTGCTCAGAAAAGTTTCACAGGAGGATGCAGGAATGGTTAAAGCAGCTCAGACCAAAGGCCCACCTAGCCCAGGTGCTTTGCAGATGTCATAAACCAAGACCAATATGATTTTTCTTAACCCTTCTGGCTCCTGTCATGTGATGCACAGGCAATTCCCAAGATGGTCGTTGTGTTTTGTGCTCAATCTCACTTGGTGAATATTTCTCCCAAGAATTTCTGTAAAGGCTTTTAGTGCTAACATGTTTTTCAGATTGAGGGTGGATTCTGCGGTTGGGGAAGGAGGATCCTGGAAGAATACCATGTTGGTGGCCCAGGCTGCCAGCTGAAATGTGGAGATGGCAGTTTAACCCTGCTGGGAATTTTCTGTCCCTCTCTAACCCAGCAAGGGCTTATTTATCTCTATAAAACAGAAGTACAGCAGTAGGAGGGTCTCCAAGAGGGACTTCACTGCCCAGTGACTGGGTACTGGGTCAGACAGGTCACAAACTTAACTCTCCCATGGCCTGGAGGAATGACCTGACTCCTGAAATATTTGTGGTATCTCATTTCTTTTGGAACCATCTTAAAAGTCTCTGTTTTCATTCTGATGCAGGGTAGTGACTGTTTTTTTGGAAGATGAATGTCTTTTTGTGCAATAAAGTTGTTATTCCCATCTAACCTTTGCAACCCTGGAGGCAACCTGGCTCTTTCATGAGCCTGCCAGAAAGCAATAGCTTTCTTCTAGCTTACCACAGGGGCTGGTTGCGGGTAGCTCTGGTGGGGATGAAAACCCATCAGCACAAAGGCATGTCCCACCATCACTGCTGGGTGCCTGGAGGTGCTCCTGCAGCTGGAGGTTTTGCTTCCCTACTCCCCCTGTCCTTCCCCTGCCTGGAGGTGTGCACTGGCATGCCTGCAGCCCCGTTCATCTAGCAGTGTGGTTGTTTGGATGAAGCCAAACCAATGCTATACCCAGAGATTATTTTTAGTCAAGCACTCTGTGTTCTGCTTTTCCTTCTGCTGGGTATCTTCCCTTTTCCTCTGCTCATCTCTGTGTGCAGAGTCTGGATCAGAAGGAACACGGAAAGGATGCTGCAGCCAGCCCCTGTCCTGCAGCCTGCCCTAAGTCTCCAACCTGCTTTGATCATCTGAAGTCCCTACTCAAACAGTGTCAAATTTGCAGGCANNNCTCTCTCTGGCACCATAAACCACGGCAGTGCAGGCAGTCCTCAGACGAGGCAGCCCCAGGCAGGTGGGGAGAGCACATTGCACACCTTGTGCGTGAGAGACTCGTGCGTGTCCAATACAGAGGAGCTGTCATGCAGTTAATTAGACCCAGCACTGTGCTCCTGCTGAAGTCTATTAGCAGGGTTTTAGCCGACTGCTCCCTGTTTTGGATAACTGATGTGAACAGGGTGAGAGAGAGGCAGCAGGAAGCCCCAGAAAGGAGGATTTGTGCACTGGCTGGTGTAGGGGAGTGAAATCACATGCTGTTCCTCACTGGGGTTTCTCAGTGGCAGAGCATCTTATTCATCTCCTTCCCTCCTGCTCATGAAGTGACNTTCTTCTCCATTCCTTGTTCTGTGACTCTGTTTTTCTACAGGACTATTGATCTGCAGCCCTGTGGGATGTTGGGGTAGCATATGAGAGTCCCTGTGCTGCGTGTTGGAAAGAGTACTTGCTTCTCCCCATGGGATTTCTCATGGATGCTGCTCAGAAAAGTTTCACAGGAGGATGCAGGAATGGTTAAAGCAGCTCAGACCAAAGGCCCACCTAGCCCAGGTGCTTTGCAGATGTCATAAACCAAGACCAATATGATTTTTCTTAACCCTTCTGGCTCCTGTCATGTGATGCACAGGCAATTCCCAAGATGGTCGTTGTGTTTTGTGCTCAATCTCACTTGGTGAATATTTCTCCCAAGAATTTCTGTAAAGGCTTTTAGTGCTAACATGTTTTTCAGATTGAGGGTGGATTCTGCGGTTGGGGAAGGAGGATCCTGGAAGAATACCATGTTGGTGGCCCGGGCTGCCAGCTGAAATGTGGAGATGGCAGTTTAACCCTGCTGGGAATTTTCTGTCCCTCTCTAACCCAGCAAGGGCTTATTTATCTCTATAAAACAGAAGTACAGCAGTAGGAGGGTCTCCAAGAGGGACTTCACTGCCCAGTGACTGGGTACTGGGTCAGACAGGTCACAAACTTAACTCTCCCATGGCCTGGAGGAATGACCTGACTCCTGAAATATTTGTGGTATCTCATTTCTTTTGGAACCATCTTAAAAGTCTCTGTTTTCATTCTGATGCAGGGTAGTGACTGTTTTTTTGGAAGATGAATGTCTTTTTGTGCAATAAAGTTGTTATTCCCATCTAACCTTTGCAACCCTGGAGGCAACCTGGCTCTTTCATGAGCCTGCCAGAAAGCAATAGCTTTCTTCTAGCTTACCACAGGGGCTGGTTGCGGGTAGCTCTGGTGGGGATGAAAACCCATCAGCACAAAGGCATGTCCCACCATCACTGCTGGGTGCCTGGAGGTGCTCCTGCAGCTGGAGGTTTTGCTTCCCTACTCCCCCTGTCCTTCCCCTGCCTGGAGGTGTGCACTGGCATGCCTGCAGCCCCGTTCATCTAGCAGTGTGGTTGTTTGGATGAAGCCAAACCAATGCTATACCCAGAGATTATTTTTAGTCAAGCACTCTGTGTTCTGCTTTTCCTTCTGCTGGGTATCTTCCCTTTTCCTCTGCTCATCTCTGTGTGCAGAGTCTGGATCAGAAGGAACACGGAAAGGATGCTGCAGCCAGCCCCTGTCCTGCAGCCTGCCCTAAGTCTCCAACCTGCTTTGATCATCTGAAGTCCCTACTCAAACAGTGTCAAATTTGCAGGCAACTCTGGCTTTTGGCTCCCCTTCCCTCTTGATGGTCCTGGCCTGGTGCATGGGACTAGCCAAGACCCAGAAATCTCATTTTTGGGTGATCTCCCCAATTCTAGGCTCTATGCCTGTGACTGTTCCCCACAGTAGGAGACCAGGGCTAAACTCCCATCTTTAGCCAGCTACCAGCCGCAGGCACCGAGCCTCTCCCAAGTCTTGGNCTGGCTGGTGTAGGGGAGTGAAATCACATGCTGTTCCTCACTGGGGTTTCTCAGTGGCAGAGCATCTTATTCATCTCCTTCCCTCCTGCTCATGAAGTGACGTCCCACGCGAAGCAGGAAGCAGCTGTGGCTTGGATTACCTGGTCCGATTCAGTGCCCTGATAAAGCCCAGCTCCTTTGCAGCCCTCGGGAAGGAGGAAGGAAGTAGCACAATAGCGGAGGGCCAGAGGAAGGGTCCATGCAGGAAGACACCCCTCCCTCCTTCCTATCCCTCGCCTTGTGTCTTGGGACGCTGTCTGAGCAGCCCCTTCCTTTGGACGCCAGCTGCGCTGGCAGAGGAGGATGTGTCTTGATGCAGTGCTGTGAACTGCATTGCTACTTATTTCCCTGCACCCCAGGTTCCTGCAGGAATCGAGTCCTCGAAATGCAAGTGAGCATCTCACCCTTGAGGCACCCTGAGCAGATGCCATTTCACAAGCAGTCAAAGGATGGGGAGCCGATTGGGCAGGAAGGACCCTTGTGGCAGGTCAGGAGCAGACACAGGCAGCCAGTGCAGCGTGGGGGAGTGCTGAACAGACCACAACAGCCACCCTGTCTGTCCCGCTCAGCCCGTGAAGTGTGACCGAGGAGGAAGGACAAGGCACCACGAGGTGCTCCAGCACATGTACCCCTCCCACAGTCAGGCTGCTGGTCTCCCCCAGAGGCCCTGCCTGCAGCCTGGCACATCACACGCAGACCAAAGCCATGGATGGCACTGCAGATCCCACCTGCCTGTTGTGGTCCCAATCCCAGGTGCCCTTTTCACATGCTCCTCTCCATCTCATCCTCCCTTTGTTTCTCCTGCTCCTCCCTCACATGGTCTCATTCATGCAGATCTGCAAGGCTCCCTCTCTGCTGCTGAACTGCCTCCAGGGACCTCTCCCTCTGCTTTGCTGAGATTATTACTTTTCAAATTTTCTTTTAAACAATGGCAAACCCTCCCGAGAAAAACGCAGCACTCCAGGTAGGGAACCTGCTCACCTCAACACAGGTTTCCTTGTGCAGGCTCTACCCTGCTTTCCCCTCAACTCCCTAGGTGTTGGAGAGGTGGAAATTCAGAGGCTGCACTTGCCTCTATATCTCCCAATAAAAAGTATCAAAGAGGAATGAAACACGAAAGCCACCTGGGGAAAAATAAAGCCTCCCGACGCATTGCTAGGAGGGCTGAGAGTGGAACACTGCCTGCCTGAATGTGACGAGAAAGGAACGGGGAAGCAGGAGAATTCACCTGCTCAGTGTCTGCACAAGCATGCAGCGGGAAGCAATAATCAGGAGGTGCTCTCCCGCACATCCGTGTGAGCAGGCCCCTGCCCTGGCCTGCCCCTGCCTTGGGACACAGATGCAGGCTGTGGTGGAGCAGTGCTGCTGCTGCCTGTGGGAATCTCCAATTGCTTCCTGAAGCATGCTCGGATAAATGACACCATGGGAATTTACAGCAGGAACCCGAGGACAAGCTCAGCCTGACTCAAAGGCTTGGTTTTCCTGGGATTCTCGCTGGAGGACTCAGAGGACATGTCATTATCCACTATAGAAAGCTAGCAGATATTTGCTGGGATTTGTCCATACATTCAGCCTGGTCAGACTCACTTTCCCCTGGGACGGTTCTGGCACGACTGTTCTTTCCTGTTTGGAGCTGGAACAGAGGACGGGTGTGGGGGCATATGTGGAGCATCCCAGCAACCCACCCCTGCCTCTGCCCCTAAGCCTTTGCTGGGGGACAGCGGTGGTGCCAGCTCATCTTCCAAACCTGTCACACTCTGCCATCATTTATAATCTGAGATACTGAACGTTTACACCCATTTCTTCCTGCGGCATGTGTACAAAAGCACCCTAAACTGGAGCCTGTGGGACAGACTTTTGCAATGAGGCATCCTATGCTATGGGCTATTCACCATCAGCCACAGTCACAGCAGAGGACACGTTCATCCCAGGACATCTGCCCCTACTCTCAGTCTCCTCCACCCCAGTGCCATCCCGAGCACCTTCCCAACCCATCACCCCGCCATTGCCTTCCCTGTCTTTGCTCCTGGACAGACCAGCTGTTTCTCCTTCTCTTTCCCAGAACATCCCCCACAGCAGTTGCTTGCTCTGACATCCCAGAGTTATTTAATGTATGTTTTGCTTCTTGTAAATGCAATTTGGTGGCTGGAAATGGGGAGGAAACCACGTGAGCGGCAACCTCCCTGCGGACCTCTGGCAAGTGTTCAACCCCTTCCCTGGTGCTCGAGGGACCTCGGCTGTGAACCAGGCAGCCAGCCGCTTGGAGCATCTCTGCCTTACAAGAGTTAATGCCGGGTGCAGAGTCCCCATTCCCCACCCTGATGACATTTCCTATTAGTCCGCCTGGCCTCTGCCTGGGCAGCGCTGCTGCTGAGTGGGTCTCCTCCGGCTGCAGCCACCCTGTACCTGGCATCTCGTCCCCCCGCTGTCCCACGGTGCTCAGGGTTTGGGAGGGGAAATGGGGTGAGGACAACCAAGAGCATCACTTTTCCCAAACAAACAGGACTGAAATTACAGGCAGATTAATTTAGCATGAACAAAATGCTATTGCAACACAAATGCCCTGTAGCTATAGGGACCAGGCATTTCTCAAGCTTCTTTTTGTTTTTATGTTTTCCAGAGAGAATGTTAGTCAAAGCTGCCATTGGCTTGGGGATGCCACTGTGCCAGGGGGCACACGGGTCAGCAGGAGAGCTGGGACTGCTTGGGCAGCATGGGGGATGAGGGAGGCAGAAAGCAGAGGAGCGTCATTCAGAGAGCATGGGAGAGGGTCTGCAGGCAGTCCCTGGTGAGAGCAGAGCATGGAAATGAGAGGCAGGCAGGCAAGTGATGTTGCCAATAGCTATTACTGCATCTTACAGCGCTAACACAGGGCGGAGGGGAACACAATCCCCAGCTGATCTGGCCTGATCCAGTCTGAGTAAGCAGGAGGAGAAGGGTGCAGGCTCTGCCCCAGGGTACAAGCTACAGTTTCACCCTGCCACTGGGCATATTCCAGCTCTGGGTTGTTTCTGGGCGGTTGTGCACTCTCTCCTATAAAATAGTCAGCTCACAAAACAGTTCAATGCAGACTTTGCACTCGACGCAAGCAAAGCATATGACAGCCAAATAATAGCACTGCAAAACAACTGCACAGGTCTTCCAAAGTGGCATCCAAGTGGGCTCACACCAGGGATGAGACAGCCAGCACCTTCACAATCTGGAAATGGGGCTGACTCAGTGTACTGAACTACGGTTTGCTGAGACAAGTTAGCTGAGGATAGGTGAACCATAAGCAGCTATAAAGATTGCCTGAAGGTCCAGGCATATGAGGAAGGCCAGTTCTCCAGTGCATAGCCAGCACATGGCTGTCAGGAAGGAGCCCGAGGGATCAAGGTGGAGGGTCCCTTCAAAATGTCACCCCAGGAGGGGGCAAAACAGCTGCTCAGAAGTGAGAGATTATTAGGAAAGGAGACAAGAACATCACTGCTGCTTCAGCAGACCAGGAGCTGTAGATGCTTTCCCACTCTCCTCCTCCATCCCATGGAGGTGAGACCTGTGAAGGGTTCGTCCTGGCAAAGACACCAAAGGAGCCTAAACAGAGTGTGGGGAGGGAGGACACCAGAGAGGACGAGCGTGAGAAAGGGACCAGGAACAGCTATCGATAGTGCAGGGCCCAGCGCGCTGGATGGGAGCAGCCTGAGCATACCAATTTATCCGGTGCATAACTAAAATCTGGAACTTGTTGCCCCGAGAGGTGGCAGGGGCCAAAAACATAAACAGATCTGAAAAGAGATTAGACAAAGCTGCAGCACTGAACATGATGATCCGGGTGCAACTTCCAGTTCCGAAAGCTCTTGAAATGTTTTTTTGTGGGATGCTGGGGGAGGGCTGAAATGAGAAGGACCTCTCTAAACCTTCGTTGTTTCTTACACCCTTCCCCTCTGCATCCTCTAACATCCATATGGAGACTGACCGCCAGGCTACACGAACCTTTGGCCTGAGCATGGCCACGTTATGCTCTTGTGATCTTGATGTACTTCTCTGTTCTCACGCCTGCTCTATGCGAGAGCAGCTCTCTCATGGGAGCTTTCCCCTTCAGCCTGCCAGCACGCACTGCCTGCTCAATGCGGTCAGTGCTGGGAGCTTGGACAGGGATTGCATCAGCCCCAGCATGACAAGCGCTCAGCTAAGCATCGCTGCTGCAGCAAGGGCAGTGCCACCAGCAACAGCACTGCGCAAGAGACCAGGTCCCTCCTAGGCGTCCCATTTGGTCACACACACAGCTACAGCCATGAAGTGATCATCTCTCTTATTAAAAAATGAGAATTCAAACGCAGCTAAAAATTGTTGGAAGAGTTGCAAATTGCTGGGGTTTGCCAGACCCTATGTGGGAGAGGAGAGGACTGTTTTCTGTGAGTAAAGTTACACCCTTCCCACTCCCCCAGGTACAATTTTGGGGTTCAATCTGCAGGGAAGGTATTCACAAGCCTTCCCAGAAGTCAGATAGATACCATGTAGGAGCAGGCAGCCTTTTCAAAGTGATGAAGACAAATTAGTTTTTGCAAGACATGCATGAGATTGTATTTTTCTGACTCAAATTAGCGGTTAAACTCCCTGAAAGCTGGGAGATGGTTTTCCTCTTCGACACAGTCAACTGTTTCATGGCATCCTCCTGCAGCACAAGGCAGGTCCAAGCTGAGCACGGGGGATGCTGCCTCTCACTGATGTGCCAGGTCCTGGGCCAGTTTTGGTCATGCTATGTACCATTTTAAATCTTTGCTCTAAAACTCTGATTTCTGGGTGATAATTGCTGCTTGCCTTTCCCATGCCATGTGCGAGCTCTCCACTCCATTCAACCCTTCAAACCTGGCTCCATTTTTAATTTATAAAGTGGCAAACAAGAGTTGTGTATTTTGTTTTGCAGTTCTTTCATGACAGCTCTCATCACTGCCTTCATTTTCCTGCCACCACGGTGGATCAACGTGATCTTTCTTCTGGAAGTGGGTGGTCTAACTCCAAGGTCCCTTCCCTGTGCTTTGCATGTACAGGTGAGACAGTTTTGTCTCCTGTACACATTACTTTTCACTGAAGTCGAATGTCAGCAGATCCTTTTCTGGCCCAGGCACTCAGTCCCACGACAACATTTGGCAGCTCCTCACAGTCAGATTTGGTTTGCCTGCCGAAATGAATTTTATGCTGTCGGTGAGTTCTGCAACCTTACTGCCTCCCTGGGCCATTCATGCCTGCACTAAGCACTGCAGCCCAGCTCCTCGTTTGACTTCATGGGCCAACTCCCTCACACCTATGAAAATCACTGATTTTTTGTACCCTTTCTTTCCTATTTTTCAACCAGGAGAATTATCCATGAGAGAAATTTCCTTTTTGACCCATAACAAGTTGATCTCCCTATGAGTCTCTGGACATTGCCCAAAAGCATTTTTGAAAAACCTAACAGATTATATTGACCAGATCACCCCTGTGCACATATTGATCCCTTTAGTGAACATTAATGGATTTCTGATGCATGATTTCCTTCCACAGAAACTGGATCAACTTTCTCCTATTATTTCCTATTTATTCATTTACCCAATAACTCTATTCTTTGTTACAATTTCTACCTATTTGCTTGACACAGAAGTCTGACCTACTGCGCTCTAAGACTCTTCATCCCATTTAATACTTTAAAAAAATAAAAACCCCAGTGTCACATTTGATACCTTCCCTTACTTTGCTACAGAGACCATTTTAAGTGATAGGTTATGAATTACAGTTAGTAGATGGGAAATATAATTTTCTCTTTCCATACAATTTTTGGGTGAATCTCCCTCGTTCTGGCAATTAGTTCCTATTCATACTGCAAATTTGTTCTAAATTCTCTCTTCTAATGGCACTTCTATTTGAATCAATTCCTTTGATTTTCTAATATCAACCTGGAGTGTTACCTGAGGCTAATCCAGCCTTGGGGAACTGAGGAGTCCTGTTTTCTCCCTCTTTCCCCTTTCTCTCTAATTTCCTTTCTGACTCTTTAGCTGAATTCCTCTCCCTCCCTTTTTCCCTGGGACTGGGTTTCTCTCCTGCCAGCCCTGGTATCTTCTCTGAATTTATAGCCTGACTGTGTTCTCAATTAGCATGTTCCTTCCAGCTTTTATGGCTTCCCAGTCACAACATTTTCAAGACTATGGCAACATATTATAGACTGTACATGTAAAATAGGTATTAACTGCACCTATATCATCCTAGACTCATAATTTCCATCTTCTGTTGAACTCTCCAAAGACTACACAAGACTTGGAGGCAGATGTGACTTTAGACAGTGCTCTTTAAGTTATCTTCCCTGGTGCATCTTGGGGAACAAAAGACCTTCCTGCCATTCACTCCCTACCCTTGCTCCTCTTTAGTGACTGTACCGAGTTGGAAATAAATGCAGATGCCCTTCCAACACCTTCCCTGCTGCTCGCCTCCTCCTCCAGCTCCTCAAGAGCTGTGCAAGGCTGCAGAGCCCTGGTCAGATCTGCCCCTCTCCCCAGGACAACCCTCACTGCTCTCCTCCAGGATAAGGCAAGTGTGGTGGGAAGCCAACTGGTGAGCTTTTGGAATGCCTCTTTAATAAGAGCAGGATGGAGCAAGGAAACAGTTTGTGGATGGAGACAGAGCAGCTGCCTGATGAGCTGGTATGAAAAGTCCCAGAGCAATGGATTGCTCTCAGTGAGGGGCTCTGCGCTGTGGGATCTGCCAGCTGTATGTGTGGACCTCCAGGAAACTCTTGCAAAATCTCACAGCAGTGTACTGACTGCTGACTTGCAATGTCTCCAGGTTTGCTCCCCAGGCTGGACACCACCAGCGCCCTTAGCTGGGCTGCCAAGCTTCTGCGGAGAGAAGAAAGGAGGGTTTAGATAGGAAAGGCATCTCTGTGGCTCTCCTGGCTCCCACCATGAGGGAGTTTGATGCAGAACAGCATCAGCAGACACTGAACAGACACTTTGGATTTCCCCTTAGACTTTGTCAGGGGTCTCTTCTGAACTGCTTGCCTGCTAAGGGCTGATTCATGAATGCAGCTTTTCTCCTGCTCCATCTCCTTCTCTCTCATTGCCCAGCTTTATTAGTTCATGAAATGAAGCTGAACATCCCTTAGGAAAAGACTGTAAACCCTGCCTGACTCACTAACTTCCTCCACTGTAAACTGAGGTTACATGACCTAGCAAGCCTGTGGTTTGATGGACCATTTCAGACTAAAGAGATAAATGCCTGGTAAGATAATGGAGAGTCATTTGCTGTGGTGGAGAGAGCTGCATGTGAGACTACATTCATACCTGATATGAGGCTGAAGCTTCTCTGAGACCCTGTTTGTGACCCCAGACTTGTAACACATACAGGATTAGAAGACCTTGCTTTGCTGTCTGAGCAGAGATGCAGTGTAACAGTAGCTTGGCCGAGCTCTTTGCAGTCCTCTCCTGATGGTGCAGTCTGCATGAGGACAGGTGGCTCAAGCAGTCCAGTAACCAAGAGAAATCCATTCTCTCTACAAGCTCAACTTAAACCCAAACACGACAAAATTCAGAAATCTTGAACCATTGAATAGACAAAGCCACATGTACACCCAATTAATTCAGAGGTCGTAAATAAAATTAGAAGGGCATTCATATACGTGATTCACTGAAAGCCTTAAGAGTGAGCGGCAGGCAGTGAGGACATTATAGAAAAGGCAGTGAAGCTTTTGGGAGGAGCACAACATGCACTTTGGCAAGGTGGATGACAGGATCGCTAAGTTGAAGCCAGTGGCTTTTATTAAACTATTTGGACATCAGGAATGTAAGTGAATGTCTTTTGATGTTAGTTCTGCTCCCAAGGCGTTTGAAAGAATAATAGCACTGATCTTGGAGGGATTTCAAGAAGCTGAAATTAGAATGAATGCTGGTTTTAATTTGGACTAATGAGCTTAAAGAGCAAAATGAAAGACTCCGAGCAATTTTGCAGAGTCAAGACACTTAACACTAAGCTGAGGAACATCAGAATCTGATCTTTGCAAGCATTTTCCATCTTATATACAGAAACAGCAAACAAGTCCCAGTCTCTGATTCAGATTAAATGGTTAATTATTACTGCTATTGTTGAACTCTGACAGTGTAGCAAATCAGTGATGTACGAGACAGAAATAAAGCCAGCCTTGCTGATCAGCCTGCAATGCAAGGGAGGATGCAGAGAGCACCAGAGACTCACAGCATTGCAAGCACATTAGTGTCATCTCACTTCTCCTGAGATTGACAGAAGATGGGGATCTTTAGCATGGACTTGACTAGAATGAGATGATAGCCTGAGGGCCAAGCACTGGATGAGTGTTAATAAAAAGAAAAACAATGCAAGAAATACCCAGATTTATTGGGATGGTCACCTGATCCACAAAACTCACTCCAAATCTGCCTGTGGTAGAAAAAGCCTGAGGGATTTGCCGGACGGTGACATTGTCTCATTCTGAGCAGTCACGCTGGTATTAAGTTAAAACTAAAATACCTATTGCCTTGCAACAACTGACTTCAAGGTTTGTTTGGAGAGCATCTGGCCATATTATCTAAAAAAAAATGTGCAATTACAATTGCGGCAAAGTCTCTGCAGCAAGGTGCAAAAAAGAAAATAAATGTTCCCAGCTGTGTCAGAAAGACTGCTTATGAGAAAGCCCTTGCACCAGCTCCCTGTTTCTTGAGAACCAGGTCTTTGCAGCTCGTGCTTGAACTCCCTTGCACAATGGAAAAAAAAAAGAGGTCTGTGACAACTTGGGTACAATGCTTCCCACGGTGGGGATCTCAGGTGGCTGAGCAGTAGTTACAAGATTCATCTTTCTTCACAGGATCAGCTTCTCATTCAGACAGACATTGTTGTCCGGCAGCTGAGCAGTTTTCTGGTGTCATTATGTGGCACACATAGCGACAGGGCCCAGCGACACACAGGCGCGGCCCCTCTTAGGTAGCAAGAACAAACCTGCAGGGCTGAGTCCCTGAACTTGGCAAGCACAAACGTTAGCAGGAAGCTGATGGCTGTGCTAAACCAATCTGTGTGGCTAGCCAACCTCATCTGGAAGAAGCTTTTCCTCTTCTTCTCCTGATATCACACATGTTGTTGTTCCCCTCGTTCTGTGGCTGCTCAATCTTGATTTTACATTAGCAAAATCCTGCTCCGTCTCTCACATGCGTGTGCAAATCACACGTGCACATGGGTGAAAGCAGCCACTACTTCCTCCATGCTGCATGCTCTCTGACTGTCATAAACTCAGTTTACATGGCATAACTCTCTGTGGGCCTCCATTTGGGGATCATCCCCTTGGACAATGGGTTCCGTACTGTTCCAGCCGATACTGTCCAGGGGGAAATTTAATTGTTCTTTCCATGGAGCCTCAGCTAAGTTTGACAGTAACAGCCAACACCTCCAACCAGGGCTCGATAGTGCCTCTTACCACCTTTCAACAGAGGTTTAATTTGTTCCAAAGAAAATTTTGTGTCTCATTAACATGAACCTCAGTGTTTCAGGTGGAAACCAACATGCAATGCATTTGCCAGTTTGCCAGGACAGTGGTGCTAGTGGGAGATGCACTTCCAGATGTTGGAGGGAGCTCAGAGGACTCCATCCTCACATCCAAAAGGCTGTGCTGGTCTAGGCTCCTTAGGATACCATGTGTTAACCAGCCTGTGTCTGGCCAACTTGAGAGCCACTGCCTAGATCAGCAAGTGCTCTCCACTGAGCTATCCCCTCAGACCTTGTCTCTTGGGTCATCTGTTGCTGTGAAACACTGATCCCCAACAAATCCCTGTCTTAAACTGTGCACCCAGAAACTGCAGCCCTTGCAGCACCAGGATGGAGAGAGGCAGAGTCCCTGACGTTGAGTGGATTTGTTTTGGTGTTGCTGGGAAAAGCCACAGCCTTCCTTGGCCAAAGCAAGAGATAGCTACCTGCCAGGGACAGCACATGTGAGGAGCAAGACCCTCCCTTCCAGCCTGCCCCCCTCTTTGTCCCTACACATGCCCGCTGTCCCTCTCTGCTACAAGGAATACTCCAGCCAGCCTCTTTGACAGGATGAAGAGGAGGCGCATCCTGATTTCTTATGATATAACAAGGATTAAAGTGTGGCTGAGAATCACTCTTTTTCCCCTGAGCTCCATCCACATCCCTGCTGGAACTTTCTCCCTTGTCCTTCCTTCCTTCCTGAACCCAACAACTCTGCTTCTCTCTTCCAAACACTTACCAGTAACCAGAAAATGCCTGAGCACAGAGGAGCAGAGGACAGCACGTGCACAGAGCCACAGAAAGCAACCTGCACTTTCCACCTGAGGTGTGGCAGCAGCAGAGATCAGGCTGCAGCTCAGAGTGGGAACCCTGCCTGCTTCAGCACTGGATGCCGGCACACGGATGGAGAAGCCTCTTCCTCTGCTCTGGCATCCCTCTTCTCCTCTCTCCCAAGCTCTCCTCCAGCCAGGATCATTCACAGTGCGCTGCAACCTCCCTCTTATGCACATCGCTCCAGGAGAGGACATGCAGGTGAGGATGGGAAGCCGGGCAGGATCTGCCGGGCTTTCAGGGCCAGCAGGGTGGGGAGGCTTGAAACAATCCAATTTAGCAGGCGGTGCTTACAGGGACATGAATAATGGGAAGTTGATGCTAAACTGGAGCCATAATTTTCATACTAGTGCAAACAGATCCAAATTGTGATAAAAGGTTTTCATCTTCGGAGACTTGGAGAGGCCCCTGTTCTCTGATTTACTGCACCTCTTAATGTCGCATCTGACAGCACTTTGCAAACAAAATGTTCTGGCCATAAACTAGCAGGAGAGTGAGTTACTGAGGCTGGGGGAGGAGTGATGAAAGGAGAGGGTGGGAGAGGGGAGAAAAGGAATGCCTTTATTGCACTGTTGCTCGGGCATCACTGCAGCGTTCACTGATTTACCCACAGCAGAAGAGCCTGTCGGAAGAGACCAAGGCAAGAGGCAAAGAGAAGATGAGACCAAAGGCAGAGAGGTACCCAGATTTGTGAAGCTCAGTGGAAAGAACCCAGCTCCTCCTGCCAATTTCCATGGGGGCTGCACATCCAAATGTGAATCTGGACTCTCTCCATCCCTGAGGGCAGCCCAGGGGTATTAGTGCCAGCTCCTGCTCTCATGAGTCAACAGAGACCCAGGAGCAGAGGATCTGGCTGCTTCAGCTGCAAGGATTCATGGCTTGGCAGGGATACATGTCAGCCAGGCCTGCTTCACCTGCCCTGCTCTGCCTCCTCCTCTGTGCCTACGGCTGCCCCATCCTCTGCCTCAGTCACCTTCCCCTTCTTCTGCCAGGGAGTCTGACCCCAAGCTGAGACCAGAGAATCCATCGCCAGGGAAAAGACCTCCAGGCCAAGAGAGAGCAAGTGAGAAAGATCACAGAGTCCACCAGGAGACATGGACTTTGTGCCTCTTGCCTGGGAAGGGCTGTCTTCTGCCATGACCTCCCCTTTCAGCCCCAGATGTGGGCATCTGAGAAGCCTCATGCTGGGAGAAAACTGGTCTCAGCAAGTGTGAGACACTTCAGGTCCGGGGCTGGAGTCTGGCTGGGGTGCTGGGTTAATTGGGAATATGGATAAAGAAGCAGGAGCTGCAGGCTGATGGATCACAGCCCCCAGGCGTCTGAGCACGCAGGCTGCTATGTTTTGCACCAGTGGAAGCTTTCTCAGCCTGCTTGGCTCCATTCCCAGATATAATGAGCTGCAGTAATTGAGCCCGGAGGTCAAAAATGTGCAGTTCACTGTTGCCAGAGTGTAGAGGGCACTGTCTTCTGCGCAGGAAAGGCTTGGTGAAGGTGATGTCTTGTCTCCATGGATATTTGGATGTTGAGCAGCATGGATGGTTCTGAAATGACCAAGAAACCTTCTGGAAGCTGTAGTGGCAGGCAAACTGGCCAGGCCCAGAGTCAATATGGTACTCAGCTGTGGCCACAACGTTATCTGGGCAAGCACCACATTGCAGTAGTACCAGAAGGACCCCAGTGTCCAGCCTGTGGCTCCAAGGTGCTTGCAGCAGCTGCGGCACCTGGCTGGCAGGCAGCCTGGGTGGCAGGGAAGGCAGGCAGCCCACATGTAGTGTTTCTGTATCCCCTTTTCTCCCTGTCAGCTCAAGGGTAAGATGAGATCTCATCCAGCTTTTGTTGTGTACAACCAGCTCTGCTGGTCACGCTCGGCTTCCCCAGTCAGTAGAGATGAGTAGGCGACAGCTTGTCCGACCTACCTGAGGACAAGGGATCTGTACACTCAGCAAGACTGAATAGGTGTCTGTTGGAGCCAAGCCCATGCTGAAATTCAATCAGATGAGTCCCTTGATCCTGGATCGTGGCTTTTTTTCCCACCAAACCTTGTGACAAAGTTCAGGATGATTCATGCTCTTCCTTGGTCTCTCCATCACCTTTCCCTTTCTCTCTGGCCCAGGTAGAACCTTCTGCCATGTGCACATCATCACTTTTTGAGTTGTCAGTTCATAGTTAGTTCGTAGCTGAGGTTTCTGAGGGGGTCCCATGGCCCAGACCCATGAGATACCAGCAAACCTGCAGCACTGTGCTACACGCTGGTTTAGCAAGTAAACTATCCAGCAACGCTCTGACTAAGCGCTGACACATTTGTCATCTGAGCTGCCTCTTGTCCCCTGGGAAAAGTAAATGACATTATTTTAACCCAGGCGGTTAATATCAGGCCCTCCTGCCTCCTGTCCCCTGCATGTGCAATGACCACTTCAGTGCTTAAGGCAGATGAGCATGTTCTTAATGACATTCCCGGCAGTGCATCCTCGCTCTGGAGAGGACTAATCCCTGTAGCCATTCATAATGTGGCTGAAAGCAAGCAGACTGGGATTTGCTTCCCCATCTTTACGTGTCAGGCCCTGCTCATGCTGAAGAAGCATCAAGCTCAGCAGCAACAGAAAACTGAATGAAAATACCCCAGGAGAGCAGCCTGCCTTGGGTCCTTCTGCCTAGGGCATGCCCCTTTCTCCCTCATGGTGCAGATTAATCAGTGCCAGCAAAACATTCTCCATGTCAGACCTTGTCCCCTCTGCTGTGCAGCACAGCTGTGCTCACAGAAGCTGTGTCCCTCCATGCCTGTGTCTGCCCTCTCTTTCTCAATTTTGAGGAAGGATCTCTCTGCCAGTGGGTTGAGATGATCCCAAACTCCTCATTATTTCAAGCTCCTACCATGATCCCAAACTCCTCAGCTTTTCTTATCTGTACTGCTGGAGGTATCTGACCTGGCTGGAGATCTTGTACAGGCCTGGAAAGCCCTTTATAAAATGAAAAATCTCTTTTCTGGGAGATGACTACTGTTGTCCCACAGGAGGCTGGCCATGAATTGCGATATTTGTTGTCATCAGCTGAAGGTTGCTGATGTTGCAGCCCTTTTCTCAGTCTCCATTTGGTCTCCACTTGGTGTCTCTCAACATGCATTGCCCTGGAGTGAGATATGGGAATTTCCGTGATGTTTGGAATGGTCCTGGAGAAAATCCATAACATGAAGGAAAGCCAGACAATGTTTGATACAACAAAAAGGACACCAAAGTCAGGGCCCTGGAGCAGAGAGGTGCACAGTCAAGACCTAGGCACAGCCACACCCTTAGTCACTTGGAAACCAAACCCAGGGAGAAACACGTAGGCTTCCTCCACAGAGACTGGGAGCAAGTGGCACTGCAAACGGGCACTGCACAGAGCACTCCCCAACCTTGGCCAAGTAGAAGAGATCACGCTGTCAAGCCCTGATGCATGGCTGGATATAAAGCTCACCAGACGTCATGTACTCTATTGCCTGCACCCAGACCTATTCTTTATTTGATCCAAGTGGTGAAGGAATGATAGACGTGTATGCTGAGGTTTTCTATCTTCCACCAGTTTGTCTCTAGCAAGGGACCCTGGGTGGGACACAAGAGTCCTCAGACAAAGATATCTACTCTGGGTTTAGGTGGACCTCTGCATGGTACCTTCTGACTGATGCAGCACTGTGCGGCTGAGCTGACAGCTAGACCACCCTGGAAAGCAAGGGCTTTATTTCAGGGACTGAAGCTTTTTAGTGCCCCTGAGGTATGGTTTGCTCCAAAAAGCAGGTATTCATAAGGCCAGAGATTTTATCATCCGCTGGGGCAAGGAAAGGCCCATGCTGTGTCTTCAAAGCCAGGCCCATCAGCAGGTGCACCAGAACTGATGGTGCTGGTAGACACACTCGTACAGCTCACACTGAGCTCACATTCTCCTCACCTAGGGACCGGGCTGCTTCGGCAGTTGTCAAAGCAACAGCAGCTGTTCTGCAGTTTCTCCTGGCAATAAAGTTTTGCACTGAACCTCAACGACAGTTACTTGTACTCCCAGCCCGGATGCTTTCATGATATCCCCTTCTCGTGGTACTGCACAAAAGACCCAGCACACATGACGGCATAAAGCATGTTTTGAATTGCCCCAAGTGAGAAACCTCATGGCAGAGGCCATCAGGCCAGCAAAAATAACGCCATTCACTGACTAATTCCCCCTATAAACCGTGCCACAATAACACAGGGCAGATCATACTTTATTTCCAGCTATGCTCCCCACCTGCATGCTGTTTGAAACTGTGGGAAGTCAGAGGTGATGGGATCAGTTCCTTGGAGTCAGGTCTAAGCATTGCATTTCATTTCACTGCTGAGGGTATCGCAAGTGCTTGGTGTGGGGATTTGTTTGTGCACAAGTCACTGCTGAGATGGCACTTAAATATCCTGTCCTCCCTCCACTACCCGCAAGGACCTTTTGCTCCTTAGGTGCAACCCTGACTGCTCAACATCTCATAGGTGACAAGGGCCCTCATGACACTGGTGCCTATTAGGACATCTGGCCCAGTGCAAATAGCCTTTCTGAACACCTTTATACTGTAAAATTTATAACAGATGTGGACATGGACACCTCATAAAAAAAAAGTATCCTGAAGCTCCAGGTGGGAGAAATAGCCAGTCTTGCAATGTCTTTGGGGTCCTGCTTACCAAACCCAAGCATGCATAGCAGAGGTCTGGGGTGGTGGGCTCTCCACTTCCCCCAGTCTGCTGTTGGTGTCTGCTGGGGATAGTGCACTGGGCAGCTTGGAGCAGTGTGGAGAGCTGCCAACCCTCATGACTAAAAGCTTTGCTGTGAGAAAAAGGGCAAATGTCTACAGGGATCAAAACAAGCACTAGCTTGATTTTGGGGTAAAGCAGTGGTTCAAGCAGGTTTAATTGGAACAGCTGCCTTCTCTTGGGGACCTGCTCTTTTCTTTCCTAGTGCTTCTGTCACTCCCTCCAGCCCCCATGCCCCTGGGGTGCTGGTAAAGCTGCTGGATCAAAACTAAAACCCACACTGGTGGGCAGCTTCAAGAAAGATGGCACAGAGGCAGTCTCTATTTCTGCCGATGAGAGTGCTCAGCACTGACCAGCACAGCAGCTTGATAGGAGAAATCCCCCACGTGTGGTTGCTCCACGTCCAAGGAAATTCCTAATCCACCTGCTCCTTGGGGCTGCTGGCCTGAGAAGGCTTAACGCTCCCAGCACGGAGAGCCCTGGAGCCCTGCCACCCGCCTCCCATGGTCTGGTGTCATTGCAGCACTGAGTCCTTCCTGAGCAGCATAATAGCTCTCCACAATAGCTCTTCCTCTGCCCCTCTGAGGACAGGGCTGCAATCTTTCTAATGAGTTTGCTCAAAATGAATTTTCCAGGTTTTTACCACAATTGCTGCCCCCACCCCCTCCTTCCTTCTTTCTAGCTGCCTGACTCCAGCATTCCCCAGCTCACCCAGCGACGAGGCTGTTTCGCTCTTCAGTCACAGTTTAATTATATGAACTGCTTTTTTCCCCCTCCTTTTGGTTGCTATTTGGTGTGTGAATTCAATGTTCATAATGTACCCTGGGAACCCCAGTTCTGCATGTGCTCCTCTCGGTCCCCGCACTGCTGATTAGAAAGAGATCCTTTATCCATGCAGGAGAGGCTGACTTGTCAAAGCAGCCCAAACTTTACCATTCACATCTCCCCCTTTCTGAAATGCCTGTGGGTCCCTGCCACACTCGAAGTCTCTTTGAAAATCCTACAATTCAAATAGCCAGACTGATGCTTTCATTGCTGGGGTCATGGCTCCCACCAAGAGTTATTAGAGTGCCTTTCTCTATTCTTTAAAGCTCTTTCATATAACATTCTGTCTGTTTGTGTTTAGAGAGGATTTTGTATAGATTCGCCACTGGTGCAGCTCTTTCTGTGTGGAGCTTTCTCTGGGCTGGGACTAACGGTGCCTTTTGCTTCTCCCCCTGGCTGGAGGGATCGCTGCCTGCTGCGGGCACCCTTCCCAGGGGGCTGTGGGACCAATGCTCGCCTGGTGACTGTGTTCTGCCAGGGGATATGTAAGCAGCACTGATTTCGTACGGTGCCAGATGTCCCTGCGGATGTGTCTGGGCTCCTCCCAGAGATATCAGGTCAAATGGGCACTGATACCAGCAGCTACTAGGCACAGGCTCTGCAACCTGACTTCTGTGCCTGAGCTGTTTCCATCCCCATTTAACTATTGGGGTTTCTTGTCTTTGAGATTTGCAAGCACAGCTGCATTCTCCTGTCCACATCAGCCTGTCCCCCAAAGGGCTGAGTATCCCTGCAGCACCACCAGGGCTTTTGCCATCCTGCCCAGAGTCCCCCTGCTTGTGACAGCCACATCCCACTCAGAAACCAGCTCCTGCTCTTTGTTCCCTCCTTGTTTCTGCAGTCAGAAGCAGATTCCTGTTCTCCTCTATCCACATCTCAGCCAACAACTGCTTTTCACCAGAAAGAGGGAGTTGGTAGCCCTTGGGATCCTGCAGCAGGAACAAGGAATCTGGGGGATCCAGGGAAGCAGTGATCAGGTCCCGTCTACAGTGGAACCTTCCAGCTTTGCTGCTCTTCTCCATGACCCTCTTGTTTCTTTTCCCAGTCTTGACTGCTACAGTTGCAACCTGAATCTCCTTTTCAGGCTGTTGTCTGGCCTCATCTCCAGCCTCCAGACAAAGTTCTGCCATATCCCCAGGCAGGGATCCCTTTCCTTGCAGATGCCTGAGAGTGTGAGCAAGTGGTTCGTTTACGGCCCAAAGCATGCAGGCTTATGTCCTGGCTAAGCCAAATATGTGATCCTGTCCAAGTGTGGCCACCAGGGACCTCATCTAACCCATTTACAGATCTAACCCTCTTCTGATCCATGCTAAATCCACATCCTTAGGCATGCCTTGTGGCCCTGAGTCCCTCCAGCAAAGCTTTTGCTGTACATATGAAACTGTTTCCTTTTATCAGTTTTAATTAGGTTGCCTTCTGGTTTAATGGTCTGGCATTTTCTTTTTCACTACAAGAAAAGGCAAGTGGGTAGACAGGCTCTTCATTACATGATACCTGCAGCAAACAGGTACACTACACCACTTTCCCACCCATCATGTCTTCCCCAAAGTGATCCCAGCCCTTTCCAGTTCCCTGCACGCCAAGTCGTTGAAGTGCAGCACTTCCCTCACCCTGACATTGGCTGCTTCCTAGCATGCTTGCTTCCACGTAACATGACAAAAAGGAACATCTAGCTGTTTCTTACAATTTGCCTGGAAGAAAGCAAACCTCTGAGCTTCACCTGAGCCCGTGATCACCTGCAACTCAAGGACCATGCCTGTGACAGCTTTTGCCCAACCTCCAACATGAAGACAGATTCATAGCATCTAGCATCCCATTTCTTCTGCATGCTGGCATGGTCAGTGGGTCCCTGATCAAAAAGGATGTGAATGAAGGGGGACGTCCATGGTGAACCATGGCCAAGACACATGAATTCACAGTCATAGTCACCTCCTTTCTCAGATGTATGCTTTTTCTCTTGCTGACATGCATATTTACACTCTCAGGTCATTCTCCTTGTGCTTCTACAGATCCGACTTGCCTTAATTATTCATGTCATATGCAAGGTCACTGTTGCCTTTTTTTCCCATGTTATTAGCTAAGGCTTTGTGCCACAACTGTTACATTGTGCCACTAGACAAAGCCTTTCAGATCTTCCCTAGCAAGTGAGAAAACATTTAGCCTTGAGAAAGCAAGACAGTGACTCTGGAGTAAAGGACATGTGGGATGGGAGTGGGTGAGAGCAGGACATCTATTAGCTAAAAGCCCTGCAGGAAAATCAATTCGCTATTGCTGAGTTCCCCTCTGCAGGTGCTGATACTGTGGTATGGGTCCTGGAAAAAGATATCGCCCTGCCTGATGCAGTGTGTGTGTGCATGTGGGTGTGAGCGTGCAGAGGAAGGAGTGCACTCAAATGCCTGGGCAGAGTTCATCTCGCCTGGCTTCAGATGTCAGTAGTGTACATCTCATTAACCACGCCACTCATTTCTGTTTCATTTGCACTCACTGCAGAGAAAAATAAGCTTCCAGACAAGATACATCTGATCTACTCTGGCACACACCCCAAACCTGCTGTAAGAGGAACCCAGGGTGATTAACTCAGGTGAAGATGCCTACCACTGGTCAGATTAGACTGACCCTGAGCCTAGTTTCACCTTTCCAGGAAGCATTTTGCAAGGAGGCCCAGTGACAAAAGAAGAGGCTGTACAAACACTGTGTCTGAGGAAGCTGGGAGCTCTGATACCTAAATGAAGAGGAAGCAAATAGCTGAAGCATATGAAAAAAATCTAGAAGGGCTGGAAGGAGTTCAAGCTCTGTCTAGAGGCTTTCTAGGAGACATGGAGAGATGCCCTACAGCTACAAAGAGGTCAAAGCCAATTGCCTGGAAGTAGAAGCTCTGCTGAGGGCTCAGATGTTCAGGCATAGTTTCAAGTGCAGCCTCAAACTGCTTAACTGTGGCTGGCAAAGGAGGTTGAGGAGCTGACCCCCAACACATCTCACTGGAACCACAAGGCTTCATGAAAATAGAAAGAAGTCAGCATGCCCTGGCCTCCCTCGCATTTGCTGAGAGATGAGGGGCCCAGAGAACTGCTTTGTGCAGAACCCTGAGGGCTGAAAAAGCACAGGCAACCATCCAGCACAGCCCACATGCAGACCCCAGTGAAGACATGACAAGCCCTGCTCTTCCTGCCCTCTTTGCATCCCACAGGAGCACAAAGTCAGGCTGTCCCCGCCTGGCTACAGGGCACCCTCTTCCCTTCCCACTGCTGCTACCCTCCCCATATAACAGTGGCTCAGGTCCATGTTGCAGTTCAAATGGACATGCAGGGAGATGAATGCTCATTTGATTAATGGTCCTTTTGGACAGCTAGAGAAATTGTTAGACTCATCTAGTGAAACAAAAGAGATTGGCAATCATGTGAAAAATAAGGACAAGGGTTCAGTGAAATCCTGGCACTGTGAAATGAAAGTTATTAATTCAAAGCGAGCCAGGCCAGAGTGTCACAAACATCAAGGCCAGGCATTGCTCTGCTTGGGAAATGGGCAGGCACTGAGCGCAGGGAGCAAAGACCGGTAATGTGGGCAGTGGCCCCATGGTCTTCCCATACATCTGGGCAGCTGAACAACAGGGGTGGGAGCTTGGCCACAGCATGCATCAGTGTGCCTGAGAAGTGCCTGGGAGCCGCAGCTGGCAGCTCATGGGTAACGATGAGAGTGGACGTGTTCCAGGGGCTGGCATGCAGAACACGGGGATGCTCGGGCAGGGCGGCGGTGAGGCAGAGCATGAGGTAGCCAGCACCCGCAATGCTGCAGGGAAGGAGTGGTGAGATGAGGCAGAGCTAGGAACAGCCCCAAATTTCATCATGACTAATTCAACCTATGGATGATGGGAACACCTGGTTGGCAGGTGACCGCCCTTGCCGTGAGCAAACTGTCCCACCTCCAGGCACTCCAGCACTGGTGACATCCAGCAGGGACACCCATGGGCAGCAGGGTCAGGCTGGGAGCCAAGAGCTGCAGCAGCAGTATTAGCTGCTGCTGTGTTTGTAGGCTCAGAGCAAGTCCAGGTTCCCGTCTGGTCACAAAATGATTCAGTTTCACAAGAACTGAAAGAAAAACCCAAAGCAAAAAAAACATCCAGGGACAAATAGTTGTCAGCATTTTGAAAATGAAGAGGAAGTCAGCGACAGCCATTTCCCAGAGTGCCTGATGGACTCCTTCTCTGAGATTTGCAAGAGCAGCAGGCCTGAGGGAGCATGGGAGGCTCCTGAGTGGGGTGGTATGGTCCCTGCTGAACTTCTGTGGAACTTCCCAAAATGTCTCCTTGGATATTAAAATCCCCTGTGGCAGTTAGTTAGTTTTCAGCCCTGCCCATGAGGTTATCCAAACTCTTCTCAGAGCAGACCCCACTGCAGACCAGCACAGACTTAATTTCCATCCACGTGTGGCTGAGCTCCTCAGCCAACGGCCCATTCATGGCAGCTCATTTCCAAGAACCAGGGCAGGACCCATTGAGCTGCATGGTGTGGTGTCTGAAGTACACCAGGGGATGGCTTCATCCCACCAGTGAGGGCACTGCCTTTGGTGTCCTGCCAAAGGGAAGTTGGGTTTGCAGCCTGTGACGTAAACCAGAGAGCAGGTTTGAAGGGAAAAGAAACACTCTGGCCTCCAAATTATGGGGGATTTGAGGCAGAAAGGCACCTTTTGGTGTCCCTCTGAATGCATGTCTTTTTGAATGTCTTTTGGACTTGAGATTGTCAGCTTCCGCAGGAAGATGGGCAAATTGCTTGGCCTGGGGAGTTTCTGGTGGCTCTGGAGGCTCTGGAAAGTGGAGCAAGAGTATGAGGTCAGTTTGCAGAAGCATGTCAACCTGGGTTTAACACATCACAGCTCCAAACACTGTCCTTCACCGCTCGTGACCCAGAGTGCTTGTCACCCTGAATGGCTCACTCCTGTCATCTCAGAGCTGGCTTCCCTGTGAGAGGGCTATGCCTCCAACACAAACATTTCTGCAGCTGCTGACAGATAATATTTAAAAAATCAAGTGTTTAGATTGATGAGATGAATACGCCCAAGGCATTTCCAAGTAAGAAACTCCAAAGACATTTGTGCCACTTCTGAGACCACCTCAGCAAAACCAAAACATATAGGAGCTGTGTGGAGCACAACAGGCAAAGGCATCTATGAGATTGAAGTTCTGGGCTGATGGGAAGGAGCAGAGAAAAGTGAGTCTGGAGCACCTTAAAATCTCAGACCTAAATCACAGGCAGCTCTACAGATATAGGGTTTCTATGCTGTCATCAGCTTAAGTAATTTAGGGGACTTTATGTTCAGAGTTTGACAGATTATCATGTGGAGAATCTATCTAAAATAGTTTGTGGAAGCACATTTGTGCTAATTACAATCACAAGACCTGAAGCAAGGATTGTGGGCACTCCTTTCTAGCCAGTGACCATATTTTACAATTCTTTAAGTGGACTGTGGGTTTTAGCAATGTCTGCCAAAGCAGAATGAGCAAGATACTCTGGAGCTTGTGAGACCATGCTGGCAGCCTCCTGGGATGGATGACCAGGTAGTGGCATGGAGCCAGAGGAGCCCTTTGTACTGTACCTTGCTGAGGCATGGCTGTTGCCTCCTGGCAGGATTGCTATTTCCAGCCATTGGGCTGCAAGGCTTTTCAGTTGTTGTTCATGAGCCAGAGGACTTAGATGTCACAGATAGGCTTTGACAGTCATCCCAGAGGAGTTTTCTTTCCAAGATTTTTCTTCAGACCGTGAACTAAGAAGTAGTTCTCTCTCCTGGCAGTTGGTTGCTGCCATGGGACCCTTCTTATGAATCAGGGTGCTGGGTCAAATGGGTCTATGGTTCAAGGAGATTGCTCTTGTTGAGAAGGAGGCTCCTTTCTTCCCCAGGCCCACAGATCCAGCCATTTTCCCCTGCTATCCTTGAAACTTTAGTGAAACCATGCCCTTTGGACAGGCAGCAAATAGCTGCAATATCAAGCTGTAAGACTTTATGTTTTGGTTGATCATAATTCATTAGCAAAAACCAGAGAGACAAAGGCACACAGAAAAAATTATATGAGCAGGCATCTGCCTGTTGCCACTTGCCTGAGGTTAGCATCACAGTTAAGCTACTAGTTTTATAATAACCTCATCAGGGATTTTCGACAGGAGGAGTGCCTTACTAGTACACAAATTCTGGCACATTATACCAGCAACACTCCTTGCAGAGATGAAGCCATCCCAGGGAAGCAGCCACTTATACCTACCACAGGAAAACTAAATCAAGCAAGCAAACTCATCCATACCACAGAAAGCGCAGCTCTGCCAGTGAATTGCTTCTGCAGGAGGGGCTTTGTGTGATCCCACACTGTCCCCTCTCCCAGCAGCGTTCCTGCCTGCAGATTTCTCCAGGGTTTACCTGCATGAAGAGCAATGTCAGAGCTCAGCTGACAAGCTGAAGCATTGTCATCTAACACTCAGGAGCTCCACAGAAGAGCAACTTTAGATTGACAAACACTGGTCCTGGTGCTTGCTTGTACATTGGGCAATTGCACCAGCTGCAAAGACCCCTGAGAACCAGGGCTATGCACAGGCATGCTTGGATGGAAGGACAAGACCTGCTGATGCCGGCTGCATGAAAACACTGGTTGCTATTTGGAGGTGTCAATGGGGAGCATGAAGGAGTGAGCAGAAGAAGGCTGGAGACTGCAAAGTTGAACGGCCAGTTTTTGAAAGCTGAGAAATGGGAAGTGACAAAAGCTGGACTCCTTTTGCTGAAGGAGGAGATGTTCTCAGCACCAACGGTCCACTCAGCATTTCTCACAGCTGCAGCTCACTGCTGGAGGCCCTGCCCTGGAGCTGATGCCACTGCAGCACAGGCAGAATCAGAGAATCCCTTTTCTCCTTCCAGCAGATTTGCTTCTGCAGCCGGTGAGGCATAGCATGTGTGTGTGGTAGGAGATCCGGGTATTGCTCACAGGGAAAGGCAGAACTAGACTGGTGTCTGTAACAGGTTACATGCTGCTCCAACATGTTTTACCAACCAGGTTGCAGAGGAGTTTCGTGTCTTTAGCCTAAAGCCCATGGTTTAGCCTCAGCACATAGCCGCAAACTCTAGAGACAATCAAATAATCTGGACAAGGTCCAGAGATGACCAAGAGGCTGTCTGGTATCTGGACACAGAGGCTGAATTTTCCACCCCTGTCCTGCCCCTCCAGTCATCCATACCGGTACATACTGGTACATACCATGCGTTCACCTTCTGTATTTAAACATGATAGGGGCAAGGAAGAGAAGAAATGGAAGAGGATCCATATGGGTAGTGGGACATCAGTCCAGGGATGGAGATGTGCTCCTGGACCAGGGAGGAGCTGCTGCCCAGGAGCAGCCTCTGCTTTGGAGCTCCCTGTGATCTTGGGCTTCAGGAGCCAGGGACTGATGCAGTTATATGGTATTTTCAGGCTTTTATTAGGAAGAGCTGACAAATTCTTAGTGTCTGAAGAGCACATATTAGTGATAGGTGTCCAAAATTCAGGCTCTGAGGAAGCTCCAGGAACTCCTTTGACTCTTTCATTTCCTAGTTCAAAGACAAGCAAAATTTTCAGCACGTCAGGCTGCTTTGGGAACTAACCTAGGCTACACCTCGTTTGTATATAATCTGCGTCTGAGTTTTGTTACGAGATAAATGCAGGTTGGCAGGAGGACACAGTTGTTTATACACCGGGGCTGGTAAGCACAGATCTTTGCAAACACAGAGGAACTTTCTGTGCAGTGTGAAGGGGCTGTCAGGGTGGAAATGTAGCTTCCTGAATCTCTGAAAACAAATGTTTGCTCTCCATTTTCCCCTTGGGTCTGCACAGTGTGGAAAGAGGGTCGGGCAAAGATGTCCCTCCTTTGGTCACATTCCCATAGGAAGCATCTTCTACTAAACATATGTTATTGAAAAAAGCCCTATAAATACAGACACAGTCTTTTATTTTAT
Organism: Burhinus bistriatus; assembly: GCA_013397275.1. NCBI lineage: Eukaryota > Metazoa > Chordata > Aves > Charadriiformes > Burhinidae > Burhinus > Burhinus bistriatus. The sequence continues at coordinate 132,547 of VYXH01005130.1, forward strand.
TTCTGGTTCACAGGCACTTCTGTCAATTCAGGACATGGTTTTCTGAAGCTGGAAGATGACCTGTCAGTGGTACCCTGCATAGCAATCTCAGAGTTAAACCTGCTGGCAGCTGGACGAAGGGTCAGTGGAACCTCTCCATGGATCCATCAGTGGAAGGTCAGGAGCAAGCTCAGACTAGCCTTAGCAGAGCTGGTGTCTGTCCCAGCTGTGTCAGCTTCCCAGGAAAACAGAGCAAGAGAGTGCAGGAAGAAGGGTGAGGGAGATGGAAGAATAGGGGTAGGTACGGTGCAGGTGTGGGAGAGGACAGGGGGTTTTCTGAGGGTATCCAGCCTGGAGTGCATCTTCTGGGCTTGTTGTAGCTGCTGCTGCAGACATTTGATGCCCTTATTCAACACTGGGACCTGCCAAGAGATGAGAACAGGTCTTCCATGCAAAGCTCAGGCAGGAGTATACTGGGACAAGATTTTGCACCCCCAGTGTCTATGGCAGTGCCTCATGCTGGCAGTTAACTTGTGTTTGGGAAGAGACCTAGGCCTGCTATCTCATTCCTGTCCTTGTGTGGGGACACTCAGTCTGGGCACAGTAGTAGCGTGAGAGCCACCTCCAGTCATATGCGGTCCTTCAGAGTCAAGGTCATGCCATACCATGTGGGACACCCCTGTTCTCTCCTCACCCACCACCATCACTACCTCGTACTTGCCTTGTACCAAACTCAAATACCTCCTTGGGAGTGATTTCAGTCCCCTCCTGGGTGACAGTGCCAGTGGCTCCAGCCCTACTCCTCTCCTGCAAAGTGACCACCACCTCTGTCCCTCACTGCTGCATGCACTTACATTTCAGGGGACCCTTTCCCAGCAAAGAGTTTAGAAATTTAAAATCATTTGGCTTGTCCTGATTGAACAGAGAGCCCAGCTTAGAGGAGAGTGGTTTCTAGTTGTTACTAATAAGAAAGAAAAATTTTCCTTTTCTTAAGCAAAGAAAATCAAAAGCTGGATTAGGACATAAGTAAAGTGCAATGTTCAGACATGGTAATTCCAGGGGTGCTGGACACCACAAGTCTTTTCCCACCTCTCCAGAGGAAAGCTTTGAGTCTCACAGCAAGGCATGGCACAAGCCTCCTCGGACATTGATGGCATCTGAGAAGGGCAGAGGGATGGGGAGGCAACAAAACATGGTGTATCACCTCCTGTGTGGACCCCCAGGGCGTGGGACCCTCCTTCTTTGACCTGCACAACCCAAGAGGTTCTCTTTCATAAACAACGAAAAGGCTCTGAGCCAACCCCTCCCTGCTCCTCTCATGAAGCTTTTCCACAGCCACCCTGATCTTCTGATGGCTTCAGCAGTTTTTCCAATTTCTACTCAAAATATATTCATGAATAGTTTATCCTATTTGCTCTTGTGCCAACACTGGCCTATAGTTTAAATAACAAGCTGCTGTGCTGATGTTTACCCTTCCCTCCCTCTCTTTCTCCCCAAAATATTTATACAGAGCTATCATATGGCTTTCAGTCATCATTTTTTCTGGGTTAAACATTATGGGGCAGTCCCATGGCTTATACATGAACTGAGCTAGGAGAAGTCTACTGCAGGGCCATCAGCTCTGGTGAGTGTGTGCAATAAGCAGCCTGAGGTGCACAAGGAGGAAAGTATCCCACAACAGAGGTAGCTCAACAGCCTAGTGAAATGCCAGCACAAAGGGACAGAACAGTGTTACCCGCTTTTGAAGAGAAGAACCCTGTGGGCACAGTGCATTCCTGAGCCAGTTTCCAGCAGGTGAGAGGCTTAGAGGGGGGCTTAGGCCAGGACTCTCAGCAGGAAAGGAGGGTAATTTTGTGGTGTCCCATCTCGTGTGCTGCACAAGTTGCCCTGGTTCCTCCTCCCTTGGGTTTCTTGTTTCAGTATACTGCTAACAGTCTCTCCTCTCCTAGCTCTGCAGGTCTCCTGGCTAGGTTGGACATGTGGCTTTCCTCAGAAGGAATCGATCTGGGTGATGTCCTTGAAATTGACACTTTCTCTCTCCTGGATGTCCATCCATTCTTTTTTTTTTTTAAAATTTCTTCTCTCTGGGTATTGAAATCAGATGTAGAGATGGTGTGGGTCCTTCCAGTCTTACTCTGGTGTCATCTGATGACTGATTCTGTCCAACATGCCAAGCTTGTTGGGCCAAGCCTTCTGGTGCCCTCTGAAACCTCTAGCACAGAAACATGTCTGCAGATAAGTGATCTTTGCACACAGCAGCACTAACTGGCTTCATCACCTCCTGAGGACAGGTGCTGACCTGGACTCTGAACTCCCCAGCTCCCCTGTATGGAGATGCCACTGTGCATGGTGGGAAACCACCCCTGGACAAGAGGCTCCATCCTGAGAAGGTTTAGATGTTTGCTTGCAGTGGGTGTGTGGGCACCATGGTTCCCTTGCCCAGACTGCATTTCCAATAGTTCTCTTCTTCTAGATCACATCAGCGCTTGTGCCCATGGGAGACTTTCACTGGGCTGAAGACCTGGCTGACCAGAAAGAGGGAAAAACAGGATCTGGAGAAAAGATTACTTGAGACCTAACCTGAGCAATAGGCCAGGCTTTAGAATAGATTTTAAAGGAAATTGTAATTAAAAGCATTGAAGTAAATAGAAAAAGGGGTTAAATACCACACGGATTTACCAAAGGTATACTGTGGCAGGTTGGCTTGATAGCTTTCTTTAAAAAGGTATCTGCTTTCTCAGACAAAAGAGTTGAAGTAGATCTCATCTCCCTGAACCTCAGTCAAGCATTTGATGTAACACACATGAGAAATTATTAATTAAACTGGTGAGGATGGAGATTAATGGACAAATGATAAGGAACAGGGGTAATATGGGAAATGGCTGGAGGGGAGGCAGCAATGGATAGTGTTAAAACAGCAAGCACTAAGCTGCAGACCGGCTACTAATGGAGTTTCTCAAATATCCATTTGGGGTCTGATTTTGCTTAATATTTCCACTAATGATCTTTGCACAAAAGGTAGGAGACTGCTGATAAAACCTGCTGATGATTCAAAGGAGGAAGCCAATGCATGGCAGCAGTGGAATATCAAATAGAAGCAATTGCGTGACCTTAAAGGCTGCAGTAAGAGACCTGGAAGGAAATTCAATAGTACAAATGTGAGGTCAGATACTTAGGAACTGATGCAGGAAGTTCAGCTGTAGCTGGAAGTAAATGAAAAGCACAAGGAGCTTGCTGGGGGAGTCAGTCACCGAAGGGCCATAAACTGCCAATTTGGTTCAGCAGTGAAAAAGGCATGTGTGAACCGCGCTGCAATATTTCCTGGAGGGAGAAACCCATCAGCGCTGCAGACAGTGCATTAGTGAAGCTTCACCAGGAGTAGTCTTGCCAGTCCTGCTCACTCTGAGATTCCCAGTGTGGCCCCCCCTCCATCTTGGGAAGGATTTGGCGTGCCTGCCCACCAGGATGGTTCAGAGGGCAGCCTGCTCCCCAAAAATGCTCCAGGGAGGGTGATGGAGAATCCTTTGTGCTAATGGGTAACATTGACACAAAGTAAAATAGATTTGAACAAGACAGAAGTCCTCTGGGGCAGTTCTGGAATAACCTGATAGCAGCAGGGGGGGATGAAAAGTCACAGCAAAGTGTATTGAACAGTTTGTGTGATGGGCAACATACCATGGTGTAAACGCTGGAAGGAGTCTGGGACCCCATGGCTCTGCTGACCCCTACGAGAACTCCAGCCCTGTGATCACACAAAGCTGCTGTACACTGTGCTCCAGGTTTGCATGAATGAGCCAGCTGGTATAATGCTGTCACCCTCATGTATAACTGCACTTTTCCCTGCCTGCTGCCAGAGGTTTGGCACCAAACTGGATGAAAAGGGCATCTATCAAAATATGTCACCTGCCACACACCTGGCTTCTTCGCTAAACCTGACCAGACGAGGTATTTTGTGACGTGGTGGCCCAGTCTCAGTGTGGCCAAATCTCCATGGCCCATCATTGAGAGCAGACATGGCTTCTACTGGTAAGTGATAAAACATCAGTGGACCCACACAGGTGTGAAGCCTGGCCGTCACCCATTCGCGCTGAAAACTCCACTTCCCTGTGCCAAGCTGCAGCGCTGCCTCCTTTCAAGATGTCATTTCTTTTGGCCTCCCCAAAGCCCACGGGGCTCTGCAGCTGGTGAGAGCTGAGCATGCTGCTGCTGACACGCTGCGTTCCCCCCATGATGTGACCTGACGAGGTTGATGTGGCACTCTTCCATCTGACCTGACAGCTCAGGAAATTCACTTGGGCTGGCAGGACACACATGCCACTTGCAGAGCACAGCGGGTCCTGGCTCCAGCGCCAGCTGTTTCTGCTTCCGCTTCATCACTCCTCTTGGACCAGCTCTTCAGCACTGGCAGCAGCAGCAGCTCCTTGACTTGAGACCTCGTGGACGTCAGCTCTTGGAGAAAGCCTGTGCATCTGTGTCAGGCTGGTGACAGGGATTGCCAGGCATCCCTTGGTGACATGGCACTTCTGCAGCACAGTGAAGTAGCTGCCTGGGCAGGATGCTAGCCTGGTTGCAGGGTCACAAGTGCTCACAGCTCTTGTGGTGCCTGGGTCTGCAAAGCCCAGCCCAGAGGGGATGTGGAGCCCCATGGCAGTTTAGAGGAATGACCATTCTGCCAGGGCAGAGGGTAGATGCTGATGCTGCTGCCTCCAGCTGAAATCCTGGAGAAAAGCCACAAGGCAGCCCACATTCACCTCCTCCCAGAAGGGTCTCTCATCCCTCCTCTGAAGCATATTTACTCCATGTTTTAGGGTTGAAAATACAAGCCCACTCCTGCACTTGTGATCAGAGGGTGAATCCAAACTACCATCATCCTTGGTCAAAGAAAAGCACCATGGACTGCCTGGGCTCTGCTCATGGGAGCAGCCAGAGCAGGCACCTGGCAGACAAGTGTTTTCAAAATAGCCTCGGTGTCCAGTTTGGTCCTAAGAGATGCACATCAGCTGGAAGAGGAGCTCCAGATACCTGCTGAGACTCATCCAGTCTAAGCTCTCCCCACGAGCTTCCAGCTCCCAGCTCAGCAATGGCACCCATCACCCTGTAGCACAGGGGTGTCTTAGCTAGTGCACCCACCACAGGGTGCAGCATCCACACACAGCCTACCCCCAAAACTGCCTGCAAATGGGTATCTCCCAGCAGCTTGCCCTGCAAGCCACCACCTCTGATTCCCATGCTGTTTGCACCGGGGAGAGTTTAGGAATGGGTGTGCGTTGAGGGGTGCTTCTGGATCCTGGTGCTGAGGGCACGCAGCATCCACATTCACTCCTGCAGCCCTCCCCTGGCACCTACTGCCCCACATCCTCCATGGTGTGACTCCAGCTGCTGCAGGTGCAGTGCTCTCTCCTGACACAACAGCGGTTGCTCCAGTCAATCCCACACAATATCAGCTTCATTATATGCTATATATCCCCAAGTACATGAGAAGAAACAGGGCAGTCAGACAGCGGCTAAGTAATTTCTGCCACCTTGATGTGCCTGCAAGTGCTGGAGAAGCAGGTTTGCAGGTGGGGTGAAAGGATATGCACTGAGAGCATGCAAGTGCTGGGAGCGAGTCCTTTATAGTCTTTAGAGCCCATCCTGCAGAGACTAATGTTTTTCCACAGTGTTAAATACTGATTCGTGGGTTAGGAGGCACTGAAATGATGTCTAGCTGCCTGGTAGGGACTCTCCCTCCTCGGTAGAGAAGAGCTGCTTGGCGTAAGGCACGGCTGGTGACGCAGGTACCTGCCAGCACCCATGTGGACTGATATGACACCTGCTTGTCATGACTGTGTGTGCTCACTCCTGCAGACGGGGACATTTGTTCCTTGGGGTCAAGTGAACCGTGAGTCAGCCCAGAGCAGCGTTCACCTGTTTCTTTGTCCTCCTGCCTTCCACTCTGCATCTGCCAGTAGAAATACGAATCTTTGCCTGGTTAGATGACTGCTTTTCTCCTCTCTATAATTAGATCTTCTCATTGTCTGTTCGGTGTTTGTGCAACTATCATATCTGAGGTTGCCTTCTGCTGTCAGGCAACCACAGGGCATTTCAGTCCAAGTGCCGCTGATTTGCGTTTTTATCCATCCGAAAAAAAAAAAAATGAACACACTGACATGCCAGTCCTGGCCCTGGTCCACACCACAACCAGATGCCTGTCGCTCAGCCCTGCTCAGGAGAAACGCTGGGAGGGGAGGAAGGCAAGCTGCCCTCATGCTGTACAAGCCACCTCTGCTGCTGGCTGTGGGAATAAGATGCTGTGTGTTGCATGGGGCCATGCACAAGAGAGGGTCTTGGCCCTCAGCCTCTCAGTGCCTATGCCCATCCCTCTCTCATTTTCCTTTCCAGGGGATGCTCTGGGAATAGGAACTGGTGCCTCTTCAGTGTCACGAGCATGGCAGGAGATTTGCCAGTGCATTGATGGCCAGTAATGAAATTACAACGGCTCACATGGGAGACAGGCTCCCGTCTGGCTTCTGACCAGGATCCTGGCTGCTGCGGGGTGAAAGGTGCCGTCACCGGCATGGGGCAGGGCAATGCAGGCAGCAACACACAGCAATCAGCAGGCAATGGGGCACAGCACTCCTGGCCTGCCGTCCGTGGGGGTTGCGGGTATGCAGTCTTAGCTCCCTTTTTGGCAGGGTCTGCGTTTTACAGCTGCTAGCAATTTAGATGAAAAATCTCATCGCTGCAGTCAAAACACGCTGGCTAAATACCATACAACTTTGAGTAAAAAAAACAAACAAAAAAAAACAACAAAAAAACCCCAAAGATATTTTAAGTAATGCTTTGGTCAACAAATAGAAAACCTGGGGAACCTGGAGACAGAGAGGCATGGTAGCTGGACAGGTGGGTATTTTTAGTGCTCCAGAGCCAGGAATGCTTGTGGGGGTGGCTGAGCCTGCAGAGGATTGAAGAGAAGATCTGATGGGTGGCAAGTTGGCTCAAAGCCGGGGAGCAATCTTCATAGTGAAGGCAGGGACCTAGCACCCTCCACACTGGGGGAAAGGGCACTGCAAATGCAAGGGGCTGTCATGCACGTCAAAGTTTGCAGCATGATGAAGCGCAGCTGCATCACAGAGAGAGAGCTAAAAACCATCCTGAGCAAACAACAGGGCAGAGGAGCCCCAGATGCTGCCGACCAGACTCCATTTTGCTCATTTCTAGCAGTTTGTGAACACAATTTGTGCTTTGACAGTTCCAGTTCATGATAATATTTTTTTTTATCCTAACTTGATTTTGCTCTAAAATGAACAGACGCAGAAATTCTTCTGTCTTACAAGACTGGAGTCATGCTAGAAAGGCGGCACTGGGGTGAGACTCCTGCTTTGGGGCAGGCTGCAGGCATGTGAAGGAATTTAGCTGCAACGCTGGCAGACCTGAGGTGCTCTGGGCAAAACATTCCTTGCTCAACAAATCAGCATTTCATGTTGTGTCCTGAAAAGGGATGCTTTTTTGGTTGGATTATTTCAGAGACACTTTAACAGCACAGCATACAATGTCCGCGCAGTGACACAGAGCTGCTGCACCCATGGGATGATGCTGTGGGTGGACCCAAGACAGCATGGGCAAAGCTGGCACCTCCCAACACAGCATTCTGCAGGAAGTGGGGTGGTGGAGCCCCATAGCTCCTTCCCCTCTCCTCATCCAGTCACTGCTACAGCCCCAAATGCCTCCAGCACAGAGCAGGGGTCCCACCATCTTGCTTGGAACACAATGTTAAATGGCTCTCTCACAAAGTTTGGGATTTTGTCTTTTATGGTGGTTTTGCCCAAATCAGAAAATGGAATAAAACATGTCTATTCCCATCTTATTTTATTTTAATAGCATTAACTATTCTGGTGCTATCAAAATGTCTGTTTCAAGATTTCCAGGCTGAGGAATTTATCTCTCTGTTCAAAATTACATTTAGGAACAAATTTAATTTAAGTGTTTTTTCTACTTCTGTTTGAAAAAGTCCAAATTACAATGACATATTTTGGCTTTGTTGACACTGAACATTTGGACTGATCCAAAAGAAATGCCTCCAGAACTTCATTTCTAGAAAAAATTCAGACTTTGATAGGCCTGTTTCATTTGCAAATGAAGGGGGAAAAAAAAAGTTGCATTCTCAGCATTTCCTGTAAAAATACAGCTCCTTTCCTTCCCCCCACCCCCCCAACCCCCCCAATGGTCTCTGAGGCCACATGGGGCAGACGTGAGATGCTACCTTCATGGTGTAACCAGTTGCTCCCTGGCTGTGGGTGCATTTGCAGCTGGGGTTGTTGGTGCAGAGCCCTGTGAGCGGTGAGGAGGGTGGTGGTGATGCAGGTGCAGGCAACTTTAGGGCAGAGCTGAGAGGCTGGGGTATTCCCAGGTTCTGGGCTGGCCCAGTTCCCAAGCAGTGGGACCCCCCAGTCTGATTCAAGTTGCTTTTCAGCAGAAGCCACCCCTGCCAGATGCCACCCATCCTTCTCCCAGCCATCTCTTTGGCAAGACCCAGTTCCTACAAGCTTGGTCACCAGTGGATCAGTTATTACTATGTTTCAAGCGATGGAAAGCTTTTGGGCCCCCCTGCTAGCCCCTGGAGAACTTCAGACAGATTTGCAGCCTCTGGGATCTTGTGCCACACAGGTGACTTCAACCAGTGATGGATTAAGCCTAATATATCTACTGTTGCAGGTCAGTCTCGGCACTTTTCTCCCACTCTTTAAGTGATGTTTGCTTATCAGCTTACTACATTTATCATGAGTTAGCTGGTGTGCGCTAGCAACTCCAGGTCTTGCCTGCAGAGTACAGTTCATTAGGAAAGATTTCTTCTCAAAGACTAGGGCTGCCTTACCAGCTCAGGGAAGGATGGACCTTTGCTGGGCTGTAATTAACAAACCAGCAAGCCACAGATCCTGCATCGTGGCCCCCACTCCCCTGCCTGCTGGGGAGAGATGTAAGGAGGAAAAGGTGTTATTTTTTGGGGTGACAGGGGGAGAGTCTGACATACTTCCTCAACAAGGGGGCAGCTTCCAGCAAGTCACCTAACAAGAAGCAGCACAAAAAGCAGTCAGCAAACCTGCTGGGAGATCCAATGGGATGGGACATGACTGTCCTGGAGACAGGGAGGACAGTGAGTGACTTCAGCCTGCCAGAGACAGGGAGGAAAGGCAGAGGGAACTAACGCTGCCTAAGAGGTTAAAGGGAATAAGATGGTTTTTACAAATATACCAGGGGAGTCCTAAATACTGGAGAGAAAGTAGGAGCCACTAATAAATTAGGAAGAAGATTAAATTAATGATGACTCTCAAATGGCTGAACTGCAGCACAGCCTTCTAAAATCTGCCTTTAGCCAAAAAAAAAAAAAAAGAGAAACGAAAAAGAAAGAAAGAGCACCTACAGACAATAAGAAAACAATTGTCAAATTGTCAAATATAATTCTTAAGCAAAAGCAGGGTAAACCTGTACAGCTCAGCAGGGCTGGGGGCATGCAGCAGGGAACGGGGGTGGGACTGAGCTTATGAAATAAGGCAGGGACTGACAATAGAGTTGTTTAAGTTACAGAGAAGCAGGAAATTACCAGAGGATTTGGAAAAAGGAAGTACACCAGCCTTCATGAAAAGACAGTGATCCCAGCAGCGATAACTTTATGGCTCCATCTTCAACCCAACAATAGAGCTGATAGCCAGGGAGACTTCTGGAAAACAACAAAATTACAGCAGTGCCCAGCAGGACCGAGAGGGCAGAGGGGGACCAGGCACAGGACCCATAGCATCTGCAGGCTGTGCATACGTTTTTGCCCCCATGACTTACCCCCGGCACTCTTTCCCTCTCCCAACGCAGTCTTTTGCGCCAGCAATCAGAGAGCTAGTGTAAAGTGCACCCCTGGTAATTTGTGAGATGTGTTTTCTGTTTCACTCTGGGGAATCTCAGCAGCAGCTACAGTCTTGCTGCTTTGGATGGAGCCACACTGGGCTTCTGGTGCTGGAAATGCATCAACAGCTCTCATGGGGAACCTGGATAGTCAGAGGCAGCCAGAGGAAGGTTCTAATTAGATAGAGAGGTAGAAACAGCAATGGTAGGTACATCTGTTGGATGAGTCTGGGACAGAAACGTTGCATTCCAGGTCATCTGGACAAAACGTCTTATTGCACAGGAATGGGAGAAGAACCCCCAAAGCCCTGAACCAGAGCAGCAGGACCGGTTCCTGCTCTCTGACCTGCAGTCTTGGTCTCTGAAGAATCAGGCAAGCCTCACCAGATCAGTCACACATCCTCATTGTCACAAGATTTTTCTCCACAAGTACGAGAAACATCATTGGGTTTAACCTGGAATAGAGATTTTGGCCCAAATTTTGCAGAGAGAAAACTCTTCATCAATGAGTACTTACGAAAACAGAGTCCTGGGTTTGCCCAGAAGAACCTCTCCAGTGCCCGGTGCTCAGCTCGGATGGAGCAGCCACCAGGATGCACAGAGGACTGTGCTAGAGAGGGGATGCTGTGGCATGACAAGCGTGGACACCTGAGTGACTGCAGCCATGCCCATGCCTCCTCTCTGCCCTGGTGCTGCTGGCTTTGGCAGCTCTTTTCTGCAACACTCATCAAGGAGCAAGTGATAAGAAGGGTCTGACAAGGACTGCCCATCATATCGGAGGGTCTCGGGCTTGGAGCAGTGTTTGCAAAGGAGGGTCCTACAGGCAGAGGGGATAGCCGGAAGCAAACAGTGCCTGGCATGCAAGGTGCCGCTGAGCACCCTTAGGGACCTTGCAGGGACAGCCCAGGGACGCGAGATGCCCCGGTGCAGCAGTTGTGCCATGCACACCAGGGCTGCCAGGCAGCGTGCTGGCACTGGCAGCCCCTGCCTACAGCTTGTATGCCTGGGCACAGCCGGAGGCACTGCTGTCCCAAGGAGATATAGACACAATAGAGATACACAAGGAAAATTATGAAGGGGCTGAAGGATGGGATTTAGGAGGCAGATTAAATGAACTAAATCTGTCTAGCTTTGCTGATCAATCATGTAGGCAGGAGCTGGATAACTGTCTCTGAGTGCCTGAAGGGTGCAAACACTGAGGGAGAAGGAAATTACTTAGGGGACTTCAGGGTGTCAGAGGGGGAAGAGGAATGCCAGAGCTGCTGACTCATCTCTTCCTGCTGTTCATGATGGGTCTTCAGGGGCAGAGGATGGGACTGAGGCCCAACCACACCATGCCTATGCTACAAGGGAAGCTTCTGGCCCATGGCTGGCAGGTCAAGGAGGTCTGCAGAAATTACGTATGGGATGAGAGGAGGGTGATGGAGCAACAAGAACATGGGGCTGTGCAAGGAGAGCAGTGGGGTGAGGAAGGTGGGATTGGACTGATAAGTAACTGCAAAGATTTCATTTTCTGTTGTGTTTGTGTTGTTACAGACCTTGACTTTGGCAACATGGCTCCATGGGATGCTGCCATCATGCCTGCATGGAGTTTGTTCAAGTCACCTGTCTGTCTTGGAGATCTCTGGGCAGAAGGTGTGGTGTGAGAGCCTGGGAGAGCCCAGCACAGGGGAAGGTGGTCATCTGGGCAGCAGTCCATACATAGTCCCCGGCTATACTCTCTTTAGATGTCATAGGGATGGAGCTCACCCAAGTCATCACAGAGAGCGCTCAGCCCAGTTGGTGCTGTGGAGAGATGGTTTGCGTTCCTTCCCAGCAGAGGTGTGCCATCCCTCCTCCCCAGTGGCATTCATAAGGCACATCTCCCAGCACCGTGGACCAGACCTGCCACCCTCCATGCCACCTTCCCCAGTTGCAGAGCAGGCAGCAGCGCTGGCTTGCAGGATGAATCATTTTAACTTATACCCCCAATGCTGACCTACCCCCATCAGCCCAGCCTTCTGGTTTATTAGGGCCTCTGGCAGAGCTCTGCCTCATTCAGGCTCTTTATCTGTTTTCATTTTCTATGCACACCTCTGGGGCACTGTACAGATATAAAATAATCAAAATGACAGTCCCCAGATAAAGGCCACTTTTGTTAGGAACACACCAAGTTCTCATGTAAAAGCTTACAAATGGCAGTTTATTTTCTATCTCAGCACCTTTTGGGTCTTGCAAGCATTGAATACCTTGTGAGTCCAAAGAAAAATATCCTGGTCAGCTTTTTCACACCCGTGAAACATGGTGCAGTGCATAAAGTTCAGAGTCAGGAGTGAATAACAGCGACTTTCATTAACTGTCAAGTGAAATCAGAGGCAGGCTGAAGTGCTAATTCCAGTTGGGACCCGTTCAATAGCAAATTAACCTGCCAGTGATCTCCCAGTAGGCTACTGAACAGAGCAGAAGGAATAATTTGAAACTAGGTTTGTAGAGGTAGGTAATATCTTTTTTATTAGATCAGAAGATAATTTGTAGCCAGATATTTATTCAATGAGTCTCTGTGTGCATGAGTGGCCATCTGCCTCTCCCTCTCTCCCTCACATCTGAACGAACGATGAAGACCTTTTCAGTTCTTACTGTGGACTGTTTGCACATAGGCAAAATCCAAGCTGGGAGTCCATGATGGACCTCACACATCAGGAGATGGGGCCAGTGACCCGCGATGGGAAGGACGCAAGAGCACTTTTGGTGCCGATGCTGAAGCTGTTTTCTGCAAATCCTTGCTAGCTGCACCTGTAGGAGGGGAGGGAGCACGATGCAGATTGAGGAAGGCCACAGGAATGTCTGTAAAGGGTTTTGCATTTTCCCCTCCATTGCTGGCATGGAGCGACAGGGCTGGCCGGCAATGAGCGGTGCGGAGGAGCATTACGTCACCGGTGCAGAGCCGCGTTGGCTGTGCAGTGCCTGAGGAGGAGGGTGCTGTCTCCTGGCAACCCCCGCGCCTGTCACATACATCAGCATCAGCAGCAGATGCAATGCAGGACCAATCGCCTCTAGCAGCACCATCCTCGCCGCCATACAGTGAGGGTCCTGGGGCTTTGCCTGGTGCTAATGAGGTCTCCCATCCAATGTGGTTTCCTGGCTGCAACTCAGCTGCCCACCACCCCTTGAAATGGGCTTTTCTGACACTGTGGGCAAGAGTAAAGGCAGATCTGAGGCTGGGTAGTGACAAGGCTTCTCAGCCAGAAACAGGAGCAAGCGCAGTATCAGGAAATCAGATTCTAGATAGGACGGCTCACTCCCAAACTGAGCACCGTGCTGGGCCCAGCTGCAGAAACCCTGTACTTGCCCCAGCTGATGGATCAAGACGCCCACCCTTGCCGTCCACACGCAGCACAAAGGTGGATGCTGTGGTATTGAGGGTCTTTCCCACAATACCAGCTCCAATTTTCTCCATGCTGGGAGGCAGGGACAAGGATGCAGAGAGCTGCCAGCTGCAGCCAGCACCAGGTCGTGTGGGCAGCTTCTTCCTCCAGGGTCACGGGAGGGCAGCAACGGAGCAGATACCATCTCCATGCGGGGCTGCCATCAGTCTGGGCTGATCGATTTCTCTGGCTGCCTGGGGCATGGCAGCCACTGCCAGTCTATTTCACTTACCTCAGTCTTCCAGCAGTCCAGACTTTCACCTTCTGGCCTCCAAAGGGAGGGAAATGAGGCAAAATATTTGTGCCTTCTCTGCTGGGCAATGCAGGGTATGTCTTCATCCATGCCCTGTCTTTAGCCAAAGGTGCCTCCATGCTGTGCCTTCTCCCCATGCCCCAAAACCTGAGGTCCACCTGTTCTCTGTTTGGTCTCTGTAGTCTCTGGCCACACAACTCCATCCCACCCCACGGCCATACCTTTGCTCCAACCTTCCCCATGTGTGGTTGGTGACTGCAGGGCTGTGCAGGCAGAGGCACCCTGGCAGGAGCAGCACAGATGCTGGGATAAGAGGCAATAAAGGCTGTGAATTGGCCCGGGGCTGTCAGCCAGGGCCTCTTCTGGCAACTGGCAAGCTGCCTTCAGTCTCACAGATGAGTCCTACAGCACCAGCCTATTCAGGCACTTCTACTACTAGCCTAGAAGGGGAATGGGGATGAGGCACAAGGCAAGTGCTTTCCCTGCTGGAGGATGTATGCTGGGATAGACTGGCGGAGGAGTAGAAGGTTGGGAAAACGGCAGCAAGGCAAAAGCATCCAAGGGGATCTGCTCCCTCTCAAAGGAGATGTCAGCTCCTGAGCTGCTTGGAGCCAGGGGTTTAATTTGCAACTGATTCAGCAGCATAGCAGCATCTGCACCAGTGGGGGGGTCCGAGGCACTCAGCATCCCCAGGCTGCTTCTGGCAGCTAGGAAAATCCCCAGTGCCTGGCAGCCAGGACAGCGATGGAGACTGAGCAGGAGTGCTGAGCAGCCACCAGCTCCTGGAAAAGAGCCATGATGGCCCCACGCTTCCTGACCACTCCACGCTCACAGGCTCTCACAGCAGCAGGGGAGATGAGACAGGAGGGAGGAAAGCTGTGTGGAGGGAAGACACAGAGAGAGGAGGAGAGGAAGAGTGGGGGAGGGCAGGAGTGCCGGATGAAGAATATGGGAATGGGAGGCAGACAGAAAAACTAATCTAGGATGATCGAGGGAGAGAAGGAGGACGAATGAAAGATTGCGACAGAGTGATAAAGAATATGTCAGATAGACAGGAAAACTAATAAAGAATAATAATCGCCCCTGGCCGAGTGCAGCACACGCACCTGCCTGTGGCTGTGTGTGTGAGCCCAGGTGTACCCCCCCACCCCATGCCTAGGGAGGACACAGGACATGCTCTGTGACTGGCCACATGCACGGTCTCACCACCACCACCCTGGACATATGGTCATACACAGAGCATCTCTGCCAGCACTGGCTTTGCCTGCACACAAAGCCCTGTTGGTAGCCCCATGGAGTGCTCTCAGCTGTGCGGGGAGGAGGACGGCATGTGTGTGCAAACCCAGGCACTGCTGGCAGCCACTGCCCACAAACTGATGATGCTGATCACTGTCCCCTGGATGTGCTGTATGCAGTGTGCCATGTAACCCCACAGTACCCAGGCTGCTGTGGGCACCCCTTCATCCCAGGATGGGGGAAGGATGAGGGTGCTTGGAGGAAGGTTTGCCTTCAAGATGTTTGTCTTGCCTGGGTTCGTAGGCAAGACCCAGCTGCACAGCCCAGGATGCAGGACCCTGCAAAGCCTGTCCTACTGCATTCAACACTGTCTTTCCTTCAGTGGATCGACATAGGCTACCTGGTCTCTGCCCATCTTTGCAGCAGGTACATACACTGGCTGGTCCTGGCATTGTTTCTCTGTTTCTTTTAAAACTTGAGATGCTGAGGAAGCACGAGCATGCCCTTTCTGCTCCTCCCTCTTCATAACCAGCTTCTCTGTGCTTCCCTACTCCCCAGCCCTTGCCCAGACATCCTTCCTGTCCCAGGGAGGCTATGGGTCAGGGGAAGAGACCTGCTCTGGCTATGCCTCGCTGTGCACGGTGCCAGGCTACAGAAAGCTGTCCCATGTTTGCTGGTGGGGCAGGCTCAGCATCCCACTCCTTCGCTGTTTCCACCGAGCCTTGCAGGTTGCTAGGTTAAATGAGAGCTGGCAAGGTAAGTGGAGGATTGCTCTGGGAGCAATGTCTCACCTATATCAATCCCCCTGCCACCACTGACGTCTGGCCCTGGAAAACTCCCAGAGAGTGTCCAGCTCCAGACAAGGCAGGAGTTGATTAACTGAGCCCAGCGGCGGGGCATGTGGGAGCTCTGTTGTCTCTTATTTTGGCTTGGGGAGGTGGGATGCTGAGAAAAGTCTGGTGCCACAGGACAGGAATGAGGAAGGACAGACCTCAGGCTGGACAGGCTCTGGATGGTGACCAGGCCCAGGAACACACTGCCAAGGTGACCAGGACCTCTCTCCAGACACAAGGCAGGCTTGGGGATCTTCAGGGGCTGGTGCTGGGCAGCCCCGGAGGAAGATGATGGGAGGACAAATATGAGGGATGAAGAAAGACAGGAGAGAGAAAGCCAGATGAGACAGCCCACAGTTTCAGCGTGAGAATTGTGGTATTTGGTGTTTCCTCGTAGCTCCCAGGCAAGGTGAGGATCTCACAGAGCAAGTGCTCAGCTTTGCCAGGTGTGGGGAAAACCAGCTCCCAGGAGGCTCAGCTGTAGCTGATTTTATTTCACGTGTGTGACCCATTTGGGATCTCGCCCTGTCCCAAAGGCTGTTTGACAGGACACATCTGTGAAGGGTTCAAGCGTTGCCTCTGGTGTGCTGCCACACTCAGCCATTGCTGGTGGCTGTGCTGTTGGAACATATACCATCATTGCATCAGGCTGGAGGTGGAGTCCTGGAACAGCAAGTGGGATTTTATCATCTCTTCATCTCCTGCAAATTTGAGTCATGAGCATAATTCAGCAGGTTTCAGGCTATGGAGAGTTACACAAGGCAGAGGAAAACAGCCTCTCCTTTGCTTTTTCCTCTTTGGAAACGGCTAGTCCTTCCCCACTCGCCTTAGCCCCAGCGAAGTACTTTGGGGTGCAGGTGGTGTCATCAGCATTTAGGATGAACTTGTCCACATGGTGAGGGAGCTCTGCCATGGCAGACCTACTTTGGCAGCCAGAGAGGCCCTGGGAAAGATGCCATCCTTTCCAGCAAGCTTGGAATGGTCTGGGATGAGCACAGTTTATCCCAGGAAAGGAATGCCGTGCCCTCGCAGCTGTGCTTGGAGGTGGCTGCTGGGCTGCGATACAAATAAAGCAGGGGGTGTGGTGCTGCCGGGCCTCATACATAAGTGACAGGTCTGCTTGCAGTAAGCAAGCATGGCACGTGGGAGCTGCTCAGTCTGTGCACCGAGTGTGCACAGAGGAATCTGACCTGTCAGGGCCGGAGGAGAAGGGCCCCTGTGAAACCAGACACAGCAGAAACACTGGGCAGGACCAGGAGCAGGGCAGCGAGTGGGGCAGGATGGAGAGCATGGGGGAACACTTTAGTTGGAGGTAAGATAAGGTAGGGAAAGAAGGCTCCATCCCTCTTGACACCTTCCCACCCTCCTCACTGCTCTGCATCTCACTGCTGCCTCATTGCTTCCCCTGGTCACCCTTCCCCTGCACACAAGCCCGGCTCAGTGTTTTGCGCGTCCAGCTGTGCCCAGCACCTTCCCCACTGTCCTGCGCGGGCTTGGAGCAGTTACAGCCGAGCTCCGCTGGCACACAGCCATTTGCTTCCTTCAGGGCTTTCCTGATGGCTTCAATTTTTGTTGGAGCAAGGCCATACGCATGCAAGGGCAGGTGGAGGTGGTTGCTCGGAGTAGAGCACACAGGATGCACCATCAGGGTGATGTGTTCATTGTGTGGGCAAGGCAAGATGACCTTTATTATCCATTTCCTAATGCCAGACATCCTCCATTTGCAAACCTTCACTGTGCTGGGGTAGAAAGCACTGAGCTTTGGGGGTTTCCCCAGCTTTGTGAGTGGATTATGTTTGAGTCTGCCTTGGTGAAGGATGTGCCGCTGGGCTGTGATATTGCCATGCAGGCAACAAATTGTGAGTGGGAAGAGCAGCCTGCCCCAACGATTTCTCCAGATCAGATCCACATATTAAGAGGGAAACTGAGGCCTGACCCACTCCGGCTGACTCCAGAGACGTTGCCCAAAGACCAAAGTCCTGGGAGAGCCCTTCATCTGCTAGACCAGCAATGAAGGACTATCCCAGGTCTGTGCAGTCTTTGGAAAAGCCATTTAAGTCACTCACTCCCTGTTACCTTTCTGAGTCTGGAAAGCAGCCTGTGCAGCCATTTTCTCAGATCTGGAATTATTTCATAGGGCAGGAGGAGAAGTTAAAAGCAGCTAAGGACAAGGCTGGGAGACACAGCAGCAAGACATCTGTGAATTTCTCCTGCTGACTGCGAAGAGGCTCAAAGCTCATCTCTGATGGGTGCAGAGATGCTGCTGCAGCTCACCTCCATGATCTTGCCATGCAGCTGCCCACAGACACCTTCTTCTGCACAGTGGGAGACCCAAGAGCAGTTTCTGCAGCAGCATCCCTCTGTCCTTTCCAAGCTGCAGCAGCCAGGAGAAGGCGGTTGGCACCACACCGCCAGGGCACCACCCTGCCCACGGTAGCCTTGTGTGACAGCCACTGTCAGCTTTGACTGATTACAACCCCTCTCCAGCCAACAGCCATCTCCGTGCCATCTCGTCTCAGCTGTAGAGTTACAACACCTGATGCCCAGATTCAGTCTACATGTGCAGCAACCCGCTCGCAGGCAGCTGAGCTTCCCAGGCAGGGTAGCTGGTGGGGAAGGTGTCTGCTCGGGGTTGTGGTTGCGTGGGTTGGTAATCTGCCTACAACCCAGCATATGCATGTTATAAATCACATCAATGTGGCAATGCCAGAGAAGCAAACATCTCTGGTCTGTGTTTGTATGGGGCCGAGCATAACAACACAGTGGTTTACCATGGGAGCCTTGGTGTTATTACAATGTTAACTAATCAACAGTAGGTGCTGATGGTCCTCCAGACCCTTCCCATGCTGCCCAGAAAAACAAGCAGAGCATTGCAGAGCTCCAGCGCACCCGATCTCCCTGCAGCTCTGGAGCTGTGACAAGGCTGCAGCAAAGAGAGAACTGAGGAAGGGTTTGGTGTCCACTCTAACATTGCAAACCTCCATTTTAAAGCCTTTTGGAAAACCTCTCTCACCAGAGTCAAATCTGGTAACTTCGCAATTTGAGGTTGTTTCACAATTGAAAGTGGGACTCAACTGGGTTCTGCAACAGAAGCTGACTGTCCATAACAAGATCAGGGTGGAGAGATAGGCTCAGGGAGGTAAGATATATGATGCATCGCATCTGTTAATTTGGAGAAGACCGGGACAGCGAGTTTTAGAAAGCTGCCTTTTCTGAGCAGTATGGGTGCTGAGATACGTAGTGATTGGCACCCCGCTCAGAGTTGATGGACAAGTGGGGAGGGAAAGGCAAGCTCAGGGAGGAAGGGCTGACACTCTTCCCTCTTCACTGAAAAAGGACGTAGCTCCCATTTGTGCTAATCCCATTAGGTCTGTTTGCACTAAACTGCCATGAGCACTCCCTTGTCAAGAGAGTGTCTGCCTTTGTGTGGTCCAGCCTCAGCTCCATGACCACCACGAGCAGGTGGGGAAGAGCATAGTCCAACCAACTGTGCCTTCCTTTGTGTGATTACATCATGGTCCCAGGCCATCCTGGCATGGGAGCTCGGAGGTTCACACCAGGCTAAAGGGTGCTTGCAGCACTGCCAGAGGGGCTGGGGCTGGGATCAGCTCAAGAAAGGGATGGGAAGAGCAATGTGGGGTGAAAGCTGCTGGGCGCTGATCATCTGGCTGTGGAGGAAACTGATAGACTCTCCCTGTCTTGGACAGTGCCAATTCCCTGCTAGCAGAGGGGGAAACAATCCTACTCTTAGATTAGCTGCTGTTAGCAGCACCCCAGCCTTCTCTCTATCAATCTGCCTATGAGAATAAACTGAGCTACATACTCTGCTGAGAATTCAGTTCAAGAGCCCCCCAGAGAGGGGGCTGGGTTTGCCCTAAATCTCCTAATCCCCCTCATCATACTGCCAGACAACCAGAGGCACTGCAGCAAACTGCCTGGGGCTGGGCCCCCCTGCCTCCCCTGAGCTGCTTGCAAATCCCAATCATCCTGCGGGTGATTACAGGGGCTTCTCCTGTAGCACAATATCCAATCTCCCCCAGAGGCCATCGCAACATATGCACGGCTGGGCTCCATGGCTGCCGCAAGTGGAGGCAACCCTGCTCATCCTATTAATGGCAGTACACAGGAGGGATGAGCGGGGCAGGAGCAACCTCATGGCAACCTAGAGTCATCTGGGGAAGGAGAGCTTTGCAGCTTCCCTGTACCATTGTCCCGCTCCTCCTGCACAGTGGGTTCTGTACCTCACAGAGTCTCACCGTGCAGTATGCTTATTGAAGCCCATCACTACCCCTCTCCATGGCCAGTCCTGCTCTTGTGGCTCCACAGCTGTCCACAACTGCCTGTGGGCATTGTGGCATAAAACACACCCCCTGCCAGAAGAGATGGTGTAAGCTCTTAAACTGCTTTCAGGTCTTTTTAAACCTTTACACCGAGCATCAGGCTGGCACAGCAGGGGCCGCGTGCCCTGCTCCCATGCCAGGAGTGTATCTGTGGCCACCACCACAGCACAGGTATGTGGCAAAGTCTACGCTGTCCCATCGCTCACCCAAGCAAGAAAGCCACCCTGGTGGGAACTCATTGTCTGGCCACTTCAACCAGCTCTGTGCAGAGCTCTGCTGGCTCACTTTGTTCTTGTAACAGATCTGCTTGGCCCAGGAACCATCTCAGGACCATTTTTTTTCTTTAAAGTTTCAGTGAAAATAGATCAAATGGTTCTGAAACTTCCACCTGGTTTCTAGTTCGCAGAAATGCCCATTACTCTAGAAGTGATGAACTGAGACATGGAACCAAGTAAGCACACATAATTCTGTGGTTACTGACAACACCACTTTAATCTTCACAGTGCTTTTTACTAAGCAAAGCCACGCTGGGACAAAGCCTCAGGAGAGGCAGCCTCCATGAGAAAAATGGTGCCGCTGCACCTGGTCACTCTTGGTTAGAGCCAGAAAGAGATCCCAAACCTTATCCACCATACTGTGCAAGCACTGAAAATGAATCTGCCAGATCTCTGCAGGCAGCTGGACAGCTGAAGCTGCAAGGTTCAGCTCATGAAACACGAGAATTAAGTTCTCCATCAAAATGGATGTCCCTGGCCTGGCACGTTCCCAGTTCCTGCTATAAGTCGAGGACCCTATTAAACCAGATGTACTTGAAAAACCCCAGTCAGAACAAAGCTTATGCAGCAAGAAGTTCCTTGCCCAGCCCATCTCCCTTCATACGCTGTCTCCACAGCAGCCAGAGCATCAGCCCTCTTTGCAGATGCCCCCACCCCGGAGGAGGCCTCTAAGAAGCAGGCAGGAGGAGCAGCTTCCCATCTCCTCCACCTTAGGCTGAGAATGATTCTTGTGGACCCTCAGGCTGTGCAAACCTCCAAGGACCAGTGGACTTGGCAGGGACACCGAGGCCACATTACTCAACTCCATTTCGGTTGCTTGTGAGGCCCACATCCTGGGCTGGAGGACACCGCTTCCCCATTCACCTGCAGGGCTCACTGGGCACCGAAACCCATCCCAGGGGCAGTACTGACCAGGGAGCCTTTTGTCCAAACCCCAAGCCATGATGAACAGCTGCAGCATCCTTACCAGCAGCATCTGCAAGGCCCCTTCCCACCCCTGTAATCGATGCGTGCTGCCATGGAAACCAGTTTCCAGGCCAGCACATAGCTGGCTGGATGTGATGCTCAGGGCTGTGCCAGAGGACCAGGAAGGCTTGCTGCACTGGGGTGGGGTGAGAGGAGGGCAGGGGGTGCCGGGAGGGGGAAGCACAGCGGAGTAGGAGAGGAAAGGC